>CM056056.1:121176083-121643583 GCA_029574335.1 Rana kukunoris
AGGAAGCTATTAAGATAAAAAAAAAAAAATCCTTTACAAACCCTTTAACCACTTAAGGACCGGACCAATATGCTGCTAAATGCCAAGAGGCGTTTTTTACAATTCGGCACTGCGTCGCTTTAACAGACAATTGCACGGTCGTGCGACGTGTCTCCCAAACACAATTTGCGTCCTTTTCTTCCCACAAATAGAGCTTTCTTTTGATGGTATTTGATCACCTCTGCGATTTCTTTTTGCACTATATACAAAAATAGAGCGACATTTTTACTTTTTGTTATAAGAAAAACCGAATAAACTAAATTTTTAGTCAAACATTTAGGCCAAAATGTATTCAGCCACATGTCTTTAGTAAAAAAAAAAAAAAAAAAAAAAAAAAAAAAAAAAAAAAAAATCGCAATAAAAAAAAATAGCTACCTAGCGGCAACAGTGACACTAATACAGCGATCAGAAAAATGATCGCTTAGTGACACTGGCAATAGGGGGTGAAAGGGTTAACTAGGGCAGTGATCAAGGGGTTAAAACTTTATATGGGGGGGTATGGGGGCTACCCTGGACCTAACACTAACTGCCTGTAACACTAACTGTCACACTGACACTAAATGCATTTATCACGTCTAGGCAGGGACTTACAGGTACGCCAATGTGCCTGTACGTGCCATTCTGCCGACGTAAATGTACATGCAGTGGTCCTTAACCGGTTAAGGAAGGAGGCTCTCCCCCAAGATTTGACAGTAAATGGCCCTGTCCATCGTCCCTTTGATGCGGTGAAGTTGTCCTATCCCCTTAGCAGAAAAACACCCCCAAAGCATAATGTTTTCACCTCCATGTTTGATGGAGGGATGGTGTTCTTGGGGGTCATAGGGCGCATTCCTCTTCCTACAAAACACAATGATTTGAGTTGATGCCAAAGAGCTCAATTTTTGTCCCATCTCACCACAACACTTTCACCCAGTTCTCCTTTGAATCATTCAGATGTTCATTAGAAAGCTTTAGGCGTCTGTCCGTATTCATCCGATCCGCCAGACGGAAGAAAAATAGGGATGAATTACAAGTCGGACTTGTAAAAAACGGACGAACGGTCCGTACGTGTGAAAGGACCCTTAAGATCATTGACAAGATGCTCCCGTGTAGCTCTGGGCTGATTGCTCATCGTTCTCATGATCATTGAAACTTCATAAGGGGAGATCTTGCATGGAGCCCCAGACCAAGGAAGATTGACATTTATTTTGTGTTTCTTCCATTTGCGAATAATCACACCAACTGTTGTCACCCTCTCACTAAGTTAGTTGGCGATAGCCTTGTAGCCCATTCGAGCCTTATGTAGGTCTCCAATTTTGTCCCCGACATGCTTGGACAGCTCTTTGGTCTTGGCCATGGTGGAGAGATTGGAGAGTGCTCCTAATCTCAGCTTGTTACATGTATAGAAGACACCTGGGAGACAGAAATCTTGCTGATTGATATGGAATCAAATACTTATTTCTCTCATTAAAATGAAAATCAATGTATAACTTTTTTTTATGTATTTTCTGGATATTTTTGTTGTTGTTCTGTCTCTGACTGTACATATAAACTTGGCATTGAAATTATAGACTGATCATTTGTTTGTCAGTGGGCAAATGTACAAAATCAGCAAGGGATCAAATACTTTTTTTATCTCACCGTATGTCTAAACCACTCACAGCTCCATTTAGATCAGGCCAGATGATATTAACCCCCCTGCCGGTATCCCCGAGCGCGACTCGAGTTGGATTTCTCATGTAAATATCGATATCCCCGAGTCGCGCTCGGGGTCAATATGCAGAGCCTGCAGCGCGCGCTGGCTTACCTTGGATCCAGGCGGGGTACTGTACTTACCTTGTCCCTGGATCCAGCGATGCATCCCCGCTGTGTGAGCGAGTGGCGTCCTCCATTCGACTCACACAGTGCCCGCACGCCGCCGATCTCCGTTCCCTGCGACGTAACGGCGCACGGGGGCGGAGACCGGCGGCAAATTCAAAAAAGTAAACAAACACATTACATACAGAATACTGTAATCTTATAGATTACAGTACTGTATGTAAAAAGTACACACCCCCCCTGTCCCTAGTGGTCTGCCCAGTGTCCTGCATGTTCTTTTATATAATAAAAACATTTTTGTGCCTGCAAACTGTAGATTGTCCATAGCAACTAAAAGTGTCCCTTTATGTCAAAAGTGATTTTAGAGCAGCTAGAAAACAGCGATAATAAATTATAATCACTTGCAGAATTGAGCGATAGCGATTTGTGGGGAAATTCGTCATAAAAAAATAAAAGTAATGACAGCGACAATTCTGCAACTGAGCAAATTTCAGTGATTTTGATTGATTACATTAGTGAATAATTTTTATTATAATTACATTATTATTTGTTATAATTATTTATAGTTATTTATTATATTATAATTTTATGATTTTGTGTTTCAAACTTTATCATACCCGGGATGTCTACTAGACTCTGGTTTGGACAAATTTAAGTGAGTTATTCCTAAAAATTTTAGGCCTACAGTATAAAACGCAGAATTTCCATGCAAAATAATTGTACCGCTTTTGGTACGTAATTCCAGACAGAATCATACCGCCAGGGAGGTTAAACATAGGGAATATAAAAAAAGAATTCCATAGTATAGCATGAAAAAGATCTCATTTCATTTATTTAAAAAAGAAAAAAGGTACTCACACATGTAAACAAAGAAAATGGAATATCATCATAGCAAAATGCCACCACTTGTGCCAGTGGACACAATAAAGTCACTGCTAAGCTCTGCCATATGCATTTAACTACTTCCCACCCACGCTATAGCTGAAAGACAGCTACAGCGCAGGTTTCCAATGCCAGGAGGGTGCTTCAGACTCGGTTGATCACAGATCAGGGTAAAGGATCAATCACATCGGCCCTTTATCACGTGATCAGCTGTCAGCTAATGAGAGTTGATCACAGGATGTAAACACAAGCAGGTTATCAGCTTTTCTCTCCATAACTGGCTTCTGTTATCAGTTCTAACAGTGCCCACCAGTGCTGGAAACGGGTGCTGGCAATCAGTGCCACCAGTGCTGCTAATCAGTGCTGCCAATGTCCATCAGTGCCACCTCATTGATGCCCATCAGTTGCACCTATCAGTGCTGCCTCACCAATGCAACCTAGCAGTGCCACCTATTAGGGCCCATCAGTGCATCAAAAAAATTACACATTTGCAAAATGTTATATTAAACTATGAAAAATTTTTGTTTTTTGTTTATTAAGTAAAAACTAAAAAAAAAAAAAAAACAGTGGTGATTAAATACCACCAAAAGAAAGCTCTATTTGTGTTAACAAATTATAAACATTTTGTTTGGGTACAGGCTTGCATGACCGTGCTATCTTCATTCAAAGTGTAAGTTCTGAAAGGTGAACTTTGGCCTGGGCAGGAAGGGGGTAAAAGTACCCAGTAGGCAAGTGGTTAATCAGAGAAGACTGGTTACCAAACAGTGCACAGGTTCCTAATCAATGGCACAATCAGCAATTCCATCTATCAAGAATCACAAAAGAATATATAACATGTGATATTTCAAAAATAGCTGTAGGAAAAAAGTGCAAAAAAAATATAAACATATTTTTTGTACATATAGAAAAAAAAAATGCTTCCAATAGCAATAGGAGCTTAGTGATCCCGGAGTGAATTGGTTTGATATGAGCTGGAAGGGGCGCAGCACTGTATGTTGATTTGACTCTCTATTGCCCCCAAACAGCGCTGTTCCTCTAACTTATGTCAGTAATTAAATAAGGAAGATTCTCCTTGTAAATGCACTGTTACAAATATTTTTTAAACAGCGACCACTATGGTCCTTTTTCTGCTTTTTTTAAACGTATTAGTGGGAGTTTCTCCCTGGATAGTTTACCCTGCTGGTTAATTACTGAAGCTGTTCCTTGAGAGTTTAATGGAGTCATGCTGGCAACACATGGTGGCTAATGCCGAATGGAGGGTTGTCATTTCTGTGTCCATTACCGAGGACCTTGCCCGATTCTTGTATAATAAAGATGTACATTTTGACCCTTGCAAAGAGGGTGAGATCTTAAGGTTGGCATTTACCCCCAAAGGGACGGTAGCAGCTATTCACCTGAGTACACCATTACACAAAGCTTTGAATATAGTGCACTATTTCATAACCTTTTGATTTTTGAAGTTTATAAAAATATTTCTGTGTTTGTTTTTGTACTTACATTTTCATGTTTTAGGAGTGTGATATTTACACTTTTGTTTAATTTTCTGCTGTTTTTATGTATTGAATTGAAACTCACTAGGTGATTTAAATGCAACACTGATTCACAGAATACATAAAATAACTAACTATTATTAATAAAACAATTTATATCCCATTCCATGTTTAACCCACTATAGGGGATCAGACTCAAGACAGGGACCAACTCACAGTTTATTTAACACAAGCTTCACATTTAACCCAAAGGATATTCATAAACAGAAGGAAAAGTCATCTTGCAACAAATCATGATAAAGTAAACTTCTGCTCTACTGAGCCTTACTTTGTCTGGAGCCTGACAAAGTCTCTTGTTTAAGGTAAGTGTTCCTTATAAAGCAAACAATCGTATCCAAGTTCAGGGATAAGTGGCCATGCTAGTGGTTGTCTCCTCACATGGAGAGAGGCACACACTCTCTTTGAGAGATAGGTCCAGCTGCCCTAATCAAGAAGACCTAGGAAGAAAACCACAAACTGCGGTCAACGGAATTGGGAGTCTGTCCCACCCAGAGCACTATCAGGCTGCCAGTAAAACCAGCCCTGGAGTGGACATTACTAACACAGGCACGGCCGCTCATAGAAATCATGGGGCCCCGTACAGCCTACCTGTCAGGGCCCCCTTCAGCCCAACCCCATTCCATGCTTTCATCGGCTGCAGGAGGAAATTGGAGAGATCGGTTCCTCTAGATCAGTGTTTCTCAAGATTTTACCAGTCAAGGCGCAATATATTGCCTCTTCACTACCTGTCAACTGCCTCTAAAAAGTGATCAGAGCCTGGATTGCTTTTCAGAGGAATGGTATTTTCTTGTTGGTATTATGAACCCGCTCTAAGAAAATCAGTTCTGATAGTACAGAAAAAGGGCATCAGGTTTAAAAGTAGCGTGTGTATACACACACACACGTAAAACATACACACACACACATAAATACACACACATAAACATGCACACACACAGACACATCTCTTAAATGGTAGCTGTCTGCTAAGGGGGCCCGCAGTTACACATGGCAGAGATCATGGGCCAGATTCAGAAACAAGATACATCAGCGTATCTCGAGATACGCCGCGTAACTTCTAAAATGCGGCGGCGTATCTTTTTTCTGTATTCAGAAAACAAGATACGCCGGAATTTAGCTAAGATAGAAGCGGCGTAAGTCTCTTACGCCGTCGTATCTTAGTTGCATATTTACGCTGGCCGCTAGGTGGCGCTTCGGTCGATTTATGCGGCGAATGTGTGAATTAGGTAGATAAGCCGATTCACGAACGTAGTTGCGGCCGCCGTATCTATTTGTGTTGTTTACATAAGGCGTCGGACCGGCGTAAATTTACCCCTGCTATATGAGGCGCAGCCAATGTTAAGTATGGACGTCGGGACAGCGTCGTATTGTACGTCGTTTACGTCGTTTGCGTAAGCCGATTCAGAATGGGGCTGGGTGTAAGTTACTTTCACGTCGTTATCAATGAGTATTTCTGACGTGATTTTCACGCATGCGCACTGGGATACGTCCACGGACGGCGCATGCGCCGTTAAAAAAACGTCATTTACGTGGGGTCACGATGATTTTACATAAATCACGCCCCCATGTTCCACATTTGAATTGCGCGGGCTTACGCCGACACATTTACACTACGCCATCGTAACTTACGGCGCAAGTTGTTTCTGAATAAGGAACCTGGCGCTGTAAGATACGGCGGCGTAGTGTATCTGAGATACGCTACACCCGCCTAAAGATAGGCATTTGTATCTGAATCTGGCCCCATGAGACTAGATTTACATTACATAGTTACATAGTTACATAGTTAGTCAGGTTGAACAAAGACACAAGTCCATCCAGTTCAACCATAAAAAAAAATAAAAATAAAACAAAGTAAAACACAGTACATCCTCCCATACACCCAACTCCATACCCACAGTTGATCCAGAGGAAGGCAAAAAACCCCAGCAGAGCGATGATCCAATTTGCTACCGGAGGGGAAAAAATTCCTTCCTGATCCCCCGAAAGGCAATCGGATTTACCCCGGATCAACTTTACCTACAAAACTTAGTACTCAGTTATATTATGTGCATTTAGGAAAGAATCCAGGCCTCTCTTAAAGCAATCTACTGAGCTGGCCAGAACCACCTCTGGAGGGAGTCTGTTCCACATTTTCACAGCTCTTACTGTGAAGAAACCTTTCCGTATTTGGAGGTGAAATCTCTTTTCCTCCAGACGTAAAGAGTGCCCCCTTGTCCTCAGTGTTGACCTTAAAGTGAATAACTCAACACCAAGTTCACTATATGGACCTCTTATGTATTTGTACATGTTAATCATATCCCCCCTTATTCTCCTCTTCTCAAGAGTGAATAAATTCAGTTCCTCTAATCTTTCCTCATAGCTGAGCTCCTCCATGCCTCTTATCAGTTTGGTTGCCCTTCTCTGCACTTTCTCCAGTTCTCCGATATCCTTTTTGAGAACTGGTGCCCAAAACTGGACTGCATATTCCAGATGAGGTCTTACTAATGATTTGTACAGGGGCAAAATGATATCTCTATCTCTGGAGTCCATACCTCTCTTAATACAAGAAAGGACTTTGCTCGCTTTGGAAACCGCAGCTTGGCATTGCATGCCATTATTGAGCTTATGATCAACTAAAACACCCAGATCCTTCTCCACTACAGATCCCCCCAGTTGTACTCCCCCTAGTATGTATGATGCATGAATATTCTTAGCCCCCAAGTGCATAACTTTACATTTATCAACATTAAACCTCATCTGCCACTTAGTCGCCCAATTAGACAGAGCATTGAGGTCGGCTTGTAAATTGGAGACATCCTGTAAGGACCAGAGCTTTTTTTCTCAGAAAATAGGTGCAGGAACTCAACCACGACCCGTTCAGATTTCACAAACAGTAGAAGGGTCTTAAAGGGGCATTAAATACCAGGATTGCATTACACACAGAGTGCAGAGTTCAGGGGGTTACAAAGCAGTCACTTGTAAACACAGAAACCAGACTTCTGTGTTCACAAGTGATTGTGGTGAGCGGGCACCAAAGGGTCTGAGCCAAAGGTGGTGGAACTGAGTTCCACCAAGTTCCCCCAGAAAAAAAGCCCTGGTAAGGACATTATTCCACTGCATAGCTTGGTGTCATCTGCAAAAACAGAAATGTTACTTTTGATCTCAGACCCAATATCATTTATAAATATATTGAAAAGTAAGGGACCCAACACTGAACCTTGGGGTACACCGCTGATAACCTTGGACCATTCAGAGTAAGAATCATTAACCACAACTCTCTGAATTCTGTCTTTCAGCCAGTTTTCTATCCATTTACAAACTGATATATCTAATCCTGTAGACCTTACCTTACACATGAGCCGTGTGGGGAACTGTATCGAACGCTTTTGCAAAATCCAAGTATACCACATCCACTGCTACGCCTCTGTCCAGGGTTTTACTTACCTCTTCATAAAAGGAAATCAGGTTTGTCTGACAACTTCTGTCCTTCATGAATCCATGCTGTCTGCTGCTTAAATAGTTTGTTTCCAGCAAGAACTCATCCATGTGGTCTTTTATTAAACGTTCCAGTATCTTTCCAACTATAGCAGTTAAACTAACAGGTCTATAGTTACTAGGTAAAGACTTTGTTCCCTTTTTAAATATGGGCACCACATTGGCTTTATGCCAATCCAGTGGTACTATTCCTGTCATTAATGAGTCCCTAAATATTAGATACAGTGGCTTTGAAATTTCAGAGCTCAATTATTTTAGGATCCGTGGGTGGATGCCATCTGGTCCAGGTGCTTTATCCACCTTTATTCTGTCTAAATATTTCTGGACCATATCACTTTTGAGCCATTGTGGATTTGGGGCTGTGTCACTCCCACCCCCTATATCGACATGAGCTCCCCCATTCTCCATTGTATACACAGAGCTGAAGAAAGCATTTAATAAATTTGCCTTCTCTATGTCCTCACTCACCCACTCTAGATTATTTTGTAAAGGGCCTACATGCTCAGACTTGACCTTTTTACTATTAATATATTTAAAGAATTTTTTGGGGTTTGTCCTACTATCTTTTGCAATCTGTCGTTCATTTTGAATTTTTGCATCCTTGATTTCCTTTTTACATATTCTATTATATTCTTTGTAACATTTAAACGACACTAGTGTTCCTTCATTTTTATATTTTTTAAAAGCTATTTTCTTATTGTTTATAGCTTTTTTAACTTTAACCGTGAGCCACATAGGTTTTATCTGTAGCCTTTTAAACTTATTGCCCATGGGAATATACTTTGCAGTGAGGTTCCAAAGAGTCTTTTTGAAGAATTCCCATTTCTGTTCTGTGTTCATCGGTGCCAACATTCCCTCCCAGTCCAAGCCCTGGAGAGCAGTCCTCATGCTTTGAAAATTTGCTCTCTTGAAATTAAGGGGCAGATTCACAAAACAATTACGCCTGTCTAACTGGGGTTAGACAGGAGTAATTTCAAATTTCGCGCGGCGTATCACTAGTTTGAATCCTCAAACCATGATACGCCGGCTTCGGGCTTCGATCCGAGAGGCTTACGTCTTCGTAAGCCTTCGGATCTACGCTGCCATCTATTTGCGGCCGCTGGGAGGAGTATGCGTCGTTTTGGTGCGTCGGGATATGCAAATGTGTTTTTACGGGGATTCACGAACATACGAGCGGGCGTCGCAATCGTTTTCGTCTATTTTTTACTACGTAATGTTAGAGCAGCTTTTTGCTGCTCTAACTTTACGTAGCCCATGTTAAGTATGGCCGTCGTTCCCGCTTCGAATTTATTTAAATTTTTATTTTGTTTACGTAACTCGTCGGGACGGGATCGGCCGTAAAGTACGCTACATAAACAACGAATGACGTCACGACGTGATTTCGCGCAATGCACGGCGGGAAATTTGCGAACGGAGCATGCGCAGATCGATCGCCGCGGGAACGCGCCTAATTTAACCACTTGCCCACCGGGTTTGTTTTTCAGATTCGGTGTTTACGAGACTAAAACTGTTTTTTTTGCTAGAAAATTACTTAAACCCCCCAAACATTATATATTTTTTTTTCTAACACCCTAGAGAATAAAATGGCAGTCATTGCAATACTTTTTGTCACACCGTATTTGCGCAGCGGTCTTACAAGCGCACTTTTTTTGAAAAAAAAACACTTTTTTGAATAAAAAAATAAGACAACAATAAATTTGGCCCAATTTTTTTATATATTGTGATAGATAATGTTACGCCGAGTAAAATGATACCCAACATGTCACACTTAAAAATTGCGCCCGCTCGTGGCATGGCGTCAAACTTTTACCCTTAAAAATCTCGATAGGCAACGTTTAAAAAATTCTACAGGTTGCATTTTTTGAGATACAGAGGAGGTCTAGGGCTAGAATTAGTGCTCTCGCTCTAACGATCGCGGCGATACCTCACTTGTGTGGTTTGAACACCTTTTTCATATGCGGGCGCTACTCGCGTATGCGTTCGCTTCTGTGCGCGAGCTCGTCGGGACGGGGCGTTTTACATTTTTTTTTTTTGGTTTTCTTATTTATTTTTAATTAGTTTATAATTTTATACATCGAAATAAATTAAAAAATTATCACTTTTATTCCTATTACAAGGAATGTAAACATCCCTTGTAATAGAAAAAAGCATGACAGGTCCTCTTAAATATGAGATCTGGGGTCAAAAAGACCTCAGATCTCATATTTAGGCTTAAATGCAAAAAAAGAAAAAAAAAAAAAAAAATGTAATTTTTCAAATTTCAGAAAAAAAAAATGTTTCTTTAAGACGCTGGGCGGGACTGACGTTTTGACGTCACTTCCGCCCAGCAGAGCTGTGGGGGACGGGTGGGGGCGATTTTTCCCTCACTCGTATCCCAACACAGCCAGCAGGAGGACCCGATCGCCTCCGCCGTTACCGACGGCTCCGGTAAGCGGCGGAGAGCGCGGGAGAGCGGCGGGAGGGGGGGGGCCCTCTCCCGCCACCGATAACGGCGATCTTGTGGCGAATCCGCCGCTGGGACCGCCATTATCGTGTACAGCACTGCCCACGGAAAAGATGGATATCTCGGTTGTGGCAGCAGCTGCTGCCGTTACCGAGATATTCATCTTTAAAGTCATGACGTCTTTTGACTATGACACCATGGGCAAGTGGTTAAATGTTTCACGCCCCCTACTCGCGCAGATGGATTGCGACGGGAGAAATACACTACGCCGCCGTCGTTTACCGGAGAAAATCTACCTGAATTCCACGTAGAGCAAGGTAAAAAACGGCGGCGTAGTGTATTTCTGATACGCTACGCTAAGCAAAATGTCTGTGAATCTGCCCCAAAGTGTTTTTATCTTTCCTGTATGTATTTCTTGCTTATAGTTTACATTAAACGAAATCATGTTATGATCACTGCTACCCAGGTGTTCCTTTATCTGAACATTAGTAATGAGCTCTGCATGGTTTGAGATTACCAGGTCCAACAGAGCATCATTCCTAGTTGGGGCCTCAATAAACTGGACCATAAAATTGTCCTGCAATAGGTTTTTAAATTTTTGTCCTTTAACTGTCCCAGAAATTCCATTATTCCAGTCAATTTCTGGGTAGTTAAAATCCCCCATTATTATCACCGTCCCTGCCCTTGCAGCCCTTTCCATCTGTGCAAGGAGCTGAGTCTCCACCTCCTCATTAACATTGGGTGGTCTATAACAAACTCCAATGATTAGCTTTGAACTACGCACATCTGTATGCAGTTCCACCCATAATGCTTCAACTTCATCACACTCTCCATCAACCAGGTCCTCTTTCACGCTTGCTTTGAGGTCACTTCTCACATAGAGACAGACCCCTCCACCTTTCCTTTTTACCCTGTCTTTCCGAAAGAGAGCATAGCCAGGAATATTAATAGCCCAGTCATGTGAGGATTGAAGCCAAGTGTCAGCAATACCGATTACATCATAGCTCTCCTCATGCACCAGAGCTTCCAACTCACCTGTTTTGCTTGGAAGGCTTCTGGCATTGGTGAACAAACACTTAAATGTATTGTTACATTTTTCGCCGGCGTTTTTCATATGATTCATATAATTTTTAGTAGTGCAAATGGCACTATAATTTCCAATGGCTGTTTGCAACATGGGAACTTTCTTGTCACCTGCCATAACCCCACCTCCATCTATCCCCATTCCACTCTCCATTAATGTCTGACCCCTAACTGACCTGTGTGCCCGATGTAATTCACGTTCACCCTCCCCCCTCAAGTCTAGTTTAAATACTCCTCCAGCATTCCCCTAAACCTCTCCCCCAGCACAGCAGACCCCCTTCCATTCAAGTGCAAACCATCTTTAGCATATAGGTTGCACCCCAATGAAAAGTCATCCCAGTGCTCTAGAAACCCAAATCCCTCCTTCCTACACCAGGTCTTTAGCCATGCATTCAGCTCTCTAATCTCCCCCTGCCTTTCCTGTGTTGCGCATGGCACAGGCAATATTTCAGAGAATATCACCTTGGAGGTCCTTCCCTTCATCTTGCAGCCTAGTTCTTTAAATTGATTCTTAAGGAGCCTCCACCTTCCATGTATACTGTCATTGGTTCCAACATGGACCAAGACAGCTGGGTCATGCCCAGCCCCTCCCAGTAATTTATCCACCCGGTCCACCACATGCCGAACCCTGGCACCAGGGAGACAGCAAACCATTCAGTTGAGGCGATCCTGGCGACAAATTATTCTATCAGTCCTTCTGATTATAGAATCCCCTATTACCACCAACTGTCTAGGCCTACCTGCACTCCCCTTACCACTTCTACTAGATGGGTTGCTCTCCCGGCTGTTAGGGGTAGCAGTAACATCTAGGGCTGCCACCTCTGTGTTAGCCACCTCCACATCTTCACCCAATTTGGCAAATTTGTTTTGATGCACAAACACAGGATTGGCCTTCCTTGTCTGCAAGCCCCTTCCACTCCCTCTAACTACATTAACCCATCTTCCTATCTGATAATCCTGACTTGCCCCTCCACCCTCCACATTAACCCTACTGACCACCTGCTCAGCGAGCAGAGGACCCCTTTCAAGGTTGTCCTTTCTGCCCAGTGTTGCAACTTGTTCCTCCAGATCTCTAATGCGAGCTTCCAGAAGGGCAACCTGCTCACATCTGTCACAGCGGTATCCATCCTGGAGCTGTTGCACCAATTTTGTATACATGTGACACACTGTGCACTGAGCAAAACCTTCAACCCTGCTAGCACACATTTCCCAGTTACAATATAATTACTTGTAGGAAGTTTAGGATGTTACTTACAGTTTAGAAGACTCCTGTCTTAACTTCTGTTTTCAACTCCTGTTTTTTAACTCTTCCCACTTGTGTTTAAAAATCACACTTCTGTTTAGAAAATCACTTAAGCCAGCAACAAGAACTGGGAGCCAGCTCCTTATGGGAGTTTTGACTGAGACTTTTATACTCACCTCTTCACCTGTTTACAATTAAACACTCCCCACTGACATTGCAGCAGGCAACTTTTTTTTGGAACAGGGGGACAAAAATGCCATGCTTTCTCAACAGAATAGGCCCCTCACTTCTACTGTGTATCCAAAATCCGTGCATTTGAAGGGTCTATGACAGTGATGGCAAACCTTGGCACTCCAGATGTTTTGGAACTACATTTCCCATGATGCTCAACTACACTGCAGATTGCATGAGCATCATGGGAAATGTAGTTCCAAAATATCTGGGGTGCCAAGGTTCGCCATCACTGGTCTATGATCTCCTCTCCTGAGGGGATACTGTGAGAATTTACAATCTACTATAGTCAGTTATATGATTTTGCGCACACACACATCCATACAAACATATACAGATTGCTTTTTTTAACTGCTTGACGACCAGCCCCTGCAGTTATATGGTGGCAGGTCGGCTCTGCTGGGCGAGATCACGTAGATATACGTCATCTCGCCGATCAGCCAATAGGGACGCGTGTGCTCCGATGGAGGCGTTTGAATGTATGAACAGCGATCTGTCATTTCCCCATGTCAGTCCCACCCCCTCTTCAGTTAGAACACACCCAGGGAACATAATTAACCCTTTCCGCGCCCCCTAGTGTTAACCCCTTCCCTGACAGTGGCATTGTTATAGTAATCAATGCATTTTTATAGCACTGATCGCTATAAAAATGCGAATGGTCCCAAAAATGTGTCAAAAGTGTCCGAAGTGTCTGCTGATCTCCACCATTACTAGTAAAAAAAAAATATTAATAAAAATGCCATAAAACTATTCCCTATTTTGTAAACTATATAACTTTTACGCAAACCAATTAATAAACGCTTATTGCGATTTTTTTACGAAAAATATGTAGAAGAATACGCATCGGCCTAAACTGAGGAAAAAAAATGTTTTTTTTATATATTTTTGGGGGATATTTATTATAGCAAAAAGTTAAAAATATATATATTTTTCAAAATTGTCGCTCTATTTTTGTTTATAGCGCAAAAACTAAAAACCGCTGAGGTGATCAAATACCACTAAAAGAAAGCTCTATTTGTGGGAAAAAAAGGACGCTGATTTTGTTTGGGAGCCACGTCGCATGAACGTGCAATTGTCAGTTAAAGCAAAGCAGTGCCGAATCGCAAAAAGTGGCCTGGTCATTGACCAGCAATATGGCCTGGGGCTTAAGTGGTTAAATTGGCAGCAGCACTGTACCTTCAATCTCCATGCCGGGTACTGCGCTGTAGGGGGAGGCAGAGAGCACACACTGAAAGACATCTCTCACTTTGCTTTCACTTTCAGTTTAAACAGTGAGATAGAGTTCCTGCACTGCCAATTTACACATCGGCTGTAGATCGGGCAGCCACCTCTCTAACAACTCAGCATGGGGCCTAGTGACAATGGTGACTTCTGCGACCCCTATAAATTTTCTTCTGCCATGAGCAGAGGGAGATGATTCACTCTGCCAGGGAAGGGAATATGCAGGCCGGGACATGAGTCAGCATGCAGAGAGGGCGCGGAAGTGACATGTGCCGAAAAATAAAAAATAGTTCCTCCCACACACCCACAAGAACATCAATACGGAGGTACGGAGGAGATGCTGGCTGGAGAAAGACTTTTTTTTTATTCTGCATTCTTTTATTCTCTGATTGCCCGGGCCCCCCTGCTGGCTGGGCCTGGTACAACAGGACCAGTTGTACTGGCTTATTAGCAGCCCTGAACACAGTGTAAAGAAATATCTTTCTGTACCATGAAATCTTTGCTGGTATTACCTTAGATTGCAAATCTAGGAATCAGTGGAGGAACATATATCACATCAATCACTTTTCCAGCCATTCAAACCGCTTTCACTCGCACCCTGCTACATATCCCCCCTCTGATCAAACTCAGGGGGGGGGGTTCAATTTTCTGCTTAGGAATGCTATGGGGTGTTTCTCCAGGAGTAATCAAGACAGGTCTATTAGAAATAACAAAGAATGGATGGATGGCTGCACACCAGAAAACTCTTGAGTTGTCTTTATTGAAAAAGCATAAGCAGGCACCACAGATACACAGCAAGAATAAAAAAACAGCCGACGCGTTTCACACTTGGTTAGTGCTTATTCATGGCCTACTAGGTCAGTTTTTTCAGCTTCTGGAATCCAAGTTACCACTGGATGTACAAATGTAGCACAATTTGGGACAAACCTTCTATGATAGCCTATTAACCCCAAAAAGGCCCTCACCTGTTTTTTTATGGAGGGGTCTCAGCCAACTTTAGATGGCATGGATTTTTGTGACCTGGGGTTTTACTATCCCCCGGCCAATAATGTACCCCAAATATCAGGTCTCCTCTAATCTCACAGCACACTTCTTAGGATTGGCGGTCAGACCCTCAGCAGAGAGGGCATTAATAACAGCTTGCACTTTGGGTAAGTGGCTCTCCCAGTCTGCACTAAAAATTGCCACGTCGTCTAAATATGCAGATGCATAGGCTCCGTGGGGTTTAACGAGAACATGATCTATCATCCACTGAAAAGTGACCGATGCCCCTTATAGGCCAAATAGCATCCTCTTATACTGCCAGTGCCCCTCAGGAGTAGAAAATGCTGTCTTCTCTTTAGCATGAATCGTAAGTGGTATTTACCAATACTCCTTTGTAAGGTCCAGGGTGGTGATAATTGTAGCATTTCCTATATGCTCAATTAGCTCATCTGCCCTGGGCATTAGCTAAGCTTCAATTTTTTCTAAGACTACTCGGCACCGAGCTTTTGGGATACAATAGGGTTTTAATAAAAATTTACCCCTGGTTCAGTCACACTATCATGCTTTATTATTAAAGTTACCCCTGGAAGATCAGAAAATTACTCCCTATTTCTTAGTAGAAATGTCTTGGTCTCTTGTTTGTGGCTTACTGGCAGTGCCCTAGTGATCTCTACCCCAGGCACCGTAGAAGGACCTGCCGTGCTCATGGCCAAGGGCGCTTAAACCATAAGGGATTCTCTCTTTCCAGGGCTTCAGTAAATTGACATGGTAGATTTGGCAGCACTTCCTTTTTGCCAGGCTGATGTACGCTATAGTTAACTTCCCCCATCCATTCTACAACCCTGTATGGCCCTTACCATTTCACCAGAAATGTATTCTCTATCATAGGTACCAGCACAAGAACACTATCATCGGGGTTAAAGGTTCGGATCTTGGCTGAATGGTTATAGACTCTGGCCTGAACCTGCTGAGCATGTTGCAGATGTGATTCATCAATGGGCATGACTTTTCCAATCCGGTCTTGCATTTGAGAAATACAGTGCCTTGAAGAAGTATTCATACCCCTTGAAATTTTCCACATTTTGTCTTGTTACAGCCAAAATCTTAAATGTATTTCAATGGGATTTTATGTGATAGACCAACACAAAGTAGCACATAATTGTGAAGTAGAAGGAAAATTATATTTGTTTTCAATTATTTTTACAAATATATATCTGAAAAGTTTGGCATGCATTAGTATTCAGCACCCCTGATTCAATACTTTGTAGAACCACCTTTCGCTGCAATTACAGTTGCAAGTCTTTTTGAGGACGTCTCTACCAGCTTTGCACATCTTGAGAGTGACATTTTTACCCATTCTTCTTTGCAAAATAGCTCAAGCTCTGTCAGATTGGATGGAGAGCATCTGTGAACAACAATTTTCAAGTCTTACCACAGATTGATTCTCAGTTGGATTTAGGTCTGGACTTTGACTGGGCAATTCTAACCAATGGATATGCTTTGATTCTAAACCATTCCATTGTTGCTATAGATGTATGTTTAGGGTCGTTGTCCTGCTGGCACAGTCTCAAGTCTTTTGCTGACTCTTAGGCCGCGTACACACGACCAAATACATCTGTTCAAATCAGTCTGACAGACCGATTTGAACAGATCTGTCTGCTGGGCTGTTTTGGTTTGATCGCTGTACACACGATCAAACCAAAATCCCCGCCGGCAGACAGCGCGGTGACGTGGCGATGACGTTGACGCCGCCACGTCACCGCACCAGGAAGTAAAACACTTCCGCGCATGCGTCAAATCCACTTCCGAGCATGCTTTAAGATCTGTCGGCTGGCCAAATCTGTCTGTCCGCCCGTACACACAATCGAATCTGTCTGCTGAAACGGTCTGTCAGACCATTTCCAGCAGATAGATTTGATCGTGTGTACGCGGCCTAACAGGTTTTTTTCCAAGATTGCCCTGTATTTGGATCTATCCATCTAAAAATTTGATATGATATTTTAAGTGCATATCAAGCCAAAACCTCTATTTTCTAGTGTGAGAAAGGATAAGAACTCTCATCAGCATTTTACTGTTGCTTGAAGCTAGATTATAGGAATTTACCTTCACTTTCTGCCCTGCTGAAAATGGTTTCACCAAGCAGGAACTGAAGGAAAATCTGTAACAGTGTAACAGACAAAAATGAAAATTTCCTTTTCTGTTAAGCATCCTAGAGATATGTATGTTTATGTAGAATGCTGGGATCTGCAGTGCCAGTCTTAACATGGTTTTGGTGACCTCCAAGAACTTCCGTCAACAATTTTCAATGGTTACACCACAATATGCTTTATCCACCGAAATAGAGAAAGCTTTAGCAGCGCTAGATTAGAAAAACTTGATCATAAAGTCAATAATATCATTGCACCAAGTGAGTCAAAGAAGTTCATTAAAACTCTCATACAGCAAAGGAAACAATGATCAAGTTCAAAGATCCTTGGAATGAATCACTTTATTCAGCATAACCAAGATCTGCTTACACAGAAATCCGGTGTATATGAGGAGCCTCTCTTCGTCAGCAGTGACCAACAATAAAAGGCTTTTATTGTTGGTCACTGCTGATGAGGGGAGGCTCCTCATATACACCGGTATTCTGTGTCAGTGGATCTTGGTTCTAAAGGTGTAGTGGAGTAGTGGATACCGGTTTTAGATGACCAGATGCGGATTCCTAAACACAGCTAATTTCTGCTTGATAAAGTGGTTCATTCCAAGGTGTTATTCCGTGTACACACGATCAGAATTTTTGACAAGAAAAGTTCAATGTGAGCTTTCGGTCGAAAATTCCAACCGTGTGTAGGCCCCATCAGACTTTTTCTGTCAGAATTTCTGACAGCAAAAATTTGAGAGCTGGTTTTCAAATTTTCAGACGGGAAAAATTATTGTGAGAAATTTCGATAGTCTGTATGCAATTCCGATGTGCAAAAAACATGCATGCTCGGAATCAATTTGACGCATGCTCGGAATCATCGAACTTCATTTTTCTCGGATCGTTGTAGTGTTGTATGTCACCGCGTTCTTGACAGTGGGAATTTTGTGTGACTGTGTGTATGCAACACAAGTTTGAGCCAAAATTCCATCTGAAAAAATCCATGGTTTTCTAGTCTGAATTTCCGATCGTGTCTATGCGGCATTACTCATATCGTGTTCTGGTGAGTGTAACATCTATAAGGAGCGAGACCCCACAAAGTGTGGTGATGGGATCTTTAAAGGGACTTTGATCATCGTTTCCTGCCTTGTATGAGAGTTTAAATAACTCTTTGGACTCGCTTGGTGGAATGATATTATTGAGTTTACGATCATGTTTTTCAAATATAACGCTGCTAAAGCTTTCTCTATTTCAGTGAATAAATTATATTGTATTGTTATTATGTGAAATTTATTAGTAGCTGCTACCTGTACAAACATGTTTCATTTATATACAGTATATGCAATAAGGGGAGTGATATTGCACACAATTTATGTGACATAATTACTTGTGGTTTATAATTTGTTGGTTAGCCATATGACTGCTCAGTCTGGCCACTGCATGTAGCAAACAACCAACACCTATATATGAGGACTTCAGTCAGAGGTAAGGGCAGTGGACTATCTGTTTTAATTAGTAAAATCTCTATATTGAGGTTTCTGTAATGTTGAAAGGGAGGTCATATAAATTATGCTACAGTGTATCTAAAGCCAAAACTTAGTAGGAATCACTTAGAACTGCTGTCAGGATTTTATTGCTGTTTTTTTCCCCTACTGAAGGGATTCACCGTCTCAATTTGGCCTTCATAACTTCCCATCACCAGAACTGAAAAGGACTTAAAATAATACAGCTGTCACCAAACCAGGAAGTAAGGGGAAATTGCCCAATGGATACATCTGTTCTAATGAAAGCTGTGGTACCGCAACCGCATGCATTGCGCATGTTGTAGGGCAGTTGAGCTGTGGCTCCGTTAGGTGACAATACTTCCCTCTGAATGTGACAGAGGTTTATTTTTGTCGTGGCTTTGAAGCAAAGCATTACAGCAATGGCATGTGGAAACTTGGGGTTTCGGTATACTTTAAAAAGTTATTGAACATATGGTTTCTTTTTTCAAGAAATTATTACTATTTATTTATATTTAAAGTGTAACTATAGGCAAAAAAATAAATAAAAAATTGCTAATAGCATTAACACAATTGTTTTTCTTTTTAGTCCCCCGCCCCCCCCCCCCCCCCATCACCATAACATAATAATACCCGATCTTGCTAGTAGATCCTGTTTTTTTTCTTCCTGTATCAGGCCAAGAGGTCCAGAAAAAGTAACAAATGCAAATGGAAGTCCCAGGCTGCTACCCACCAGCCAGCAGGGGCACTGACTGCAGCATATTGAATGAAAGCACAGGGTGGCCACCATGATGTGGCATTGGAAGCTGGTGGTCACCCTACTAAAGCAGAGAGCAGAAACGGGCATAAAAAAAACGGACTCACACCACTATAAAAAGTTTACACAACTATATACTGTATTTATCGGCGTATAACACGCAGGCGTATAACACGCACCCTAACTATAAGAGGGAAGTTTCAGGGGAAAAAAATCCACAGCCCCCTGCGTATAACAAGCAGACACAATTTACCCTCTATTTTTAGGGTAAAAAAGTGAGTGTTATACGCCAATAAATACAGTATACAAGGCATAGGGGAGTTATTTACCTAAAATTTGTGTTAATCAGGTCATTGTTACAGAAGATCTTCTTTTCTTTGCACAGAAAACGACTTAAGCATTTATATTTTCAGGATAGGAAAAGGTATTTTTTATGAACGGATTCTATCTACAATTCTGTGCAGACTCGCCATTATTTCACAAAGAATTTTCACTCTAATTAACCTTGTTTTAAGGAATTTACAACCCTGTGAAATACTGTAGGATACATGTTATGATGTTGAATTTAACTTTACAAGGCAACCAAAAGTTATGTGCTCTGTAATTATAAGTTACATTTAATGATAAGTTCCTGTGTTTTAAAAGGTATTGGAGAGACCATCGATTTAGCCAAAAATGTTAACTGTTCCTTCATGTTTGTCAGAGCAAGGATCAAAAGATGAACATTAGTTAACATATTTTCGCAGTCAATAAAAACAATCACCTCTAGCTAAACATTTGCTGTTAATTAGGTATATGTATATAGTCTGTCTAATTGTCCTCATGTTGGAATTTTAGCAATAGATTGAAAAAACACAAAGCAGCATTAATCTGCAAGTAATTTGTGCTGTTTACAAAATGTAATATTGCCCAATTAACAAAGAAAGAGTTTTCATCTCTTTTTTATATCTACTTTTATCCTTCCTCAAAGTCATTTTGATTATAAACAACTATTACCATATATAAGAATTGGGGTAAAAAACATGAAATTAGTGGCATCTAGGTCAGATAAAGTTAAAAATTAATTGCTTAACAAAAATATTTGATAGTATTTATCTAAATTTAAAGTTTAACTTAAAGGAAACTGGTAGGAAACATAGAAGCATAGAAGGCACCCTCTGCTTCCTTGCCTCTATCCCAGATTCAAGCTGCAACCAAGGAGAAATCTTCTTGGTATGGGGACACTTATGCTGATTCCCCTGCCCTTCTGAACTGCAATTCTTGGTGTCACTCATATAGGTAGTAGGGGACATGCTTAGCAAACTTCATATGAACATCTCAGGGCTGCAGCAAAGGTTAAGGGGATAGGCATGACTAGAGAAAGTAAATAAAGTCACTAGAGGATGCTTTATTTTCATATGGTATGGGGATAGTTTGGATATTATTTTAATGCAGTTTCCCCCCTAAACCAAACTCTACGATTATTTATTTTTGTAAAATATGTATAAATATGTAGTTTACTGTTCCACCATTCAGCATGCTCATCTTCTATGTTTAGTTTGTCCAATGTAATTTACCCACTTGTCATGAGCCCAGGCTGTCATGGGGTATGCTGTTACAAAGTCTGGACCCTCAGTATTCTTGGCCTGTTTCAAGCTTAGATATCATTTTTTTTTTTCTTTTAATGTTACAAATAAAAAAAAAAATGTTGATTAATTCTCTTTATTTTGTTATCTTTCATATTTAAAAAACAGATTACATACACAATTTTCTTTATACCAAACATTTCTCATTCCCTGCATATCATAATCTTGGACTTTACCCCTATTAATTACTTATTTTCCCCTTCCCCTTGGAGATACCTGTAGAACGTGCAATTGGGAATTTCGTATTCCTCTCTCAGGGTGGCGAATGTTTTTAAAGTCCTTCCCTCATATAACTGAACCAATCTTGTTATCCCATTTACTGCCCATTCTTTGATTTCTCCCACTGTTTCGAGCTCTTGAAGGTTCCTATTATTCCACAATGGAGCGTACTCTGTCACTCCCACCTGTCCTCAAGCTTAGATATCATTACTTATATATTATATTTTAGATACTATGTACATTTTTATATTGCAGTATGCTTTTTTTGATTATCTTTGGCATATGCATCTATTGTTGTATACATTTTTTGTATGAAGAATTTTAATACATTTAGATTAATTAGATATCATTACTGAGGAAAGACCCATGACAGAATGGACTGGTCTGAACACAGCAGTAAAAAAAGGAATGTATATTCAGATTTTTAATCATAGGTCTTCTACTAGCATTGGGCTCCCAGAGCTAAAAAAACAATATATATCACTTTTTTTTGTAAAGTTTCTCTATAAGATAATAGACCCTATAGATTTCTTTTATCATTTAAGGGGACCACTGATGATTTTCTTTTTAGGTTGGGTTCACACTGTTGCATGAAGCGGCTCACAACAGGGGTCCGGGGCATTGTGGAACTAATCAAAGATTTTATTACTTGTGGAACTATAGGGGTTATCTACCTTTTAATTTGCCCTTGCGGGTTACAGTACGTCGGCAGAATAAAAAGAGCTTTTGATGTAAGAATAGGGGAGCACCTAGGGAACATAAGGAGAGGTTTTATTGAACATAGTGTATTAAGGCACTTTCGTATACATCATACTGTAATAGAGACCCCTCTTTACTCAAAGTACTGGCCATAGAAAAGTACACCCCACATTGAAGGGGAGATAATTTTGTAAGACATATTTCCCGTTGTGAAACTCGATGGATATATGACCTTCATTGCTATAAGCCCTTTGGCTTAAATGTGGAGCGGGATATCAATTGTTTTATTGATAATATTTGATCATTCTTGGTTTTTACTCCTTTTTAAAGTATTTTTAGAGTATATTTGCATATGCAAATATATTTCATTCACACCTTTTATCGTTTTTTAAGTATTTTTGGGGTATATTTGCATATGCAAGTATGTTTCATACACGTCTTTTATCCTTGTATTCGTATTCTCTGTATGCAATCTTAAGTGATTTATTTATATTGTCTATTTAGTACATTTTTGTTCCTTTTTTGTATAGCTGTATGTGATTATAAGGGAGGACGCTTTCTTAAAAGAGGGAGCTTTTTCTCGCATACATATATCTATTTTGCTGAAGGATATGTCAGATGTATTTCTGATAGGTCTATTCAGTTAGTTTCAATTTATCCAGTGACTACGGAGGTGAGGTTGAAAAATGTCACTTCCAGTGTCCTAGCTGCCTTTTAAGTATATAAGTGTGATGTGCTGGCGTGGGAAGACAGCCTCTGTTCCCAGTTGAAGCCATTTTTGGGGAAACGCGTCGGGTGGAGCACCATTACCTAACGCCATCACGCTCGTATTATTCAGCTTTAGGTTTGATCCTTGGCTGATGTGCAAAGGAACTCCTTTTTTTTATCGTTGTGCCTTTTATATTATTTTGCTGTGGACACCTGCTGTGAAATCTATTTTTATTTTTTGGTTGTTGTGACACTTGACTGTGTTTTTTTTTTATATAAACCTCCAATTTTTGATATACTTCACCATGAAGATACTATTGTCCCTTTTTTGCTGAGCCTACTACTCCCAGATCAAGTGCCTGGTAAAGCTGAGTGGATTCTGCCTGTTTTTCCTTCCTGTGTGATCCTTCCTGTATGCTGTGATCCGGTCTGAAGAACAGCTGCAGGTGATATCCTCATCCAACAAGACGAAAGCATCCCTCCTTGTTGTTATTCACTGTTTTTTTTGCATATTTTTTATATGCACAGTCATTACTGATTTGACTATTTCACATAGGGATTTCTATAATGACTCTTTATTGAAATTTTGGTTGCGCACTTGTTTATAATTTATTATATCTATTTATATGTCCCTGTTCACGGTTTCAGGTGCGATTTCAGTCCAAAATTTGGACATGAAATGGACAAGAAGACGCACAGGACTACTGTTCTATTTGCACCAGAGCCGCTCCGAAGATGTGTGAACTAGCTTCTTAGAGAGCCGATCACAATCTCCTGACATGTGAATTGGAAGTGGGGGAACTGCATCCAATCCTCCTTTCCTTTACAGCCAAGGAATCTGCCATCTTAGGCCTTGTACACACGAGGGAATGTATCCGGTGGGAAACATCCGACGGATATTTCCCAGCGGATAAGTCAAATTTGTCCGTTGGTCTGATGAGCGTACACACCATTGGACTGAAATCCCAGCGGACCAGAACGCGGGCACGTAAACCACGTACGACGTCACTATAAAGGGGAATGACAAAGCCATCGGCGCCGCCCTCTGTTCCGCTTCTGCTAGTTCCGTGTTAGCGAAGGTTTGGTTAGAGCTGATTCGTGCTTTTCAGTCTCCGCGCTTAACAGGTCGTATTTTCAGGTTCAGTGTGTGCTTGTGGGCTCGTATTTGTCATTCAGTGTCGCCGTACGCGGCGTTTCTGCTTTGCAGTGCCGTCCTGTACGGTCGTATCTGTTTGACGTGCGATCTTTGCAGGTCTTGCTGGATTTGGGGGTGCTTTCTGTTTGAGTGTGTTCTTGACTGACCAGCCGGCCGGTTTGAAGCCATGATGGAGCAGCAGCGCGACTTTTCACGAGTTTGTGCTGTTTATGGGTTTTGTTCTGGAGTCTGTGTGCATTCCAGTGATTTGGACAGGAACAGTAGGAGGAGGAGTTCCTGGGCCAAGAATTGGTTGCGGCAGCGTAATCGATTCTCTCATATGTCTCTGCTTAGGGAGATCCGGGAGAATAATCCTGATGACTTCAGGAACTTTCTCCGTATGACGGACCCCGTTTTCCACCGTCTGCTGGATCTCCTGTCCCCCTATATCACGAGGCAGGACACTGTGATGCGCCAAGCCATTCCGGCTGAGCAGAGGCTTATTGCCACGTTGCGGTACCTGGCGACTGGGAGGAGCCTGCAGGACCTCAAGTTCTCAACAGGCATCTCTCCCCAGGCGCTTGGGATCATCATACCGGAGACGTGTTCTGCCATCATACAAGTCATGCAGGAGGAGTTTATTAAGGTAAGTTTCCTTCTTTAACATCACAATCTGTGTCTTTAATAATGTTTGCAAATTTTTCTCACCTTTTTGTGTTGGTTTTCCTAGTCGCCATGATTGTAATATGCTGTGTGCTTAATGTTCCCTTTTCTCCCCATGCATGTTGTTAAGCTTTCCAGGTTTATGTGGTTTGGCCTACCTGCATATTTTTACCTTCAACACTACTAACCTGTCCAGCATCATCTCCTAGGGACAAAAACATCTTCTTTTTTATTTTTGGTGTCCTGCTCCATTGTAGTTCAACTCCCTCCCCCTAAAAAAGTGTATTGCCCTATCAGCGGGATGTGGAGTCTGATAATAATTGTCTCTAGATTTGTTGCCCTAAATACTCTCTATACACTAATTTTTTGAAATGTTAATACCGTGATGTTGCAGAATGTTGTTTTTTTACTAGTGTTTGCAATGTTGTTTCTGTGCCAAAGTGCTAATTGTTATTTTGCTTTTGTCCCCACAGTTTCCCTCCACGCCGCAGGAATGGCAGACTGTGGCTGCCCACTTTGCTCAGCGTTGTGATTTTCCAAACTGCGGAGGGGCAATTGATGGGAAGCACGTCCGCATAGTGCCGCCACCTCTTTCGGGCTCGTACTATTATAACTACAAAGGTTTTCATAGTATCGTGTTGATGGCGGTGGTGTCGGCAGACTACGAATTTTTGTATGTGGACGTGGGGAAGAATGGCCGGCTGTCTGATGGGGGAGTGTTCGCGCGGACCGAATTTTACAGGCGTCTACAAACTGGTGGTCTTGAACTGCCACCGGATGAAGACAATGTGGAAGGACTTCCGTTTGTTTTTTTAGCGGACGAGGCTTTTGGACTTGGACCTCACCTCATGCGGCCTTTTCCCCAGAGGACCCTCACCCCGGAGAGGAGAGTCTTCAATTTCCGGCTGGCCAGGGCCCGGAGGGTAGTCGAGAATGCCTTTGGGATACTCGCCAGCCGGTTCCGCCTGTTCCAGACAGCGATACATCTGGCGGAATATAAATTTAACTCTGTTATTTTGGCCTGCTGCATATTGCATAATTTTTTACGCAGGCATTCCCAGACGTACCTACCCAACATCGGTGCTGAGGCAGGACTACCCTCAGATACCCTTCCTGGGCTGGACACTGGTCGCGCTGGCTCGGTCACCCAATCTGCTCGTGAGGTACGCGACAAATATGTTGAGTACTTTATGGGTCGGGGGGCCATAGCTATGCCAGATTAATATTTCTTTATAATTCGGCCCCCAAAATAAAGAAATATTACCAAGAAATAATAAATAATTTGACCATTGGACTTTATACAGTTGTTTGTCATTATTGCTTTTTCTCTTTTTATCTGTCTTCCAGGTTCTGAAACTAGTGCATTTCTTGTGCCCAATTTAGTTAGCAGGTTTTAGTAAATACACACAATTACACATTCTAGTCACTCTTCTACAAACTGGGTATTGAGGTTAGAAATAAGAAGCCACTGGTTTGTGTGTGTTTTTAAAAGGTTTTTTTATTTCTTTTTTATTTACGAAAATCTTTGTGTTTTAATTAGAAAACTTGGTTTAGAAAGTATTTATTTATTCAAAAAATATTTTGTGGTTTTGACAAACATATATAACAATCGAACTTACAAAGTTCAACCTTTTATTTGGCATAACAAACCCAGACAACATGGTCTTAGGTCACGCCGGAATCCCCCAAAATTTGAGGATGCACACATGCTGTGTGTGTGATGGGCCAAATGGTGATTTTTCACATGAGATCCCACGCGAAATGTTCACATGTGCTATCTGCCATCATGGGTGATCAATGTATGTGCTTTGTGGGTGCAACCCCTTTCTGTCACCTACTTGATAAGTAAGGAAGGGGTTGCACCCACAAAGCACATACAATTGATGTCCTGTGATGGCAGATCGCACATGTGAACACACATTGGGGTTTATTTACTAAACAGTCCAAACTCCGGCTTATTTGTGCATATAAGCCAATCAGCTTCTAAATTAAGCCTAGTCAATTAAGACTTCGCATCCAAACATGGAAGATGATTGTTTTATATGCCAAGTGATGCTGCTTTTGCACCTTATAGCTTTAGTAAATAAACCCGTGTGTGTGTGTGTGCATCCTCAAATTTTGGGGGATATTAAACGAACATTATACAACATCTTTGAGAGTGTGGTGGTTAGGGGTGAGGGCAGGGGGGGCAGGGGGGGCATGGGGGGCAGCTGGGGGGATAGTCTTTTATATACGTCCCAAAATATCGAGCATGTTTTTGAAGTTTTGGTCCATCACCACCATCCTTTCCCTCATATTGGCCAGATCGGTGCTGCACTCCATTATCTGCTGTATTAGGATTTGTGCACTTGCACGAGAAAAAATAGGAGCGACAGATGTGCTAATCCCATCTTCATCCCCTAAAAATGCCAAAGGAAAAACACAACATTGTAAGTAAGTAAGGTGCAGGCCTATCTACATCTCTTTTTCCCTGCAAAGCTGGGGTGTCACTGACCTGTTGTACTGACAAGTTCAACATCTTCTACAACTTCTCCTTCTTCAACTTCTCCTTCCTCCACTAATCCGCCTTCCTCCTCCAATCCGCCTTCCTCCACTAATCCGCCAAATTCCACCAAACCGCCTTCCTCCACCAATCCGCCTTCCTCCACTAATCCGCCAAATTCCACCAAACCGCCTTCCTCCATTAATCCACCAAATTCCACCAATCCGCCTTCCTCCACCAATCCGCCTTCCTCCACCAATCCGCCTTCCTCCTCTCTCCCTTCCTCCTCTCCTTCTTCCTCCTCTACTTCTTCATCATCCTCCTGCTCAACAATTTTTTCGGGCCGTTTGGGAGACAGTGTGGGCCTCCCTGACTCCTCATAGCGCTGTCCTCTTCTTTCCCCTAAAAACAACCAAAAAAATAAAAAAAACATCAGCAAACAGATCTTTTTGGAGGGACTAATTTGCAAACATTGCTTAGAAGTGGCGTTACAATTCTAGTTTTGGCCTTATTACAGCACAAACCATGTTCCTTTTTTTTGCTAGCTGACGTCTCCCTAGCTGTGATATAATGAGGCTTTTTGGGGAAGTGACACACATGGCTGGCCTCCTGAATAAGTCTTTTTTGGAGTCCCTTCTCCTAAACTCCAAATTACTATTTTATGTGGGTAGACAGGTTTTCTAAATTACAGATGTCCAAACAGCTGCATATTAAGTTATCTCAGCACTGTGTGAATTACAGAATCCTGATTGCCTTTTTAATTAAACTTATTAGTTTGCACAAACAC
The DNA here is from genome assembly GCA_029574335.1 of Rana kukunoris. Classification (NCBI taxonomy): domain Eukaryota; kingdom Metazoa; phylum Chordata; class Amphibia; order Anura; family Ranidae; genus Rana; species Rana kukunoris. The sequence continues at coordinate 121,203,730 of CM056056.1, forward strand.
ATCATATTTTCAACATTGTTTCTGAAAACGATGTTTTTCGCCAAATAGCCTCGTCCAGGTGTGATGTTCCTGGACCCGCGGATTGAGGATAAACGATGTGATTGGAACGAGGTTGACTACGATCGTGGCAAGTCGTCGGATTTATATTAGACAAACATTACTAAATTTACAAGGCAGGGTTTAAAAAATACAAGCAGGCCAACGAGGCAGATGGCGAAATATACATGGCAAAACATTTTCGCCAAAAATAGGCACTCCAAAGACATTTTAAAGTACTTACTTTTTTCAATGATTTTTTTTATTTTGCGATACTGCTCTGGCTCGCGCAGTTTTAAGTCGGACCAGCGTTTCCGGAGCTGCTCTTTGGACCTGGTGACCCCAAACATCTCATAAAGTTTCCTTGCTGCCTTATCCATAATTTTTGACTTCCTCCGGTTAGGGGTGCTGTATGGGCCATGCTCACCATCATAGTCCTTCCGTCGCAGGATGGACACCAACTCCACCATCTCTTGTAGAGACATGTTTGTGGCCTTGTAACGTTTTGGCCTGGATCGGGACGTTCCGGCCTGTGTCCCTTCCTGATCCCGATCAGAGGCTAATGTGCGCTTGTGTGACATCGCCATATTTTCCAATCAACGTTGCAGATGGGCGTGGAAAGCAGAAATTGGTACGTCATGGGCGGAGACGAGGGCGGCGTTTCTGGATTGCGTGGGGAATATAATGGAAACGACGTGATTACGTAGGTTACGCGGAGATTACTCGAGCGGAAACGAGGAGAGAGAGAGACGAAGGTAAATGCAAACATCGGATCAGAGGCCTATAATTTGAACAGGCATGGGGGATGGAGCTTTTCTATGTTTGCACCCTTTTTAGGCCACTGTTATTTATGTATTTTGGGGCCCACCATAACATTTAGAGAGTAAAGTGCTTGGACACATCACTTCATCAAGATATATGTAGAGAATGCTCTTTCCTCTTTATTTGTATTTTAGAGTATGCAGTCAGATCATGCCAGTAGTGTTGTGTATTGGTTGGACAGAGATAAGTAGGTAGTGTTTTCTGCCATCAATGCTGAGGGGCATGATAGCTACACATGAACTAGTGCCTTGAGGTGAATGCTAGCATTCATATTCATGGTGGATGTGTTCTTAACTACATGCTACAACTTGCAACATGGACTCTGAATGCCAACTTTTTGGGGGGTACAACAATGCGGCAGAGCAGGCCAGCTATGTAGCAGCATAAGACACTGTGTTTGTATAAAGTAGATGCTCTAAAATGAATGAATGTGCACATATTTTAAGAATGACAAAGCTGAGCCTTTGGAAAGTTGTGCTTTGTGTTTGATTGGCAATTTCTATTCTAGACATTACTATTGAGAAGCGACATTTCTAGAAGCAGCCCAAAAGAATGGATTTGCTCAAAGGGAAGGAGGCAACAATGGAGTTAATAACACGGTATCGGGATATGCCCCTTCTTTGGGACACCAGGCACACCCATTATTTGGACACTGGAAAGAGAGAGGCAGCACTTGATGAGATTGCGACATACCTGCACACTTGGGTGCCAAGTTGCACAGGCGACATGGTGAAGGACAAATTCAGTAACCTCAGGAGAAGCTACAGGAATGTATATAAAAAGCGGAAATATCCAAAATCAGGATCAGCAGCAGCTAAGAAGAAGGAACCCAAGCTCTGGTACTACAAAGAGCTCAGTTTTTTGAATGATGAACTGGATGGCAGGGCTTCGGTTTCAACACTTCCTCCCAGCGGAACTTCCCCGGATCCCAGGAGCCCTGCAGAATCAGAAGCAGGGCTGGCTGACATGGAGCCAGATCTGGCCATCTTCAGTGAGGTCTAGTATTTTCAAAACTAGTTTTGTGCTGCTATTTATTTTGAATTCGTGAGTTGATCTTGTAAACAAAAAACAAACAGGGAGGCCAAATGCAGGGGTCAGAAGTACAGTCTGTTTAATTTCAATTAATACTAACTAAAAAAGTCAAGAGAAATAAAATGTGTGTGCTTGATTGTGCCAAAAATTACAACATGTTGCCTTTTTTATACACAGGAAGAAGAGACCAGCCAGGAGGTGGCAGCTCCTGAGGCCCATGTCAGCCAGGCGGAAGGGGTGAGTGGCAGCCAGGAGGAGGCCGGGTCAAGTGAGGTGCAGCAGGTCCCCAGGCCCAGGCTGAGCACAATCAGCCAAGTTCCTCCCCTCCAAATGAGGCCACCAGCTGCAAGGAGGCGCAGAAGGGAGGTGCATGATGAAAGCCTTCAGGTCATCCGGGAGGCTGCCGAAATCATGAGAGCCCCCCTTAACCCCACGGAATGCTATAGCGCATTTGTGGCCAATGAGCTGAACCAAGGGGGGGAGGAACAAAAAAGCCTGGCCAAGGACATTATAAATCAGGTCCTGGCCAGGATGAAAAGGAACGAGCTGACCAGGGACACTGTGCTGTGGGACCCGGCTTGGCCTGCTCCCCATCATCATCATCCTCCTTCTGCCACATCAGCCCCACCTGCAAGGTTCCGTGGACGGACCCATGGAAGTTTCGCTGGAAGGAAGTCTGCTAGGAAGTCGAGAAGATGAATCCCTGCCATCCAGTTTATTGTCCAAAAAACTGAGCTCGTTGTAGTAGCACAGCTTGGGTTCCTTTGTTCATGTGCTGCTGATCCTGATTTTTGATATTGACTCCTGAGGTTACTTAATTTGTCCTTCATCATGTTGTAATTCCCAAGTATGCATGTATGTTGCAATCTCATCAAGTGCTGCCGTTCTGGTGATTTCTAATTTATTTTTTGGCCGGAAATAAATGGCTTTTCTATTTACTTTCAAACCTTGTCTATTGTGTTTTATACTGTGGTGAGTAAGCATCAGACATTTGGCAAAGAAAATGTGGCATTTGCAAAGGACCCAAACTCCTTTTAGGGGGGGGGGGGGACCTTTTATGTTTGAACTTGGTAAACCCAAAAGAAGCGTACATTTTTGATCAAAAAAAAAAAAAAAGAGGATGAAACTACTAAATTACATAAGTTGGTGAAAAAAGGGACATTAAAAAAAAAGGTGAAACAAGAAAAAAAAACTAAATTTGAAATATTCCAAACACGTTAAATCCAAATCTTCAAAAAAAAAAAAAAAGCTCAACATTAAGTCCAAATAGACATTTTAAAAATGTGGAGAACAGAAACAAATGTGGGGACATCTGGCAAGCAAACTGTGTCAAATAGAAAACAAAATAATGAAAATGCAAGCTAGCAGTATGTGACATCTGGAGAAAATTGCAACAGCAAAACAACGGGTTCATTCTAGCAAGAGAAGAAAGCACAAAAAAACGATCTAAACGGAACACTATATAGAGAGTTTAGGTGACGAATGTGCCAGGTCCCAAACAAACGCGAGTTTTACCTGAACGAGTGCTCCCGTCCCATCGTTTTGACTGAGCATGCGCGGGTTTTTGGTCCGAGGCTTTTGTGTACTAACGAGCGGACATATCCGACGGACATGGGTCCGGCGGAAATATTTCAAAGCATGCTTTGAAATTTTTCCGCTGGAAAAATCCGGCCGAAACGGTCCGTTTGACCATACAAACGACCGGATCTTTCGGATGAAATGGTCCGTCGGACCAGTTTCAGCGGATTTATTCCCTCGTGTGTACAAGGCCTTAGCCTCTGTTTGATATGCAAATTTCATGGTGCTGCACATGTGATCTGTTATAAGACCATCTATTTGACAGTTCTGTTGAGAGCACAAGCGCTTGTGTCAGTTATGTGCAGCATGCCTTGACTGTAACTGTTTTCGAAAACAGTTAAATCAATGGGTTAACCACTTGCCAACCAGCCACCGGTTCTTAGGGGAGAGGAGACTGATCATGTGATCTCTCTCTTCCCTTAGGCACTCGCATTCCCCTACAGATAGAACACACATAGAGAACAAAGTTAACCCCTTCCCTGCCAGTGACATTTATAGAGTAATCAGTGCATTCTTATATATAATTTTTGGTCCCAAAAATGTGTCAAAAGTGTCTGATCTGTCCGCCGCAAAATCGCAGTCCCGGTAAAGATCGCAGTCTGCCACCATTACTAGTAAAAAATTATAATAAATAAAACATTTCATAAATCTATCCCCTATTGTGTAGACACTATTTTTTTTTAAATGTAGAAGAATACATATCGGCCCAAACTGAGGAAAAATAATGTTTTTTTTAAATGTGGAATATTTATTATAGCAAAAAGATAATGGGGGTTATATACAAAAGGCAAATCCACTTTGCACTACAAGTGCAAACTACAAGTGCAAAGTGCACTGAAAGTGTACTTGGAAGTGCAGTCGCTGTAGATCCGAAGGGGGACATGCAAGGAAAATGAAAAAACAGCATTTTCGCTTGCACATGATTGGATGATAAAATCAGCAGAGCTTCCCCTAATTTCACATCTACCCCTCAGAATTAAAGCAACTGCACTTTGCACTTGTAGTTTGCACTTGTAGTGCAAAGTGGATTTGTCTTTAGTAAATAACCCCCATTGTGTTTTTTTCAAATTTGTCGCTCTTCTTTTGTTTATAGTGCAAAAAAAAACAAAAAAACGCAGAGGTAATCAATTACCACCAAAGAAAGATCTATTTGTGGGAAAAAAGGACATCAATTTGGACACCAAACAGGAAGAGGGTAACCCGCGTATGACCATGTCATTTTCAGTTAAAGCGACGCAGTGCCGTATCGCAAAAAAGTGCTCTGGTCAGGAAGGGGGTAAATCCTTCCAAGACTGGATCTATTAGGCCTCGTACACATGAGGGGATATGTCCGCTGAAAACGGTCCGATGGACCGTTTCAGCAGACATCTCCGCTCGTGTGTATGGGCTAGCAGACAGATTTCTCCACCCGACAGATTTCAAAGCATGCTTTGAAATCTATCCGGTGGGAATCTGTCCGCCCGACATGTCTGCTGGTTAGTACACTTACCAGCAGACATGTCGTCCCCCACCGCCGCCGCGCCACCGCCGAATGGATTCGGCGCATGCGCGGAAGTGTTTAACTTCCTGGTGCGGTGACGTGGCGGTGACGTGGCGGCGTCAACGTCACCGTCACGTCACCGCGCCGTCCGGCGGCGGGGAATTTGATCCGATGGTGTGTACACGCCATCGGATCAAACTCCCGATCGGACATATCCGATGGAAATGGTCCGCGGACCGTTTTCATCGGATATGTCCGATCGTGTGTACGAGGCCTTAAAGTGTTAACCCAGGACTCTGCATTCACTATATCTGGTCTCTCATAGTACACAGAACATGGATATGTAATTATTTTAGTAAATATAAACTGCTAAATACCTTTTCTCATCAGCAGAATATAGCAGTCTTATGACTTCTATCAGTGTCTAGCTAAAGCTTGTAGGAGGAATTTTCATTCTACTCTGACTGTCCTATGAGATTGCAGGACCCCTGACCCCCTATCTGGACAGTGCTGATTGGCCCTGCTATAGCCAAATACACAAAACTGAGCATGTGCAGAGTGCCCCCAAGGCTCTGTACTGTCAGGAGATGGATTGGGGACTGTTGAATAAGGGGAGGATCAGAGAAGACAGGATCAAACTGCCTTTTTTAGACAATGCGGAAAATTAAAGGGATTGTAAAGGTACAATTTTTTTTACCTAAATAGCTTCCTTTACCTTAGTGCAGTACTCCTTCACTTACCTCATCCTTCCATTTTGCTTTTAAATGTCTTAATTTCTTCTGAGAAATCCTCACTTCCTGTTCTTCTGTTTGTAACTCCACACAGTAATGCAAAGCTTTCTCCCTGGTGTGGAGTGTCATTCTTGCCCCCTCCCTTGGACTACAGGAGATTCAGTACGCCCACTAACACACCGTTCCTTTCTCTATTGCAACGTAGAGAGCATTCTGACTCTCCTGTAGTCCAAGGGAGGGGACGAGCACCACACTCCACACCAGGGGGTAAGCCTCACAATACTGTGTGTAGTTACAGACAGAACAGGAAGTGAGGATTTCTCAGAAGAAATAAGGACATTTAAAAGCAAAATGGAAGGATGAGCTAAGTGAAGGAGGACTGCACTAAGGTAAAGGAAGATATTTAGGGGAAAAAAGTGTACCTTTACAACCCTTTAACCCCTTAGGTTCCACAGTGAGTACAAAAAGCACGCTTTACTGCATATACAGACTGATTTTACTGTTGTGGGTTTAGTAACACTTTAAGTTCCACTTTAATACATGGTATTAATGCAAGATGTTCATCAGAAGTTGTTCCACTAGTTAATTTATTTTTGCCTATGTTATCTTTAATTTAGAGACTCTGGAAGGAAATTCTAGTAAGTGAGCCAAAAAAGATATAGAGATACTATTGATACAGCTTGTGTTGCAAGTGCTTTGTATCCTGTATGTCAGTTTCTGACACCTAGGAAGGGCATAGGTTGTGTCATGTTGCGTGCAATTGGTTCTGTGAGCAAAAAATATACATTTTTCTTTGTATGTCAATCGCAGTGCTTTGGAAGAAATGAAAGACAGAAAATAACCAGGTATCATCTTATGTCCATACTGAAAAATATTGAAGGAATACAATTACAATGGAAGGCTTTAAAAAGTTATTGAGTTTTATCACTAAGACTCGCTGGTACTGAAATTCAGGATTTCCTTTAATATAGCTATAAATGTGATATTTTAGTTAGCCAAATTAAATATAAGTCATTTCCTTAGAATATCATGTATTTTATCCATTTCATATTCCAATAACATATAGCTATGGGAAATGAATAGTTGGAATATTATGTAGCTGAATGTATAACTAAAGCTAAAGCTAAAGCTAAGAATACCTGTTTGTTTTTTTTATTGTTGTCAATGTCCTGTTAGGAGACGCACCCTCCCTATTTGCCCTGTTTACTGCTATCACCAAGAGCAAAAGTGAAAAAACAGGAATATAGGGGAAATCCTTCAATGGGGACTAGGGATTAGCCGGCAGAACATGCAAACGGACCGAAAGTTTGTGCGAACATTCGAACACTGTTAAAGTCTATTAGACCCGAACTTGAAAAATCAAAAGTGATCATTTTAAAGGCTAATATGCGAATTATTGTCATGTATAAATGCAAAAAAAAAGTTTTAAAAACAACATTTTCTCCCTTCGCCTTTCAGGACAGCACCTTGGAGAGAGCGTAGCTCCACCCTTCACAGAAAACACTGCGTGACAACGCCCCTTTTAAAAAGCAGTTGCTTTCACCATGCCTTCAGTTTTAGTGTTTCCTCCGCCATGGAAGCACTGCTGGGGAACCAGAGGGGCTGCGTTCTCTCCAGGAGGGTTTTGGCAGTACCTTTGTTCGCTTTGTTGTCCTAGACCAACCCAGCTCCTTCCCGTACGCGAGGGGGGTGCTCTGGTGTCTCTTCCTTCGCCGGCTCACAGGAGTAATGGTCGGTCGGGTGTTGTCCACCCAATGTTTTCGGGGGGCCGCAGTTGTGCTCAGTTTAAACGTCCATGCCAGGTCTCTGCAGGGCGGCGCCGAATCCCGGACGGCGGGTGACTTTGGTTCCGGTGGGGGGAGACTTCCCGCAGGGTGTAGCAGCAGTTGGTTCCAGCTGCTGGAATGCAGGAGGAAGAGGCGGGTCATCTGGCCGGGACTTCCTTTCGCTCATAAGGAGGAGCTAAGCAAAGGAAAAAAGAAGCTGTTTAAATCTCAGTGGCGGCAGCAGCGTGGTTCATAATGGAGGAAGTTGAACCTTCAGCAGCAATGGCGGATGCAGGCACCCAGGTTCACGACCAGGCCCAGGTAGGAAAGGTACAGTGGTACCTTTTTCCTTTTGTTTTTGACACTAGGTGTTTTCTTTTGTGTTGGTGTTATTAACTAAAATCTTTAGCTGTCTGCTTTAGTTCTAATTCTCTAATAGCAGTTCAGCAAGGAGTGAGGCTCTGTGGCACATAGGGTGTCGGCTAAAGGGTGCTGTGTGTTCTCTTAATTGGTGATTTATTTAACCATAAAAAAGGGTCTGGGTTTTTCTGTTTATTGTTGTTTCAGAAAGCCACAGCTAAATCAGAGAGAGTATCAGGAAGAAAATGCCCCTCATGCAAAAACCCTTTAAGAGATTATTGGCCAAAACCACTGTGCAGATCCTGCATTGCGGACCTAGTGAGGGAAGAATCTACACAGGAGTGTAAGGATCTCATATCCTCTGTAAGAAAAGAGTTAGCAGAGACCCTAGGGACAGTGCGTTCCCTGGTAGAGAAAAAAGGCCAGAGTCACAGCCAGGAACAGAGTTCTCAATCCAATCTCCTTCCATCCACTTCCAGACCAGAGTGAGTCTGAAGATGAAAGAGAAAGTGTTCCCCCCTCAACTGTTGATTCCAAGGATGAGGAGGAGAATGAGGCTAGATCCTCTAGGTATAAACTACTGAAGAGGTAGATACATACATACATACATACATACAACACGCCCACTACCAGCCTACTTTGAATTACGCGCACTTACGCCGGCCCATTTACGCTACACCGCCGTAACTTAGGATGCAAGTGCTTTGAGAATACGGCACTTGCCTCTCTAAGTTGCGGCGTAGCATAAAGAAGATACGCTACGCCCGCACAAATATCCGCTCATGTCTGTGGATCTGGCCCAGAATCTTTTCCCGTTCATAAGATCCTAACAGATACTATTAAGAAAGAGTGAAAGGATCCAGAAAAAGGACAGTTCTTTTCCAAAGCCCTCAAAAGACGATTTCCTTTTGAGGAAAAGGAAGAATTGGTTTGGAATAAAAAAACAAAAATAGATGCCGCTTTCTCACAAGTATCCAGAATGACTGATTTAGCTTTTTGAGAAAATGGGCATTCTTAAAGATGCTATGGACAAAAGGGCAGATGGGCTACTGAAGAAAGCCTGGGACTCAGTATTGTCCAATCTGAAACCTGCAATTGCGGCCACAGTTGTAGCCAGGAACATGGAGTGTTGGTTGGAGCAACTCAAAAACCATGTGAAAGCAGGCACTTCCAGGAAGGATCTATTGGAATCCTTTCCCACTTTGCTAAAAGCGGGAAGAGAAAAAAAAATGTTACTGGATGTGGCACAAGCATACATTTGCCATTCACCCTCCACTTTGCTAAAAGCAGTCAAATACATGGTAGATGCTTCAGCAGAATCTATCAGGATGACGGCCAGATCCTCTGCGCTGGTTAATTCAGCAAGAAGAGCCATCTGGCTAAAAACCTGGTCAGGGGACTCTGCCTCTAAGGTGAAATTATGGGGAATTCCTTTTTCAGGAGATCTGATGTTTGGCCCAGAGTTAGAGTCGGTCCTTGACAGGATAGCTGATAAGAAAAAAGCTTTCCCACAAAAAAAGAAAGCGGTGCAACAAAGGAAACATTTTCATCCTTTTCAGCAAACCAATAAAGAAAGAGACCAAACGCAGAAAAAGCCCTGGATTCCTCAGAGAGGAAGAGGCAGAGGAGGGGTGCTCTTTAGACCCCCCAAACAAACTCCTAAAAAACAATGACCATCTCCCAGTAGGGGGAAGGTTACAGGACTTCCTTAAAGATTGGGAAAAAACAACAAGAAGTCGTTTTGTTCTGAGCCTAATTGGACAGGGGTACCAACTGGGTACCAGACGCCCCCAAATCGTTATTACATCACAACTCTGCCAGGGGATCAGGAAAAAGCTCTGGCTATGAAGTCTCTTTTACAAGAACTGATGCAACAGAAAGTTACTGTATTTCCCAAGTACCGAAGAATTAGCAGGGGGAAGGGTTTTACTCCCACATTTTTCTGGTCAGAAAACCATTAGGGAAATTCTGCTTGATCCTCAATTTGAAGGTTCTTAACCTGTCCATAAAATGCAAAAAATTCAGAATGGACACGATTTTCTCTGTGAGAAATGTAATCACCCCGGGTTGCCACATGGCATCAATCGACCCAAGAGATGCCTATCTCCATGTTCTGATAGCAACCCAGTCACAAAAATGTCTGCAGCTAGCAGTCAATCTGGGAGGAGGAGAAGTGTGGCACCTGCAGTTTAGGGCCCTGCCTTTCGGTCTTTCCTCTTCTCCCAGAGTGTTCACGAAGGTGATGGCAGAAGCTCTAAAACCCCTGAGACTGAAGGGAATTTCAATAGTACCTTACCTGGACGATTTACTACTGTTTGCAGACTCAAGAAATCAGGTGGAGGTCAATCTGCAAATAACCCAAGAACACCTAAGGGGTTTGGGTTGGCTTCTCAACCTCCAAAAGTCCAATCTTCTACCATCTCAAGGGTGAGGTTCTTGGGCTACGAGATAGACTCAGTAAAACAGAGAATTTTTCTGCCACAGGAAAAGATATAAAAAATGCAGTCAGCTCTGAAAGCCCTTCAGTGCGGTCCAGAGATCTCGGTAAGGCAAGCTTTGTCCACTCTCAGTCTCTTGACAGTGACAATTCCTTCAGTTCAGTGGGCCAGATTTCATGCCCGTCCTCTGCAGGCAGCCATTATGAAGAATTGGTCCTATCAGGAATCCCTAGAAAAAAGGTTCAAAATAGGACAAAAGACAAAAAGATCACTCTGGTGGTGGAGAAACCAAAGAAACATCTCAAGAGGACTGCTTTGGAACTTTCCAGTAATGCGAAACCCACATCCAAATAAAAAAAAAAAGGTGTGGGGCCCCTAGGCCCCATATACTCTGAACAGCAGTATACAGGTTACAAAAAACATAGGGACTGTAGGTTTGTTCTTAAAGGGGTTGTAAAGGTAAAAAAATGTTTTTCCTAAATAGCTCCCTTTGCTCCCTGGTGTGGTGTGTTCTGCTCGACTCCTTCCCTGGAATACAGGAGAGTCAGGGCACCCACTAACACATAGCTCCTTTCTCTATCTGCAACATAGAGTGTCCTGACTCTCCTGTATTCCAGGGGAGGGGTCGAGCATGACACTTCACACCAGGGAGAAAGCCTTGCATTACTGTGTGGAGTTACAGACAGAAGAACAGGAAGTGAGGATTGCTCAGAAGAAATAAGGACATTTAAAAGCAAAATTAAAAGATGAGGTATGTGAAGGAGGACTGCACTAAGGTAAAGGAAGCTATTTAGGAAAAAAATGTTTACCTTTACAACCCCTTTAACCACTTCAATACCTGCCCATAGTCATATGACGTCCACAGATGGATCTCCCTTCCTGGGATATCTAAATGATGCCTGCAGCTAGAGGCATCATTCAGATATCCTTCTCTTCTACCGGCGATTCTGTGCAACATAAGAATGATCATAGCGGTGGTTTCGCCACTTGATCGTTCTTATAGGTGGTGGGAGGGGACATCCCCCCCACTATACGGTGCTTCTCCGGGCTCTCCTGTGCCATCGGGGGCCCGGAGAAAGAATCTTTTGGCGCTGGCAGGAAGCATAAAGATGACTGGTGACCAGATGGTCCTGTCACACACATTTCCTATTACAAGGGATGTTTACATCCCTTGTAATAGGAATAAAAGTGATAAAAAATAAAAAAAAAGTGTAAAAAAATAAATAAATATGTAAAAAATAAATAATATTAATAATTAAATAAAATTTAAAACGCCCCTGTCCCCGGTAGCTCGCGCTCAGAAGCGAACGCACACAGAAGTCCCGCCGACATATGTAAACGTTTAAACCACTTATGTGAGGTATCGCCGCGTACGGTAGAGTGCCAGCAACAATTCTAGCACTAGATCTCCTCTGTAATTCTAAACTGGTAACCTGTAAACATTTTCAAAGCGTTGCCTATGTAGATTTTTAAGTACCGAAGTTTGGTGCCATTCCATGAGTGTGCGCAATTTTAAAGCGTGGCATGTTAGGTATCTATTTACTCAGTGTAACATAATCTTTCATATTTTACAAAAAAATTGGGCTAACTTTACTGTTTTGTTATTTTTTTAATTCATGAAACAATTTATTTTCCAAAAAAAGGCGTTTGAAAAATTATCGCGCAAATACGGTGCAAGATAAAATGTTGCAATGACCATTGTTTTATTCCCTAGGGTGTCTGCTAAAAAAAACATATATAATGTTTGGGGGTTCTGCGTAATTTTCTAGCAAAAGAATGATGATTTGTACATGTAGGAGAGGAGTGCCAGAATAGGCCCGGTATTAAGGTGTGTATTTAAGTGCAATAAAAAGGAAAAACATTGATGGGACTTTAAATGAGGTCTGTGAGTATAGCACCTCCATCCCTGGTACAGTAGATTAAAGAAGTGGGTGGGGACAAATTTGGGACTTTGAGTGAGGCTGCTGACAAGGTGCAGGTAGTAAAAATAAGTACAAATTTATTGATCACAATTGCAAGACATCTATCCACATCCAGAGAGCATATAAAGAGAAACATACATTTCAAGTAGACATTACCACATATAGGACACATAGATCTATACATATGTGGTAGGAGTAAAAAGGGTACAGCAGTGTCTGGCAGAGTGCCATATGATTGATGGATGCATGGCATAAAATATACAGGTGTACAATAATCACAATAACAGTGTTAGCGAATTGGTTAAAAATTTAAAAAACTGGTAAAACATATAAAGTATAGTTGAATATATTATCATGAGGTAAATATCGCAACATCTATACTAGCCCGACGCGTTTTGTGTATTAGACACTCTTCAGGGGCTGATGCTTGACTTCTTTAGAAAATATATATAAATAAATAAAGATAGGATATAATTAATAAATAAGAAAAATTATTATAATAACCAGTATAAGATGGAAATTAGTCCATCTCAAATACTCACATAGTATCTAAAGTGACTGAGTGCGGTTCTGTATGGAGCCACGGCCTGAATATAGAGTCCACCACGGGAGCTGAGGCGGCAAAAAAGCGCACACTAAGAGGGGGGCAGCATCCTACCACATATGTATAGATCTATGTGTCCTATATGTGGTAATGTCTACTTGAAATGTATGTTTCTCTTTATATGCTCTCTGGATGTGGATAGATGTCTTGCAATTGTGATCAATAAAGTTGTACTTATTTTTACTACCTGCACCTTGTCAGTAGCCTCACTCAAAGTCCCAAATTTGTCCCCACCCACTTTTTCATTTTGTGTATTGAAGTGGTTAAGTTGAATCTGTTTGTAATTTGAAACAGGTATATTTTTTAAGTGTAGCTCCAGCCAAAAAATCTATTTTTAAGCTTTTTAGATAACATGGGGAAGGATTATCAGCCCTGTAATATTTGTTTTGCTGTCTGTTCAGAAGATTTCACCTCACTTTCTGTCCCAATAAAAATTGGATGTTGAAAATTTGTTTTTTTGGGGAAAAAATAATTGGTGATAAAGCATCAGTGGAGACACCTTTTTCCCCTATTAACTCTTAGGCCTTGTACACACGATGTAATTTATCCGGTCGGAAACATCCGATGGAAATTTCCCAGGGGACAAGACAAATTGGTCCATTGGTCTGATGAGCGTACACACCATCGGACCGAAATCCCAGCGGACCAGAACGCAGGCACGTAAACCACGTACGACGTCACTATAAAGGGGAATGCCAAAGCCTACGGCGCCGCCCTAGTGTCCGTTTTTGCTAGTTCCGTGTTAGCGAAGGTTTGGTTAGAGCTGATTCGTGCTTTTCAGTCTCTGCGCTTAACAGGTCGTATTTTCAGGTTCAGTGTGTGCTTGTGGGCTCGTATTTGTCATTCAGTGTCGCCGTGCGCGGCGTTTCTGCTTTGCAGTGTCGTCCTGTACGGTCGTATCTGTTTGACGTGCGATCTTTGCAGGTCTTGCTGGATTTGGGGGTGCTTTCTGTTTGAGTGTGTTCTTGACTGACCAGCCGGCCGGTTTGAAGCCATGATGGAGCAGCAGCGCAACTTTTCACGAGTTTGTGCTGTTTATGGGTTTTGTTCTGGAGTCTGTGTGCATTCCAGTGATTTGGACAGGAACAGTAGGAGGAGGAGTTCCTGGGCCAAGAATTGGTTGCGGCAGCGTAACCGATTCTCTCATATGTCTCTGCTTAGGGAGATCCGGGAGAATAATCCTGATGACTTCAGGAACTTTCTCCGTATGACGGACCCCGTTTTCCACCGTCTGCTGGATCTCCTGTCCCCCTATATCACGAGGCAGGACACTGTGATGCGCCAAGCCATTCTGGCTGAGCAGAGGCTTATTGCCACGTTGCAGTACCTGGTGACTGGGAGGAGCCTGCAGGACCTCAAGTTCTCAACAGGCATCTCTCCCCAGGCGCTTGGGGTCATCATACCGGAGACGTGTTCTGCCATCATACAAGTGATGCAGGAGGAGTTTATTAAGGTAAGTTTCCTCCTTTAACATCTCAATCTGTGTCTTCAATAATGTTTGCAAATTTTTCTCACTTTTTTGTGTTGGTTTTCCGAATTGCCACGATTGTAATATGCTGTGTGCTGAATGTTCCCTTTTCTCCCCATGCATGTTGTTAAGCTTTCCAGGTTAATGTGGTTTGGCCTACCTGCATATTTTTACCTTCAACACTACTAACCTGTCCAGCATCATCTCCTAGGGACAAACACCCCTTTTTTTGATTTTGGCTTTTTTTTTGTCCTGCTCCATTGTAGTTCAACCCCCCCCCCCCCTAAAAAAGTGTATTGCCCCATCAGCGGGATGTGTAGTCTGATAATAATTGGCTCTAGATTTGTTGCCCTAAATACTCACTACACACTAATATTTAGAAATGTTAATACTGTGATGTTGCAGAATTATGTTTTTTTTTACTAGCGTTTGCAATGTTTTTTATGTGCCAAAGTGCTAATTTTGTTTTTGCTTTTGTCCCCACAGTTTCCCTCCACGCCACAGAAATGGCAGACTGTGGCTGCCCACTTTGCCCAGCGTTGTGATTTTCCAAACTGCGGAGGGGCAATTGATGGGAAGCACGTCCGCATAGTGCCGCCACCTCTTTCGGGGTCGTACTATTATAACTACAAAGGTTTTCATAGTATCGTGTTGATGGCGGTGGTGTCGGCAAACTACGAATTTTTGTATGTGGACGTGGGGAAGAATGGCCGGCTGTCTGATGGGGGAGTGTTCGCGCGGACCGAATTTTACAGGCGTCTACAAACTGGTGGTCTTGAACTGCCACCGGATGAAGACAATGTGGAAGGACTTCCGTTTGTTTTTTTAGCGGACGAGGCTTTCGGGCTTGGACCTCACCTCATGCGGCCTTTTCCCCAGAGGACCCTCACCCCGGAGAGGAGGGTCTTCAATTTCCGGGTGGCCAGGGCCCGGAGGGTAGTCGAGAATGCCTTTGGGATACTCGCCAGCCAGTTCCGCCTGTTCCAGACAGCGATACATCTGGCGGAATATAAATTTAACTCGGTTATTTTGGCCTGCTGCATATTGCACAATTTTTTGCGCAGGCATTCCCAGACGTACCTACCCAACATCGGTGCTGAGGCAGGACTACCCTCAGATACCCTTCCTGGGCTGGACACTGGTCGCGCTGGCTCGGTCACCCAATCTGCTCGTGAGGTACGCGACAAATATGTTGAGTACTTTATGGGTCGGGGGGCCATAGCTATGCCAGATTAATATTTCTTTCTAATTCGGCCCCCAAAAGAAAGAAATATTACAAAGAACTAATAAATAATTTGACCATTTGACTTTATTCAGTTGTTTGTCATTATTGCTTTTTCTCTTTTGATCTGTCTTCCAGGTTCTGAAACTAGTGCACTTCTTGTGCCCAATTTAGTTAGCAGGTTTTAGTAAATACACACAATTGCACATTCTAGTCACTCTTCTACAAACTGGGTATTGAGCCTAGAAATAAGAAGCCACTGTTTTTTGCGTTTTTTTAAGGATTTTTTTTTATTTTTTATTATTATTTGGTGTTTTTCCCAAAATCTTTGGCTTTTCTTAGAAAAATGTGTTTAGAAAGGATTTATTTCTTCAAAAAATATATTTTTGTTTTGACAAACATATGTAACAATGGAACTTACAAAGTTCAACCTTTTATTTAGCATACCAAACCCAGACGACATGGTCTTATGTCACCCCGGAATCCGCCAAAATTTGAGGATGCAGACACGCTGTGTGTGTGATGGGCCAAATGGTGAATTCTCGCCTGAGATCCCATGCCAAATGTTCACATGTGCTATCTGCCATCATGGGTGATCAATGTATGTGGTTTGTGGGTGCAACCCCTTTCTCTCACCTACTTGATAAGCGAGGAAGGGGTTGCACCCACAAAGCTCAGACAATCGATGTACTGTGATGGCAGATAGCACATGTGAACACACACTGGGGTTTATTTACTAAACAGTGCAAACCCAGGCTTATTTCTGCATATAAGCCAATCAGCTTCTAAATTAAGCTTATTCAATTAAGCTTTTGCATCTAAACATGGAAGCTGATTGGTTTATATGCCAAGTGAGGCTGCTTTTGCATGTTATAGCTTTACTAAATAAACCCAAGTGTGTGTGTGTGCATCCTCAAATTTTGGCGTATTTTAATGTAAAAATATACAACATCTTTGAGAGTGGGGTGGTTGGGGGTGAGGGCAGGGGGGGGGGGGGAAGATGGGGGGGGATAGTCTTCTATATACGTCCCAAAATATCTAGCATGTTTTTGAAGTTTTGGTCCATCACCACCATCCTTTCCCTCATATTGGCCAGCTCCGTGCTGCACTCCAATATCTGCTGTATTAGGATTTGTGCACTTGCACGAGAAAAATTAGGAGCAACAGATGTGCTAATCCCATCTTCATCCCCTAAAAATGCCAAAATAAAAAAAAACATTGTAAGTAAGTAAGGTGCAGGCCTATCTACATCTCTTTTTCCCTGCAAAGCTGGGGTGTCACTGACCTGTTGTTCTGAGAAGTTCAACATCTCTACAACTTCTCCTTCTTCTTCAACTTCTCCTTCCTCCACCAATACGCCTTCCTCCACCAATCCGCCTTCCTCCACCAATCCGACATCATCCACCAATCCGCCTAATTCCACCAATCCGCCTTCCTCCACCAATCCGCCTTCCTCCACCAATCCGCCTTCCTCCACCAATCCGACCTCATCCACCAATCCGCCTTCCTCCACCAATCCGCCTCCTCCTCCTCTTCCTGTGTGATTGGCAGGCCCGCAGGAATACTATCTGGATAAAGGGGGCCTTGAGAGGTAAGGAAGTCAGTCCAACAGGAAGACAAAGTGACAGTATCACTGATGCATGCACTGTCACTGCTCACCATCCTTGTGGCCTTCTCAAATGGTGACAGGACAGTGCATGCATACTTGATCAGTAGCCACTGGTGTGGAGAAAAAAAGCCAAACTCCCCTGACCCTGTCCTGGTGCCATACTCACACAGGTACTCATTGATGACCCTCTGCTGCATGTGCAGCCACTGCAGCATTGCCAAGGTTGAGTTCCACCTGGTAGGCATGTCACAAATGAGGCGATTCTTGGGCAGGTTGCATTCCTTTTGAAGGTCAACCAGCCGAGCACTGGCATTATATAACCGACTTTCCTGGCCTGCCTCAGGAGATCCTGTAAGCCTGGGTACCTGCTCAAGAACTGCTGCACGACCAAATTGAGGATGTGAGCCAAACAGGGAACATAAGTCAAGTGTCCCTGTCGGAGGGCGGAGCAGAGGTTGGTGCCATTGTCGCATGCAACCATTAGACTCATTAGACTTAGTCCCCCTGAGCCATAATTGGCCAAAGGTACCCTGCCTTTGGTCAATTACCGCTCTCTTTGCTAATGGCGCTCGGATTGGCAAAAGCATGCGGGTCATAGTGCATGCTTTGAGCAATCATCAGTGCATTATGGGGCATGATGTGGCACTCGAATTTGGCACAA
Source organism: Rana kukunoris (assembly GCA_029574335.1). Lineage (NCBI taxonomy): Eukaryota > Metazoa > Chordata > Amphibia > Anura > Ranidae > Rana > Rana kukunoris. Next base: position 121,221,459 of record CM056056.1, read on the forward strand.
ATGCCCCATAATGTTTATTTTTCGACGAACGGTCGAAAAAGCCAATGTTCGAGTCTAACTCATGTTCGACCCGAACATAAAGCTTATCCCTAATGGGGACACTAGTTCTGGTGACAACCAGGGATTCACTCATTTTGTATGGATTTCCTCTTACTTCCTGTTTTGGCTATGGGACAGGAAGTGAGGGAAATCTCCCCAGTGGGGCACAGGTATCAAAAAATACCAACAGGGGTTATAACCCTCTCTAATGCCGCGTATACACGATCACTTTTTGTGATGAAAAAAAAATGACATTTTTAAAAATGTCATTTAAAATGATCGTGTGTGGGCAAAACGTCATTTTATGTCTTCTGAAAAACGACCAAAAAAAATTCGAACATGCTCAAATTTTTTATGTCATTTTTCAAAATGTCATTTTTTGTGTCATAAAAAATGATCATGTGTGGGCAAAACAACGTAGCCCAGTATTACAAAAAAAAAACATTAATTACTCATTGGATTTCCTATTTGTATATGCACTGCAATCCAATTGGATTGGATTAGTTATATGTACAGTGCCTTGCAAAAGTATTCATACCCCTTGAAATGTTTCACATTTTGCCATGTTACAACCAAAAAGGTAAATTTATTTTATTGGGATTTTTTGGCATAGACCAACACAAAGTGGCACGTAATTGTGAAGTGGAAGGAAAATGATAAATGGTTTTCCATTTTTTTTTTATAAATAAATATCTGAAAAGTGTGGCATGCATTTGTATTCAGCCCCCTGAGTTAAAACTTTGTAGAACCAACTTTCACTGCAATTACAGCTGCATATGTTTTTGGGGATTTCTCTACCAACTTTGCACATCTAGCCACTTAAGCCCTGGACCATATTGCTGGTCAAAGGCCAGGCCACTTTTTGCGATTCGGCACTGCATTGCTTTAACTGACAATTGCGTGGTCGTGCGACGTGGCTCCCAAACAAAATTGCTGTCCTTTTTTTTCCCACAAATAGAGCCTTCTTTTGGTGGTATTTTATCACCTCTGTGGTTTTTAGTTTTTGCGCTATAAACAAAAATACAGTGACAATTTTGAAAAAAATGCAATATATTTAACTTTTTGCAATAATAAATATCCCCCAAAAATATATCAAAAAAATTTTTTTCCCCTTAGTTTAGGCCGATACGCATTCTTCTACATATTTTTCGTAAAAAAAATCGCAATAAGCGTTTATTAATTGGTTTGCGCAAAAGTTATAGCGTTTACAAAATAGAGGAATAGTTTTATGGCATTTTTTTTTTACTAGTAATGGCGGCGATCAGCGATTTTTATCGGTACTGCAACATTATGGCGGACACTTCGGACACTTTAGACACATTTTTGGGACCATTGGCATTTTTATAGCGATCAGTGCTATAAAAATGGATTGATTACTATAAAAATGCCACTGGCAGGGAAGGGGTTAACACTAGGGGGCTAGGATGGGGTTAAGTATGTTCCCTGGGTGTGTTCTAACTGAAGAGGGGGTGGACTGACTTGGGGAAATGACTGATCGCTGTTCATACATTGTATGAAAAGACAATCAGGCATTTCTCCCCCTGACAGGACCGGGAACTGTGTGTTTACACACACAGCTCCCGGTTCTCACTCTTGTAACGAGCAATCGCGGGTGCCCAGCAGTCGACCTGCCACCGTATAACTGCGGCGGTTGGTCGGCAAGCAGCTAGAGAGTAAAATTTTTGCCCAATAGCTCAAGCTCTGTCAGATTGGATGGAGAGTGTCTGTGAACAGCAATTTTCAAGTCTTTCCACAGATTCTCAGTTGGATTTAGGTCTGGACTTTGACTGGGCAATTCTAACACACATATGCATTGATCTAAACCATCCCATTGTAGCTCTGGCTGTATGTTTAGGCTTTTCCTGCTGGAAGACGAACCTCTGCCCCAGTCTCAAGTCTTTTGCAGGTTTTCTTCTAAGATTGCCTTGTATTTGGCTCCATCCATCTTCCCATAAACTCTGACCAGCTTTCCTCTCCCTGGTGTGTTCAGGGTGATGTGGAGTGTTAGTTTTGCTTTTAGGCCAAAATCTTCAAATGTGGTCTCACCTGACCAGAGCAGCTTCTTCCACATGTTTGCTGTCCCACCCACATGGCTATTGCAAACTGCAAACAGGCTTTCTTTTAACCCCCCTTAGCGGTAAACCCGAGCATGACTCTGGGTGGATTTTCACGCTCGGGGTGAATGGGCAGAGCCTGCAGCGCGCTGGCTTACCTTTTCCAGGCAGGGTATTACTGTACTTACCTTGTCCCTGGATCCAGCGATGCATCCGCGATGTGTGAGCGAGTGGCGTCCTCCATTAGATTCACACAGTACCCGCTCGCCACCGATCTCCGTTCCCTGTGACGTTATGACGCACTGGGGCGGAGACCGGCGGCAAATTCAAAAATGTAAACAAACACATTACATACAGTATATTGTAATCTTATAGATTACAGTACTGTATGTAAAAAAAATACACACCCCCTTGTCCCTAGTGGTCTGCCCAGTGTCCTACATGTTATTTTATATAATAAAAACATTTTTTTTGTGCCTGCAAACTGTAGATTGTCCATAGCAACCAAAAGTGTCCCTTTATGTCAAAAGTAATTTTAGAGCAGCTAGAAAAGAGCGATAATAAATTATAATCACTTACAGAATTGAGCGATAGCGATTTGTGGGGAAATCCATCATAAAAAAATAAAAGTAATGACAGGGACAATTCAGCAACTAAGCATATTTCAGTGATTTTGATTTGATTACATTATTGAATATTTTTTAATATAATTACATTATCATTTGTTATAATTATTTATAGTTATTTATTATATTATAATTTTATGATTTTGTGTTTCAAACTGTCTACTAGACTCTGGTTTGGACAGATTTAAGTGAGTTATTCCTAAGAATTACAAGCCTACAGTATAAAATGCCAAATTTTCATGCAAAATAATTGTACCGCTTTTGGTACGTAATTCCAGACAGAATAATACCACCAGGGAGGTTAATAATGGCTTTCTTCTTGCCACTCTTCCATGAAGGACCGACAGAGTTACCATGGGCCCCTTGGCTGCTTCTCTAAATAATGTTTTTTTTGCCAGGCCTGTCATTTTAGGTGGACGGCCATGTCTTTGTAGGTTTGCAGTTGTGTCATACTCTTTCCATTTTCGGATGATGGATTAAACAGTGCTCCATGAGAAGTTCAAAGCTTGGGATATTTTTTTATAACCTAACCCTGCTTTAAACTTCTTTACAACTTTATCCCTGACCTGTCAGGTGTGTTTTTTTGCCTTTGTGACGCTGTTTGTTCACAAAGGTTGTCTAAAAAACCTCTGAGGGCTTAACAGAATGGCTGTATTTATATTGAGATTAAATTACACACAGGTGGACTATATTTGACTATATGATGACTTCTGTAGGCAATTGGTTCAATTAGATTTTAATAGGGGGTATAAAAGTAAAGGGGGCTGAGTACAAATGCACGCCACACAAATTTTTTTAATTTCACTTTACAATTATGTGCCACTTTGTGTTGGTCTATCACATAAAATCCCAATAAAATACATTTTCGTTTTTGGCTGTAACATGACAAAATGTGGACAATTTCAAGGGGTGTGAATACTTTTTTCAAGGCACTGTATATGCACTATTACTGATAGGTATAATTTTATAAGAGTGACAATACAATGCATTAAAAACTGCCCATGAACCACAGTAATATGCAAATACCAATAACATGACCTTTAGGCCAGGTTCACATGGTTGGCCTATGGTAACAAGCGTCACAGTTGGTGAGGTGTGGTGCCATTTATTTCGAATGGCATGCCAATACATCTTCACTGAAGTGCTGAAATGCATGACAAGACACTACAGAAAAAGGGTTAGCTGCAATTTGGGCTCTGATTAGGTGTGTTGACAGCCATTTCACACTGCATTGCACAAGCCTAAACTCGGTCTCAGAAATTGAACAAGGTTTGAGTTTGTTGCTACCAATTCTTGTAGTAAATCACAAACTTTTGGCTAAAAACTTCATAGGCTTAGGACTAGAAATAAGGTACAGCCTAGATCATAGTACATAGCCTTTACCCCTGGTCAGCTGAGTCACAAAAGCCAAAAATTATAAATGGGTAAAATTGACGCTCTTTTTTTGTTTATAGCGCAAAAAATTAAAACCACAGAGGTGATCAAATACCACCAAAAGAAAGGTATATGTGTGGGGAAAAAAGGATATTAATTTTGTTTGGGTGCAACATCGCACGACCACGCAATTGTCAGTTAACCACTTAAGGACCGCCTACTGCACATTTACGTCGGCAGAATGGCACGGCTGGGCACATCAACGTATATATACGTTGATTTTAGTACCCAGCCGTGGGTCGCGGGCGCGCGCCCACGGGCGCGCGCCCGCGACCCGGTCCGAAGCTCCGGGACCGCGGGATTCGCGGACCCGATCGACGCTGGAGTGCGGCGATCCGTCCCTGGAGCGGAAGAACAGGGAGAGCCGTGTGTACACACGGCTTCCCCGTGCTTCTCTGTGGCCGCAGCATCGATCGCGTCATCCCTGTAATAGGGGGACGCGATCGATGACGTCACACCTACAGCCACACCCCCCTACAGTTGTAAACAAACACACTAGGTCTCACATCCCCTACAGCGCCACCTGTGGTTAACTCCCAAACTGCAGCTGTCATTTCCACAGTAAACAATGCAATTTAAATGCATTTTTTGCTGTGAAAATGACAATTGTCCCAAAAATGTGTCAAAATTGTCCGAAGTGTCCGCCATATTGTCGCAGTCACTAAAAAAATCGCTGATCGCCGCTATTAGTAGTAAAAAAAAAAAAATAATAAAAATGCAATAAAACTATCCCTTATTATGTAAACGCTATAAATTTTGCGAAAACCGACCGATAAACGCTTATTGCGATTTTTTTTACCAAAAATACGTAGAAGAATACGTATCGGCCTAAACTGAGGAAAAAAAATGTTTTTTTATATATTTTTGGGGGATATTTATTATAGCAAAAAGTAAAAAATATTGCATTTTTTTTAAAATTGTCGCTCTATTTTTGCTAATAGCGCAAAAAATAAAAACCGCAGAGGTGATCAAATACCACCAAAAGAAAGCTCTATTTGTGGGAAAAAAAGGACGCCAATTTTGTTTGGGAGCCACGACGCACGACCGCGCAATTGTCAGTTAAAACGAAGCAGTGCCGAATCGCAAAAAGGGGCAAGGTCCTTTACCTACATTTTGGTCCGGGTCTTAAGTGGTTAAAGTGACGCAGTGCAGAATCACAAAAAATGGCCCGGTCATCGGGCAGCCAAATCCTCCAGGGCTGAAGTGGTTAATGGGGACATTCTATGTAATTTATGATGTGTATAATAACTTCTATGTGTTATCTTAAATTGTATTTAAGTTTATCGCAAAGTGACACTAATATCTAAAATAGAAATCCCCATATCTTCTCAGAATTCTCCTCCCCTAATTTTGGGACATCTCTTGTCCAACATACAGTTGCAATAAAAAGTATGTGAACCCTTTTGGAATGATATGGATTTCTGCACAAATTGGTCATAAAATGTGATCTGATCTTCATCTAAGTCACAACAATAGACAATTACAGTCTGCCTAAACTAATAACACACACAGAATTAAATGTTACCATGTTTTTATTGAACACACCATGTAAACATTCACAGTGCAGGTGGAAAAGGTATGTGAACACCTAGGGCCAGATTCATTTACATCTGTGTATCTTTGTGCGGGCGTAGCGAATCTCATTTACGCTACACCACCGTAACTTTGAGAGGCAGGTGCCATATTCAGAAAGAAGTTGTGCCCAAAATTACGGCGGCGTAGCGTAAATTGGCCGGCGTAAGAGCAAAGCCAATTTTGGATGGGGAAGATAGACCTGCTCTCATAAGGGAATACCTGGAACAGGCCCGCCTACCAAAATCTATGGCTACGGGTAAAGCACCAGGGCCAGACGGCTTTACCGTGACCTACTATCGAACGTTTGCTGATACGCTCCTCCCTTTTTTGACCTCGTATGCTAACTCCATCTCGGCGGGGGGGACCTTTTGCCCGGAGACTCTACATGCCCATATCACAGTCATCCCCAAGCCGCACAGGGACCCCAGCCTATGTGGCAACTATAGGCCGATCTCTTTACTGAATATAGACGCCAAGTTATACGCTAGAGTCATTGCATTGCGCTTGTTGCCGTTCCTGCCCCAATGGGTGTCAAAGGATCAGACAGGGTTTATCCTGGGTAGGGAGGCAAGGGACAATTTGCTGCGGACGCTGTCTTTGATTGCCTATGTGCGACGGTGCTCCCAGACCACCCTCCTCCTATAGACGGATGCTGAGAAAGCGTTTGACAGGGTGGACTGGGAGTACCTGTTGACTACATTAGAGCATTTGGGCCTGGGCCCGAATATGTTGTCTAGAATGTCGGCACTATATAACACCCGTCAGCCCAGTTGCGAATCAATGGCACCTTGAGTGACTCTTTTTTTCTACACAATGGGACTAGACAGGGCTGTCCCCTCTCACCTATACTATTCGCCCTTTCCTTAGAGCCCTTCTTAGCTACAGTTCATACTGACCCCAATATTCACGGGATTACAGTCGGGGATACGGTACATAAATATGTGGCATACGCGGATGATGTACTTTTCTATGTCCAACAACCCCAAGATACGTTACCCGCTCTCATGTCGGCCCTCCACAAATTTGGCTCCTTATCCAATTTTAAAATAAACCTTCCTGAATCGGAAATTCTGAATATATCCATACCCCATCAAGATGTTTCCCAATTGAAACTGGCATTCCCGTTTGCTTGGCAGCCCTGCTCCTTAAAATATTTAGGCATATACTTGACCTCTAAGTTAGATTCCCTATTCCGTGCTAATTATATCCCTCTACTAAACACGATTAGATCAGATCTCCAGAAGTGGACTCAGATGGCTCACTTATGGCTAGGAGAAGCATTGTGAAGATGAATATTTTGCCCAGACTGCTCTTTCTCTTCCAAATGATCCCATACGGAATCCCCCTTGGGTTCTTTAAAATTGTGCAATCTCTGATCCGTAGTTATGTGTGGAACCGCAAGTGCCCCAGGATCGCCTACAGTTGGTTGATTAAGCCAAAAAGAGAAGGGGGCCTTGCGCTTTCAGACTTTAGGAGGTATTTTCATGCCATTGTTCTGACAAGGTTGTACGATTGGAAATATCATGCTGATACGAAACTGTGGGTACAATTGGAAAATGCTATGTCTGGGGCGGGACTGTTTCCTATGATGTGGATACCTCCCAAGTTTCGCACCATGTCCTCGGAGGTGGCCCCCCTGTCTAAGTCATCGCTTGCAATATGGGACTCCCTGTGTAAGTCTCAAAACTGGCCCTACAATTCCCCATTGATGAATATTTTGGGACATAATTATTTTCCGCCAGGGAATATTGACCGTAGTCTTGGGACCAGGACTTCCCACGACCCACTACTGTTGCACCATGTGACCTCTGCTGGGGGGATCGTGCCAATGTCGGACTTGTTTACGTCCATGTCACTTACCTTCCTGGATCAATAGAAGCACCATCAGCTATCTCAATGTGTGCGGTCCCTTCCTCAGCCACTACGATCGATCTCGGAACTGACTTCTGTGGAATTGCTACTTGAGGGCAACCTCCCTCCGGAACGGCCTGTGTCACATTTCTATAATGCACTTTCGGCCCTGCTGCCGCGCACTCGTTCCTTGATAAGTGGGAGCGAGATCTACAGAGTCAGCTACCTGAGTCACAACGAATGTCTCTGTTTCATTTAACTCATGTTTCTGCCATCTCTTCCAAAACGGCGGAGGTTAACTACAAACTGCTAATGCGCTGGCACGACACGCCGGAAATACTTCACAAGACGTTTCCTTCGATCTCTGACCGCTGCTGAAAGGGGTGCGGGGAAAGAGGTTCACATGCACATATTTGGTGGTCTGATCAAACCTTTTTGGTCCTCAGTGTTGTACTGGATTGAACAGATTCAGGGGTCAAGGGTTCTCGAGGACCCGTGGGTAGTGTTGTTTCACTGTACTAACGAACCAGCAGGATCATATTCAAGGTCGATTACTCCCCATCTTCTTAATGCGGGCGGCCAAGGCGCTTATTCCCAGGTTTTGGAAGCAGTCGTGTACCCCCACTCTCCGCCATTGGCTGAGAGAGGTGGATAATATTTACTATATGGAAGATGCTACGCTGACATTGAGAAACAAATCGGAGCTAGCCCGGAAGATATGGTCCTGCTGGTTTGCATTAAAGTTCTCCACATCTTATGCTGCTATTTTGGCACAATCCCCATAATGGGGGACGTATTGGAATGTGTACCTGTGTTTGCATGTATCCTACTGTAGCTGGTGCCTACCCTTCCCTTCCCCCCTCCCTCCACCCCCTCCTCTCCTCTGTCTATTCTCTGATCTGCTCTTCACTTTCTTCCTTTTCTGTCTCTCGCTCTTCTTTCCGTTGCAGCTCTGCCGCACAGGTGTGATGATGCATGGACATTCGATACAGAATTGGTGATATTGTGTGGTTAACTGTCAACTGGTATTTTGAGTGGCTATCATGTCCTCTCGGTTTGGTTGGCAGGACCAAGCAGGTCGTGGTGGTATCCTGGGTATGTTGTGTGAAAAGCCTTTTGTGCCTCATTCATATCGAACCACCATGACCTGCGGGTCCAACTGGTAGTAATACACTTTTTTCAATAAAAACTTATTAAACAAAAAAAAAACACATTTTGCAGGAGAACTTAAAGGGACACTAAAGTCAGGTTTTTTTTTTTTTTTTTAAATAACAAACATGTGATACTTACCTCCACTGTGCAGTTCGTTTTGCACAGAGTGGCCTGGAAAGCTGTCTTCTGGGGTCCCTCGGCGGCTGTCTGGGCTCCTCCTCGCAAAAACTTTCCATCTTCATGCAAGGGCGCTCACACGGTGGAAAGCTTTTGCAAGCGCGCTCCCGTGATACAGCGGTGGCCATAGCCGCCGACTGTATCACTCGGCCCCGCCACCGGCGCACCGTGTCATCCGCTGTGATTGACAGCAGCGCCAGCCAATGGCTCCGCTGCTATCAATCCGCCCAGCCTAGCCAATCAACGGCCAGGCTGGGAATCGAAGAGGATGACGTGGACGCGCCTGGGAGTTTCGAACGGTAAGGTAAGTAAAACGGGGACTCGGGGGGGGGGGGGGCGGTGCTGTGAGATTTTTTTTACCTTAATGCAGGATGCATTAAGGTAAAAAATTTTTTACCATTACAACCCCTTTAAGGCTATCTGTCCACCAGCCGAAGCTCAACAGAAGATGGATGTTGCAAAAGGACCTGTACTGTGAATGTTTAGATGGTGTGTTCAATAAAAACATGGTAACATTGAATTATTTGTGTGTTATTAGTTTAAGCAGACTGTGATTGTCTATTGTTGTGACTTAGATGAAGATCAGATCACATTTTATGACCAATTTGTGCAGAAATCCATATCATTCCAAAAGGGTTCACATACTTTTTATTGCAACTGTATATGAGGGCTATATGTGCATGTCTCATTGCATCTGGAAGGGCCCCTTTCAGTAACCCACTTATAAATTCTTCCACTAATTTTGGGGCTAAGAAGTCCCCATACATAATTCCGTCCGGACCTGGGGGCTTTTTCCCTCAGAAACGTATGTATAATCTTCGAGTTAATCCAGCTCTGAGCAATCCTCTTTTATTGTTCAGTGAAATGAAACAGAGAATTACAGAGACTTACAGAGAAAAACCTTAGTCTGTTCCGCCCCCTTGCTGTGAATGACAGGTGTTTTACATATCTCATGCACTAGCCTGGAGACAGGCATTATTTTTTAATTCCCACCCCTAATCATTTTTTAAAGTCATGTGGTTACTTTTCTGGATTTTGACTGGATGTTAGTGATCATAGCAGAATTTAGGAATACACAGGATAAAATGCATGTTGACAAGGGCAGTGTAGAGGAGGGCTGGGAGTCTACTGACATCACGACTCCATCCACTCCAGACAACAGACCCACCCACAGAATCTGCAGTTTTTCAGTTCTTATAACAGACAGAGGGGAGACATTTGACAGGTAAGGATACATGCAGGAGGCATGTATATCCTTATAGATCAGCACTATGGCAGTAGAAAGGATGAGAGTGGGTTTACATCCACTTTAATGTTCCTGTTGTGCCAACCTTGCAAAAAATCTCCCACTTTTATCCCCCCGTTCAATAATTTTTTTCCTTTTGTATATAGTTCTAACCTAGTTATTTCCATCATATATAAATGTAAATCCCTTTGCGCGGCCATCATTATATGAAATATAATAATACTAGGATCTAAGCTGTATATTTTTCCTTCTGTAATTCTATCTGTGTTTGTAATACCTGTATCTTTGCCTTCTGTTTCTTATTAACCGCTGCAATACTAATAATAATAATTTATTGTCCTTGCACATAAATTTTGAAGGCATCCCAAACAATATCCATCAAGGATAACCCAGCATTATTTTCCCATTATTCCACTAATGTTGATGACATTTTTTCCCGCTATCTCTGGGTATAGCACCCACTGGGGAGCCAATCTCAAAGCGGTGGTACCTATTTATAACAAACAAAGGAGAGTGGTCTGAAAGCCCACTTGGCAAATATGTAGCTTCTACAATATCCGTTACCAATGCCGGATTTTCAAAAGCTAAATCTTTTTGAGATAAAGTTTTATAGGAAGTGGAAAAGCAGAAATATTTTCTTTTTTGGACTTCTCCATCTCCAAACTTCTATTCACACCACTCGCCTCTGCCCAATTACATAAATCAGCTGAATGCTGCTTCGGAGGTTTTGGTCTATCAAAGACCTCTTTCACACGGGACGGAACAGTGATGATCCGCCCCGTGAATCTCTGCTTGCTCAGCGGGGAACGCTCCGTTTATCGCCGCTAAGCCGCTGGATGACAGGGCGGTCCCCGCACACTGTGTAGGGACCGCCCTGTCAGATCTCCTTTCTCTCCCCTATGGGGGGGATACAATGAACATGGACCGCCTGTCATCCGCTGACACCGCAATCTCATAGAGACCAATGTATGTCCCTTTTTCACCCCCCACACATGCTACACACCTGATAGAAAAAAAACCTTACCTGGCATCACGCCTTCATGACTTGAGTCATAGCCGGGCAGGCCCTCCACTTCTTGCCTATGAAAGGTCTGGGCCACCGCACGCTCCTCCGCTGTCAGCCTAACAGGGCATGGTGGGCCCCCTCCTGTGGCCCTGGCATGGGCAAGCATTCTGGCCAGCTTCTTTTTGACCAGACGCCAGCTTCTTTTTGACCAGGTCATTTATCTTTTTATCAATCCCAGACCTTTTCCGTGTCTCCACCTCCCCCTGCTGAATTCACCTGGTCAGTGATCATGTCCAAAATCTCTCTCCTCCTGGCCGGGGTTGTGTTGGCACTGTCCGGGCCGTGGAGGAAACGCCCATAGTCAGAAATGGCCCGGGCAAGAATTTGTTTCTCCCTCAAAGAAAAATGTAATTTTCTCTTCCTCTCAGTCATACTTTGACCAAAGATCACTCCCAGTCAACAAAAATCACTCACAAAAACAAACACGACCAATCAAGCAAGAAAACAAACAAACAGAAAACTATCAAACAAAAATTCTCACAAACACTCAGCAAAAAGCAGTCACAAAAACAAACAGGAGCAATCAAGCAAGAAAACAAACAAACAGAAAACTATCAAACAAAAAATCACTTTCAAATATCTTCTAACAAACACTAGATCACACAGTACACAAATCTGACAAATACAAATCACAACGCAACTAACAACGGAACAAAAGCACTTTGCTATATGGGAAGGGAAACAAAGGGATGTACTTTTGCAATGGAAGTGCGTTTGTGTTTATATTTATGCTGTCTGCGTAGTTCATGATTTTAGTCCATTTCCAATTTCACTGATTGCGCCGTTCCCGAGTTGTGAGCATGCGCACAGAGGTGATGACATGGTCTGCTTCAAGCGCGCATGCGCGAGCCGGCCGGCCCTTCATTTGCATGGGGTCACGGCTCATTTCAATGTAACACGCCCACGTCCTTCCCAATTTGTATTACTCCGCCTTGCGCCTCAAAAATAACGTTGCACAGGTGCTAATTCCTGCGTAAAAGCGACGAGAATAGGGTGATTGCGCGGCTACATTGCGCAAGTCTAACGTAAAGGCGGTGTGCTACGCCGGTCCAATAATGCGCAGATGTACCTGAATCTGGCCCCTTGTATTTACCTTCTATTATTAAAAGGTAAGGATACTAATGCGCAAACTAACAATGAAAAAAAGAAACTAATGAATAGCTGCCAACATAAAAGGTGTTGTCACACTAAGATAATAAAAAACTTAGAGGCTTGACCTGACCTGTAGGGGTCTTCGTATAAGGTGAGAGGCTGGGGCAACCAATAGCGCACAGCGCATGGTGTTTTATGCACACATACTTTATTTTATGAGCACTTTTTTCTGAATCTTCTTTGATTGGACACATTTTTGCACTAATCATCACTTTGGCACATTTTTCTCTTTATCCTTGAAAAACATTTTTGCACGTATTGCATATTTGCACATTTTATGAAGATTTTCTTCCTTAACCACTTCAGCCCCGGATCATTTGGTCAAAGACCTAGCCAGTTTTTGCGATTCGGCACTGCATCGCTTTAACTGACAATTGCGCAGTCGTGCGACGTGGCTCCCAAACAAAATTGACGTCCTTTTTTTCCCACAAATAGAGCTTTGTTTTTTTTGTGGTATTTGATCACCTCTGCGGTTTTTATTTTTTGTGCTATAAACAAAAATAGAGTGACAAAAATGCAATATTTTTTACTGTTTTCTACAATAAATATCCCCCAAAAATATATAAAAAAAGTTTTTCCTCAGTTTAGGCTGATACGTATTCTTCTACACATTTTTGGTAAAAAAAATAGCAATAAGCGTTTGTTGATTGGTTTGCGCAAAAGTTATAGCATCTACAAAATAGGTAATAGTTTTATGGCATTTTATGGCTGCCGGCGGTGCACTCATGACCACATGGCAGGCATTTAAAGGGCCACATACAGGTACGTGATTATGCCTGTCTGTGCGGTACACGGAGCTGAGATCAGTGTCATTGTCACTAGTCAGAGGGGGAGATGCTTGTTTACACAAGCATCTCCCCACTCTATACCTCCGTGAGATGATCGCAGGGATCCCTGCGGCAATTTAGTCCGCAGGACCCGCGGTCTCCGACTCACGGGGAAGGCGGCAGGGTCGCGAGCCACGTGCTCGGGACCACACGACAGGCATTTAAAGGGCCACGTGCATGTCCGTAATTATGCCTGTCTGTGCCATTCTGCCAACATATATCTACAAAAGGCGGTCCTCAAGTGGTTAAATATTGCACTTTTTTTAGACTTGTTTATTATATTATTAGCACTGATTATTTATTATTGATTATTAGCACCTACATTTTTCTGCTTTTTTATCACCTTCTATTATTATTTTTAAATCATAATCCTATACTTCCATAATCATTATCACCCTTCCCTATACCCATTTTAAAAAAAAGAGGTAAGAGAGAGAGAGAGAGAGAGAGAGAGAGAACACAAGGAACAAGCCCTGTTCTCCTTCCCTCTTTACCCTCCATGTGCTTAAAAAAAAAAAAAGGAAAAACCCCTGTTATCATTCCCCTTCATTCCTATTATTCCCCTTACTACCAACTTCCATCATTTATATTTTTCCCATGTCACATCACCACATCATAAAGTGTATTATTATAAAGTGCTGTTATATAAATTAATAATTTGTAATACCATATATGCAATTCCTCCCCCCCCCCCCGTTTAAAAAAAAAAAAGAGAAAGACGTTGGGGACTGATAAAAAAAAGGGGGGAAAACTACTTCAGTCTTCCAAAAAAATAGAAAGGGATCTATTTATCTAATGTACAACTATTCTACTGCAACCGTTGGTGTCTCAAAAAATGGGTGTACGTTCCATCAATCACTTGTAATTTACTAGGGTATAAAGGACTGCATTTTATCCCCCTTTCAGTCTTTTTTAATGAACGCATACCTTCATCGTCACGACCCCTTACCTTGTGATCAACTGTCAGCCAATGACAGCTGATCATATTATGTAAACAGAGATGATCACCGGTGGAAGACATCGGTCCCAATCAGGGAGAGCTACAGACAGCTCATCTGTGCCCATGTGTGCCATCTGTCAGTGCCACCTACCAATGCACAACAGTGCCACCTACCAGTGCCCACAGTGCCACCTACCAGTGCCCACAGTGCCACCTATCAATGTCATAAATCATTGCCTCATAAACAATGCTCCCCAAAACATACAAATAGTAGTGCTAAATGGTGATGATGATAAACTTATATAAAAAAATATCAAGTGACTGATATAGAAACAAAAGAAAACAATAAATTAAAAAAGTCCAAGTGTAGGTGGTGAAGAAACTTGATTGATGTAAAGGACTGGGAGAATTAATCCCAAGCCAACGGTGATTCACTCTTGAACGTGATGCACACTAGTGTTGTACCCGCCACCAATAAAGCAGAGGCTTACCAAATGTTTGAACCCTGGTAAGCCTACGCCCAGAGGGTCAATAAAGCTAAGTATATACAAAGGCTGTGACAATACAGGGCCGGATCTTCTTATGGCAAACCACCAAACAAAAGGAGGATGACAAATGCTTGAAGATGGTACATGCGCAGTTCTCTTCACAATGCAGGGCTAATACTGGTTGCGGCGGCGAGGAGGGCCTGTGACCGGACAGGGGAGAGCGGGAAACTGCGGGGACTCTGGACAACACTGCGGACACACACATACAGGTACCATCTTCAAGCATTTGTCATCCTCCTTTTGTTTGGTGGTTTGCCATAAGAAGATCTAGTCCTGTATTGTCACAGCCTTTGTATATACTCAACTTTATTGACCCTCTGGGCGTAGGCTCACCAGGGTTCAATACATTTGGTAAACTTCTGCTTTATTGGTGGTGGGTACAACACTAGTGTGCATCACGTTCAAGAGTGAATCACCGTTGGCTTGGGTCGTGGGTCCCGCGGGCGTAGTCACGGAGAACAGGACCAGGTCGCAAGCGCACCGCCACGGCTGGGCTCTTAAAGGCGACGTACAGGTATGTGCTTGTGCCCAGCTGTGTCCTTCTGCCGATGTATATCAGAGTTAAGGGGTCCTTAAGCGGTTAAAACAACAAGGGCAGAAGATTTAGTAGATGGATTGTTGAAAAAGTTCTGAAGGTTCGCTTTAATGTAACTTTATATTACAGGACAACATATGCTGCAAATAATGAATACAATATATCTAGGTGGAAAGCAAGGTGCCACCTTTGTAAATATAATACTACACATAACAATTTGTGATTCATCTAGCTATAAGCAACCACGAACAAGCGGTTCATCATCAACTAAAATATTATACAATGCAACATTCTGTATATGATATTGACTGAAAATATATCAGAACTGATTAATTAAAAATAGTTAATTAATCTTTATTATGTTTGCTTGCCTGACAACCACACAGATATTTGTTTGATCAATCAGAAATGATCGACAAAAATCCTCCATGGCTGATTAACTTACCAGCATTTAGTCAATCCATTGATCATTTTAGTTGCATCAAATGATGGATTGAAGGATCATATCAATACATAAGACCACCTTTAGTTACATCACATAATCAATAGAATGTGTACTGCAGGGTTTCTAAGCATCGATAACATGTAAATTGATTATTGTATTGGTAGTTCACCTCCATGTATAGTAGCAATATTAACAGGACTTAAAGTGGTTCTAAAGGCCAAAGTTTTTTTTT
Organism: Rana kukunoris; assembly: GCA_029574335.1. NCBI lineage: Eukaryota > Metazoa > Chordata > Amphibia > Anura > Ranidae > Rana > Rana kukunoris. The sequence continues at coordinate 121,237,358 of CM056056.1, forward strand.
TTTTCACCTTCATGCATTCTATGCATTCAACAGACATCATTTCCAGCTACCTTCACACTCTTCAAATGAATTTATAAATAAAACGTAAATCTTAGTTGTTCCTCTTTCTACACATCTCAATTCAGGTTCCTTAAGAAAAGCTAACTACACTAGTAATCTAATTAGATCAGTTAGATCCTGGGCTCCAGGCCTAGCTTTAGGAAGAAAAAAATACAGACTGGCTTTATCTGGAGTACTAACGCTATATATCAGACATTTTGGAAGAAATGTAAATACCTTCCACATTCCAGTGCCTATCTCTTTACAATATATATATATATATATATATATATATATATATATATATATATATGTATATGTATATATATATATATATATATATATATATATATATATATATATATATATATATATATATATATTCATTCAGTTCTTTCTTTATTTATTTTTTTACAACCAGGGTTTATCAAATGTCCCTAAGGTAATCAAATTCGTCATTGTCTGAATTGAGTTTACAAATAGTTTTCTGAGATCAAGAAAGACATCTAACAAGCATTTCTGTATGCTGTGCACAACAGGGTGCTCGGTGTCTCACACAAAGACAAAATGTATGGTGTCTGAATGATGTGATCAGTGCACAGCAAGAAATAATACTGGAATAGAAACTACCAATAAACATCAAATTTCCGTCCTCCTGTGAAAAAATTGCAGTGGGATGTTTCTGAGTCTTCCTTGACTTTAAAATAGCACTAGAAACTGATACGGGGTAATCTAAGCCATTATGGTACAGACATGATACCTGGCATCAGTGTTTTGAGTCCATAAATATTAAATAGTTTAAACCATCCTTTCTAATTTAAATAAACATGCGTTTATCCACTATTTAGAGAACATTACTGTACACAAGAACATTGGGTTTACCTTTTTTTTACACTCTATAAGACGCACCTGACCATAAGACGCACCTAGATTTTAGAGGAGGAAAACAAGAAAAAAATATATTTTGAACCAAATGGTGTACTAAAATATTTACCATGAAATGCAGCCTGACTATTGCCATTATTGCAGCCTGACCTGTGCCATCGCATGGGGTAACAGTAAAAAGAATTTAAGTAACCATCAACCAATCAGAAAAAGCAGGAAAAAAAATATTAATCTCACCCCCAGACTGGTAGGATGTCACAAATCCCGCCAAAACAGCTCAAATAATCCAAATTCACAGGAGGGAATATTAAAATGACATGCTGTTTAGTGCCTTTATAGTACCGTACCTTTCTATTATCAAAATGGCGTGGTCCCCAATCATCGTGGGGACGGACCAGCTGTCGGGGAGCATCTGTTCTAGATCAGTGCAGGGATTGGAAGCGGTGGGTGGGTGGAGATTGTGGCAGCAATCGCAGGCCGCGCTTCCACAATGCAGCGGCAGTATCCAAGGCAACCAGGAACTCTGTAGTGTCGGAGGGCGCTGTGGCGTGAACGACGTGTGACGGTAGACGTTTTTGCTATGATGCTAGGCTTACAATATCCACCGCCGCCCGCACATGCGCGTTGTGCCGGCGGTAGCCAAGTCACGAGGGATGCTGCTAGGCTGGGCAGTGGCTGGGGGATTGCCAGAGGTGGCGGGGGGTGTTACCAGAGGCGGCGGGGGGAGGTGCCTCATGTACATTCGGATCATAAGACGCAGGGACATTTTTCACCATATTTTTGGGGGAAAAAAGTGCGTCTTATGGTCCGAAAAATACGGTAATTTACTAAAACTGGACAGTGCAAAATCTGGAGCAGTTGTGCATAGTAGCCAATCAGCTTCTTACTTCTGCTTGTTCAATTAAGCTTTGGAACTGGAAGCTGGTTTCTATGCAGAGCTGCACTAGATTTTCCACTCTCCAGTTTTAGTAAATAAATCCCATTGTAAATTGTGAAAGGATGCACCAGAATTTTCTTTCCATAGCCGTTTGGTTGTAAACCAAAGATTTCCAGCCTGTCTGCTTGACTGTGCGTCCAACTTTAGTGTGCTGAGGCTGTGTGCTTCAATAACTGCATTCACGTGCATAAAATGTAGGTAAATAAATGCTTCAGGAGTCTTGAAAGGACGATTGCTAGACCAAACAATAAAACAAAAGATAACTGCTTAATCAGTGTCATTTTAAAAAGTCAGGATCAAAATGAAACGTTTGAGCCACATTCATTAAAAGCAAGGGGCCAGATTCACATACACTTAATATTGCGCTGCGTAATCGAAATACTCTACGCTGCCGTATTTCCCCAGGCTCTACACCGAATCCTGGTAGATTTTTGCCCGTACGCTACGGCGGCGTAGTCTATTTCTCACCGCGTAATTGAAATACGCGATTAGGGGGCGTGAAGCATTTAAATTAAGCGCGTCCCCGCGGCGATCGAACTGCGCATGCTCCGTTCAGAAATTTCCCGCCGTGCATTGCGCGAAATCACGTCGTTACGTCATTCGTTGTTTGAGTAGTGTCGTTTACGAACATTCCTATTCCCGGACGACTTACGTAAAAATAAATAAAAGACATCGGAAAACGTAGAAATTCGACGCGGGAACGACGGCCATACTTAACATGGGCTGTCTAATATTAGAGCAGCAAAAAGCTGGTATAGTGTTATGCAAATAAAAGATGACTAAAGGTGCCGTAAGAGATTGCGATTGAAGATCGTAATTTCGGGGATCGCCGGCAAAAGCTCATTTGCATACCCCGACGCCGAAAACGACGGGAAGTCCACCCAGTGGCCGCAATTTTATTGCAGCGTAGATCCCAAGGTGTACAAACACGTAATCCAGTCAAATTGAAGCCCGCAGCCGTCTATTCATGGTTTGAGGTTTTCGACTAGCTAGAAAACGCGCGTAATTTGAAATTACTCCAGTCTAACACCAGTTAGACAGGCGTAATGGCTCTCTGAATCTGGGCCAAGGTTAACAATGGTATTCTCAAATTATAGACCCACAATAGTTGAAATGCAGAAGGTAATCTATGTCCCTGCATTAGAATTCTGTTTTACAAAAATTCAGCAGTTATTATTATTATCATTCTTGTAATTTCATCTGGAATAAACACCTCATTTACTGTACAGCAGCGTCTGGCGCCAAGTATTTGACATACATGACTTCACCCTATACAAACCACAATGAGAGTTCAGTTTCAAATGCTAACAACAAAATAGTCAATATGAAAATCTAACAATGAGTAAAATGTACAGTATGTACTGATATTTTAGTTCAACCAAGTTACTGTTGTTAATGTTAATCATTAGGGATGATCTAAACTGAGATATTTCATTTCCCCACAATTTTGGTGAGATTGGGAGATTCTGATGAAACATGTCACCATGCATGTAGGTCAATGCATTACTAAAGGAGCCAAGATTCATTATTTGGAGATAAAATAATGAGCACTCGTAAAATATCTCACATTGCTATAGTCATTTGAAGGTATTAATATTTAACGTTATTCTGCAACCATGCCATAACTACTATCACCTCTAAAACCACCAGCATCTTTATCATCAATAGATGTCAACAGAATCCCAAGAATGCCAGTATCCATAGAAAAGAAAATGTACAAAGCATCTATTTTTCAGGTTCTGGTTTAATTCTCATCTCTATCTTTTGAAAATATTATAATAATCCATCACCAGCTTGCTGGTGCTGCTTGAATCTCAGGTGGGGCTACTTATAGCTGGCAGAGATGACTCATCTGTCCAGTGTAGGAGTCCATCATATCACACTTTCTAGTGAAATACTAATGGTATGGAGCTAGCTAGCTGGAGACGTATTCAACTAGCTACCAGATGATCTTTTTCTGGGTTCACATGGTGCTGGATGTTCTTACAATGTTGTTCTATCTCTATATGACCCTATTGTAATAGTCATTGTAATCGTTGTTTAAAGCATTATATCTGTTGGTTTCATATGTTTGGACTATTATTATTTATTATTATATAGGATTTATATAGCGCCAACAGTTTGCACAGCGCTTTACAACATCAGGGAAGACAGCACAGTTACAATACAATTCAATACAGGAGGTATCCGAGGACCATCCTCGTTAGAGCTTACAGTCTAGAAGGGAGGGTTAAGTGGAACAAACGGTAGTAGCTGTGGGGGGATGATCAGATAGACAAAATGAAAATACAGTTGTTAGGTGTGGGTAGGCTAGGCTTCGCTGAAGAGGAGGGTTTTCAGGGATCCTCTAAAAGCTAATAGAGAATGAGATACTGTAGACGGACAGATTGGGGTAAGGAGTTCCATAGGCTTGGAGAGGCTCTGGGGACGAGCATGGGAGGAGGTGATGAGAGAGCTAGAGAACAGAGAGGTCTTTAGAAGAACGAAGAGAACGATTAGGTTGGTATTTAGAGACTAGGTCAGTGATGTAGCTGGGGGCAGAGTTGTGGATGGCCTTGTAGGTAGTTGTTAGTATTTTATATTTAATTTGTTGGGCGAGCGGAAGCCAGTGGAGGGATGAGGACTAATTTAGTGACAAGTAGCTGCCCGGTGACTAGGGCCAGGGAAATCCGCCACAAGCTCACTGCCATTCCCTGTGATTTAGAAGCCATTGTTTGAATTTTAATCTTTGCCTCCAGCAAAGTAGAGTCCTGAGGAAGCAAGCAATGCGAAACAAGTCGACCTCTTGGATATTAATAGGCAGAGACATTTCTGAATGGGACAATGTTTTTTTTTATACAAATATTATTAACCTCTGAATGTTTATACAACATTTTTTTTAAGGACATTTTGTAATAAACTATTTTTCACCTTTTCTATTTGCAAAGTTCTCATTGTACCAGTAAAAGCCACATACATTTTTTTGATTTGGTGTTGTAAAAAAATGGAAGTTGCACGCCATAAGCAGTCATAAATCTATTTATATATAAGTATAATATATATATATATATATATATATATATATATATACACATAGTACAGACCAAAAGTTTGGACACACCTTCTCATTGAAAGAGTTTTCTTTATTTTCATGATTATAGATGCACGCTGAAGGCATCAAAACTATGAATTAACACATGTGGAATTATATACATAACAAAAAAGTGTGAAACAACTGAAAATATGTCATATTCTAGGTTCTTCAAAGTAGCCACCTTTTGCTTTGATTACTGCTTTGCACACTCTTGCCATTCTCTTGATGAGCTTCAAGAGGTAGTCACCTGAAATGGTCTTCCAATAGTCTTGAAGGAGTTCCTACTATTGTCACAGTGTGACAATAGTAAATTTGTCACAATACAAGTACTGACTGAGGTCACTGACACTCGGCAGCGCACCGCCACTACACAAGGGGGGGGTGGGCGAAAAAAAATTCTGCCCCGGGCGACCATAACTCTGGTTACACCACTGCATGAAGGCCTGATTCACACAGTCTCCTCTTAGCAGTTGTTCTAGAGATGTGTCTGCTGCAAAAGGTGGCTACTTTGAAGAACCTAGAATATGAAATATATTTTCAGTTGTTTCACACTTTTTTGTTATGTATATAATTCCACATGTGTTAATTCATAGTTTTGATGCCTTCCGTGTGACTCTACAATTTTCATTGTCATGAAAATAAAGAAAACTCTTTGAATGAGAAGGTGTGTTTAAACTTTTGGTCTGTACTGTATATATACTGTATATAAATAATAAAATAATGTAACACAGGTGTTATGGTATTAATGGAAGATAATTAAGGAGAGGTGAGGGTTTTATATATAAAGCATCCCAAAGAATGCCAGTGGCTGTAGAAAAGCATATATACGAAGCATCACTTTCAGGTTCTGCTTGAATTATCTTTCTTGTAATTCAAGGACAATGCATTAGGCTGTGCACGCCCTTCCAGTCAGTCAGTGAGGCAGACGGATTAGCAGCAGGAGCCCACAACGGCACATGTCTCCTAGGAATAGGAGCGTGTATGCTTTAGCTCCAGGCAGGTGTAGGCAGCAGGCAGGCAGGCAGGGTCACTCCAGCTCCAGCCTTAGCACAGCCCGCATCTGGATCCGGATCTCCTCCAGCCTTTCTCCAGCAGACTTTTCTCCCCTCCTTTGAGCACTATCTGACAGGTAAAACCTGCCTGTCCCCCTGGCATCAAGGGCGGCCGTCCTTTTCAGGATAAGCCGCAGCTTTTTCGAGCCCGGGAATCAGGCCACCATCACCCCAGACCACAACCGAGGCATCCCCACCTTGCTGCCCCTCTCCGCAAATGGTTCCCGTCTTTTTCGACGGTCCGCGCCTGCATATGCTAGGTCCGTGGCAGCCGCGGCTTAGGAAAGATCGCGGCTTCAACCGCGGCCTAGCGGCGCACCGCATTAGCGCCCTGGATCATCCCCCAGATTCGCCCAGCATACCCCCACTCATCCGTGGAAGACCCCATCCACCTCCGATTCACTCAACCAGCCCCTCTCTACTGTTTCCAGCCAGTTGATAGCCCCCTGAACTGGGCCCTGTGTCAGGCCGGCGGCCATCTTGGTATACCCCCCAGCATCAGAAACACCTTTCACCCTATCCCCTCACAACTCATCAGCATTTGATCCAGGGTCTCAACCGATCGCCTCTTAGGGATCAGGAAGGAATTTTTTTCCCTGCCCAGCACATTGGCATAGCTCGGCCAGGTTTTTTTTGCCTTCCTCTGGACCAAAAATAAAGCTGGCAGAGAGGATTCAAGGAATCTTCTCCTTACCGCCATCTGAATCGCAGTTTTTACCATCATTGACGGAGTTTATCTCCACTTACACCCTTAACAGCAAACACCTTTTGCTGCTCGGGGACTTCAATCTCTGCGCCAACTCCTCACAGGATCCCGCCGCCGACGCCTGTATTGACCACCTGGAAGGATTAGGGCTACAGCAACTAGTATATGGGCCCACACATGCTTCAGGTCACACACTCGATCTTATTTTCAGACAAAATCTGAAAATAAGTATTTTGGAAAATGAACCATTGCCATGGACAGATCACCATGCAATTAAATTCATAATTTCCAAAACTCCCCCATTGATAAAAACACCCAAGCCGGTGACAACACACTGGACTAGATCTCAGAAGAAGCTCCATTAGGAACTCTTCAAATCTGCCTTGGGAAATAAAATTAAAACAATTTAACCATTTCGAACAGCCTCAGATACACTGGATGCCATAAATGCGGCCCTACTACAGTCAGCCGACTTAGTAGCGCCTAAACGCAAAGCCCTTATCCGGAAAAACAGGGCCGGCTGGTTCAACAACCAGCTGTCGCTACTGAAGCAAGAGCGTAGAAGGGCAGAAGCCGCCTGGAAAAGAAGCGCTTCTGAGGAGAACCTCTCCAGCTACAAAGTAGCAACAAGAAAATACCACAAAGAAATCTTCAAAGCCAAGAAAAATAATTTTTCCAAGGCTATCAACAGCGCCCTAAACCGCCCCCGTGAACTCTTTAAGTTGGTCAGGCAGACCATGAATCCAGGCTGTCTTGAAGCCCCCAATTCAGATACCCAAGAATTTTGCAATGAATTGTCGGATTTCTTCATCAATAAAATTGAGAGAATCCGGGAAAGCATTTAGCAAAACAATACCCCCCTCAACCCCCCCCCCCCCGAACAACCACACAACACCTATAGAAACTTTCTACAGCCAACAAAGTTCACTCTGGAACCCATCTCCATCGATGCCACAGAAAATATCATCGGCGCTTTGCGTAAGAGCACATCGCCTAATGATATCATCCCCACTAAACTGCTGAAGGAATGTGCCGATATCCTGGCACCTCCCATCACGTAGCTTATAAACCAGTCATTAAAGGAAGGCATAGTGCCCTCCCTACTGAAAGAGGGCACAATCCAGCCCATCTTGAAGAAACCCACCCTGGACCCTAAGGACCCAACTCACCGCCGTCCCATAACAATGCTAAACGTTTTCTCCAAGGTAATGAAGAAAGTAGTGGTACAACAGCTGCAACAGCATCTAGATACCCATAATCTACTTGATCCATACCAATCGGGCTTCCGTCCCGGACACGGGACGGAAACAGCATTGCTCAAAATATGGGACGGCGCTCTTGAGGCCGCAGACGAAGGAGAATCTTGTCTCCTGGTTCTGCTGGACCTAAGCGCAGCCTTTGACACGGTAGACCACAAACTTTTACTGACTCGGCTGGCTAAGGTAGCCAGAGTCACAGAAGGTGATTTACCATGGTTTTCCTCCTTTTTGGAAAACCGGTCACAAACAGTGAAATTGGGACCTTTCACTTCTGAAAAACGCATGCGGAGTCCCCCAAGGATCCCCTCTGTCACCGGTGCTCTTTAAAATCTATCTTCGCCCTCTGTCTGAAATCATCAGTAGTCAACAACTACTTTATCACTCATACACAGACGACACGCAACTGTATTTTCGCATCTGCAATAAAAAAGATCATCATCTCAGTTTAGAGAATTGTCTCTCTTTGATAGAAAACTGGATGACAAAGAGTTATCTCAAACTCAACAATTCCAAAACAGAACTTCTTCTGTTTCATGCCAGTCGCAAGAGTCAACTGGCAACAACCTGGACACCTCCGCCCATTCTGGGCCAGATAATCACCCCTAGCTCCAAAGTCAAAAGTCTCGGGGTCATCTTTGGCACCTACATGACAATGGACGCACAAATAGGATCAGCAGTCAGCGGATCTCACCATCTGCTGCGCCTACTACGCAGACTTATTTCATTTATTCCCAAAGAAGACGTAGCGGTCATGGTGGGAACAATTGTGAACTCCAGACTGGACTATGCAAATGCCCTTTACCTCAGACTCCCTAAGTACCAAATCACTCGGCTGCAAGTCGTTCAAAATACGGCCGCCAGACTTGTGACTGGGAAAAAACCCTGGGAATCAATCTCACCTTCACTGAGATCCCTTCACTGGTTGCCAGCAAAAGACAGAATTGCTTTTAAGGCTCTCTGTCTGACTCATAAATGCATGGGAAAGCCCTGCAATATCTTTGCGAAAAAATAGAAGCCCACAATCCCAATCGCGTTCTGTGATCCACTGACCAAAATTTGGTCAAGGTACCCAAAGCCAGATACAAGTCCAAAGGAGAAAGAAGGTTTGCTTTCCAAGGTCCCAGACTATGGAACGCTTTACCAACCAGCATTCGGTTGGAGGAAAACCACCTGACTTTCAGAAGACGGATTAAAATGCTGCTCTTTTGATGTTAAGAGAGACAGGAACAACGAGCGCCCAGAGGCGATTTAGTTTGCATGTGTCGCGCTATATACGTTTTTCATTCATTCATTCATTCAAGGGTAATTTGATGTAAACAAAGTAGCCCCAGGAAAAGAGAGTGGGGTCTATGTTGTGTAGCTCATTTGGCTTATTTAGGGTATAGGAACCACTCATCCAGGGGCACTCTTGTAGCTGTGCAGCAGGTTAGTCTCCTCTCTGCCAGTAATTCCTATATGTCAAAGAGAGCGAGGAATATAATTTACTGTGGAGGGGATTAGGTATGCCCACCGATTGCCATGGGAAGAGTAAAGGAAAACGGGGTGTGACAGAGAAAGTAAAAATCTGCAGGCTGCAGAAGAGTGATGAACTCACTAAACACCAGGGAAAATCAGAACAGTTTGATCTCCTGAAAAGGCAGATGCTGACTCTTCCATTGTCCCAGAAAGACAGTGCTCCTCATCCTGCCAGTAACAGTGCTGCTTATCTCTCCTATCCATGCCTGGCCTGCAGGACCTGTTCAGAGGATAGACTGTGTTCAGGGGGTCATACTATGGATCACTAACTGGTGAGGGCCTCTGACCATCTATTGTTATGCTGAAATGCAATGGCATCAATGGAAATGAACAACTTATTAAATACAATTGTCTTTTTCAGTGGTCATTCTTCACATGGATCTTCATCCGGGATGTCTCATATCCTTCTGTGATGACTTTGGCAGGCAGTGAGAGCCAAGCCAGCAAGATGGAACCGGTCACCACTGATGGGTGGTGTGAAGAATAGAATGGTAAACAGTGGTCTAATGTGGTAATGGCAAAATCCTGAATAAGGGTCTGGTGGTATGCAAACAAAATAAGTAGCGGAGAGGTCTCATTTAATTCCATACCAGACCCTTATCTAGTCATGCAGTTTGTTTGACCAGGAAAAGCAGAAGCAGCACACAAATGCCCCCTCTCCTAGATGTGAGGGTCTGTGTTTGGGGAACTTATCAGAATCTGAAATAACAATAAGGGTTCTAGATATTTACCCCCCCTTATGTGAATGAGTGCAGGATACACTGTTCCCTATATTATTCAATTATAAAAAAAAGAGTAAATAAAACACACAACTAAATATGAGTTGTATGTTAAAAAATTGTTCTAAGGTGCAAATCCAATGTCAGCCACAACACAACAGCAGAGCTAAGAGACAGAATTCAGAAAGTAGTGGTTAATGATTATTACTCTGAATGGCCTAAGGTTATTAGTAGTGTATCCCAAGGTTCAGTGTTGGGACCCTTACTTTTTAATATCTTGGTCTGGAATTAAAAGTACAATTCCAGTCTTTGCAGATTACACCAAGCTATGCAGTGGAATAACATCCTTACAAGATGTCTCCATCTTTCAAGATGACCTCAATGCACTGTTTAATTAGGCAACTGTAAGGAAAATAAGGTTTAATGTTGATAAATGTAAAGTTATGCACTTGGGGGATAAGAATATGCATGCATCATATATACTGGGGGAATCAAACTTTGGGAATCAATGGTGGAGAAGGATCTGGGTGTTTTGGTAGATCATAAGCTTAATAATGCAATGCCAAACTATAGTTTTGAAAGCGAGCAAAGTCCTTTCTTGTATTAAGAGAAATTTGGACTCCAGAGAGAGAGATATAATTGTGCCGTGTACAAATCATTAGTAAGACCTCATCTGTAATATTCAGTTCAGTATCTGGCACCAGTTCTCAAAAGGGATATCGAGGAACTTGGAAAGTGCAGAGAAGGGCACCCCAACGGATAAAAGACATGGAGGAGCTTAGCTATGAGAAAAGATTAGAGGAATTGAATTTATTATTTTCTGAAAAGAGGAGATAAAGGGGGAATGTGATCAACATGTACAAATACATAAGGGATCCATAGAGTGAACTTGGTTTTAAGTTATTCACATCACATCACAGATGACAATAGGGGCACTCTTTCCATCTGGAGAAAAAGAGAGTTCATCATCAAATACGTAAATTTAAGAGTTGTGAAAATGTGGAATAGACTCCCTCCAGAGGTGGTTCTAGCCAGCTCAGTAGATTTCTTTAAAAAAAATGCATGGATTCTTTTCTAAATGTACATAGTATAACTGGGTTCTAACAGTTATAGGTAAAGTTGATCCAGGGAATATCCGATTGACTCTCGGGGGATCAGGAAGGTATTTTTTCCCTTGATGTAAGCAAATTGGATAATGCTTTGTTAGGGTTTTTCGCTTTCCTCTGATCAATTGTGGGTAAAGGATTGTGTATATGGAATTGTATGATTTTTTTATTTTATTTATTGGTTGAACTAGATATACTTGTGTCTTTTTTCAGCCTGACTAACTATGTAACTTTGTAACCCAGTGAAGTAGGTTCATTGTTAATCATGAACATGATAACCAGCACCAAGATGATTCTCTTCTGCTGATATGCCATTGAAAATTACAGCTCCTCGACTAGCTGCTGAATGCTAACAAACTGGTCGGGGAAGCTGGTTGACATCATTGACCATTTATGACCATGCCATAAACCCAATTGCTTGAAATGTGTCAAAGTGGGGACTATTTTTGTTGTTTCTGGAATAAGGATGTGAATACAGTGACATCATCAGAGTGCAGCTGTTTGTAATTCCTTCATGTCCATATGTGGTTATTGATCACTCCCACAGCCAGTGGGAGGTGAGGAGCTACCATCATTTAATGGCAGTAGTGATAACCCTGCTAAATGAATGACTGCTAACTGCAGAAGCCACTGGTTCAGACAAGCAAATAAACTGGACAAAACTGGCAACATTTTAACTCAGTAGACTCCTAAGAACACCTGCAAGACCAATCTTATCTCCTGGGTCCTCTTCACTTCATTGTATTATTAAATAATACAATTCCTATTGAATTGATGCATATACTATTGTCTAACATGTTTAACCAAACAGTTAACCTTGGGGCTTATGTCAGGGAAGGTCCCCCCTGCTGGTGATACTGCCTGTTATTTGGGCTGCAGTACTGGCCTCCACCAGGGGGGGCTTCCTGGCAGTATGGAGCACACAGCCTTTTCTTCGCTCAGCTGTAACCTGAGCTCAATCAGCAGCACTACTTATACACGGCGAGCTCAAGCAGAGCTCGCCCTGGTATCGTCATATCTCCCAGACCTGAGCCTGTATCCAGACCCTGTCTTTGATCCTGATTTTGTGCCTTAATCTTGTTCCGTGATCCTTGATCCTGATCCCTGCCTGGACTCTTCCGCCCTGTTTCCTGATTCCTGTCTTCCCTGGATCTTACCCCGCAGCTCATCCATCCATCCGCTCCGTGCTCTGTCCTGTCCCATCCTTACCCATCGGCTGACTTCCCACGTGTATGACCTCGGCCTGGTTTGGTTTATGAATACGGTATCTCCCTTTGACTATATATATATACTGTTTGCTGTTGCACTGGTTGTTCTCACTTATTTTTGTAAATAAACACTTTTTCACTTCACTAATTATATTGTTTGGTCTCCTCTGTGCAGTCACACAGTACTGATCTAATATATTCTCCTGACACTTATTTCTGTTTTATTAAAACCCAAAAATTGCCATTGGTGTACTGTCAGGTCCAGTTACATCACAGGTCACAATTAAAAATGTGAGAAGATCCCACCACAAACCAGTAGCTTCTACACGGATAGTACTATAAACTAGTCTAGTCTGATCTATGCCAATGTGCCACAACCCTAATAAAATAACAATAACAATTTTATATATTTTTTTAAGAACTATCATGCTCTTGTGTGGCATGTGAAGGGGCATGGGAATTTTCACCCCCTAGCAGTTATTCCATCTCAAAGCCTGGATGGGTGGCTCTGGTGTGTCAGGTCATCTTCTCTGCTCCCTGGTCACCCCATGGCAGTTGTCTAGATGTTGCTGTTTTTTTTTTTTTTTCCGTTTTGTTTTCTAGTGAAGTTGGTCCTATATAGTGGCCCTCTTATTTCCCTTTTTAATTGTATTTAAGGCGTCATAGGGAGTATTTGGAAGATATCTGCATCTCCATTATTTCTGAAATTCTCAAATACATCATAAGGGTGTTTCCTGCCCTTAAACATTAAGATATTTAATTAGGCTAATAAAGGGACTGGGCTTTGTTATGGCCTGGATAACTTCTTAGAATCTTTATGTACTCCCTTTCCCCTTTGTTTAGAAATCCATCATTGTTATCATCTTGAGTTTATTATGATGTGGATAATGACAAGAACGTTTTTTACTCACTTTCCCATGTCTCCTCTTTAGGTAAGAATGCAGCACTCAGTATTATATCGTTATTTGCTCTTGGGGTCTTTATGTCCTTAATGAATTTTCATATGTTGTTTTGTGCAAATATTCACTGGGATATGTAGCGCCCCTTGTGCTGCCCTGAAACATGGGCTAGTCCAAAGGAGAATTTGCAATATGTGCAGTTCTCCTGCTTGTGTTTCTATCCTAGGAAGCCGCGCTGCAAGGGGCAGCAACAGCATGTAATTGGAGGATGAGAAGAGCAGCCATTGGTCAATTCGAGCGGGGGATTCGCCCGCGCAGAAGGAGCTTATAAAAAGGCTGCAGCACGGCGGTCTCCTCAGTCCGTCCTGTCAGCCAGCGTCGCAGCAGGGACAAGTGCCTGTCATGAAGCGCCGCGCTACCACCAGCCGTGAGGCCCTCCTGTGTCAGCTAATGGAGAAGGCTGAGAGCAGGGGAGGTGAGGAATGGCTGCTCCGCTGTCTGGAGGAAGGGGACGCCCCAGTCCAGCCTATACTCACTCCTGTGCAAAAGAAGGGCTCAGCGGCGGTTGGAGGTGCAACTAGGCAGCAGCCAGGGAGAAAGAAAAAGGGTCAGAGTGCAGCCATTTCTTCTCAGTTAACAGGTCTGAAGAAAGGAGTAGCTGTTTCAAGGGGTGCATCTCGTCCGCGGGAGAGCAGCGCTACTCACCTTACAGCTGTGGAGGTGAGCGAGCAGCCAGTGTCCCATCTTGGTGAGAATTATGTCCCTAATGTTTCACAACTATCTAGTCTGGTGAATTCTCTGTCTAATGTATTACAGCATTTTCAAGGGGCACATGTTAGTGGTGCGGATAAGTCTATACAAAGAGCACAAGGGTCTGGTGCTAGTGGTGGCAATGTACAGGAATTGGCAGGGGCACAAGCGATTGGTGCGGAACAGCGCATTCAGATGCAGAGTGAGGCAGAATGTCAGAGGGCACAGGTTGCTGGTGCGGATGATATGCTGTGTGATGCAAGTAATGATGCAATCCCATATGATATGGGGAGCATGCATTATTTGGATGATATTCGTGCTATTTGGCAGGAGCCAAGTGCCCCAGTGTTACAGAGCACAAAAAAGTCAGTTAATAGTAGAGCCCCTAGTCCTCTATATACTGTTGACCCCTCTTTGCCCATCAGGCCGTCGGCGTTGATGGTGGGAGAGTCTTCCTTTAGAGAGCCCCTGCCTTGTGTTCTGTCCCCTTTGGGCTTTCATCTACCTAAGGCAATCAAAGAAAAAATTTGGGGGGGTGAGTTTCTAGACCTGCTATCCTTATTGCCCTCCTCTAAGGAGTTTGTGGCTAAATCGGATAGGCAAGCGAATGATAGGTCTGAGGAAGACAGGAGGTGGGTTGTTCCGAAGACTTTTAAAAATTGGCTGCAAGCCTTTTGCATCTATGCGGCAGTTATGGGCGAACGTTTCCCCAGCAAATGCTCAGGGCTATTCCAACACCTGGATATTATCGCGGAAGCCTTTCGCCATTTTGGGGGAACTGCCTGGTTCAATTATGATGAGAATTTCCGCCAGAAGTTGGCAGTCCACCCTACATTACATTGGGGGACTAAGGATGTAGGCTTATGGTTGAACCTGATGTTGCCAACAAAGCCCCAATTCACACCTAGGCCCTTGTTAAATAGCCAGGGCAATTTTCGCAAAGGTTTTTGTTTTGCCTTCAATGAAGGCCAATGCAATTTCCTCACAAACTGTCGCTATAGGCACGAATGCTCCTACTGCAGCGGCCCTCATGCGGCCAGTAGGTGTTTCCGCAAATCAGCCGCATCCTCCTTTCAGTCAGTCAGTCACCAAGGATAATCATGGAAAAGGCGCCGACGCCAGTGAGGCTAGTCGTAATGCGCCCTTGGTTAGAGCGCTACCCAGATCACAGGATGGGGGCTCTGTTAATTGATGGTTTCAAAAACGGGTTTTTAGTGCCTGCTTTTCAAGGTTCGGGCTGCATGATGGTTAAAAATTTGGTTTCGGTGGATAGCAATATTGATGTTGTATATGAAAAAATATCCAAGGAACTGGCTGAATGCCCCCCCTTTCCCGAATTTTCGCTTGTCTCCGCTGGGATTAGTCCCAAAGAAAGAAGCGGGTGCTTTTAGGCTGATACACCACCTTTCCTATCCCCCGAAATCCTCCCTGAACGATGAAGTCGCAGATATTTCAGCTCCAGTGTGTTATTCTTCGTTCGATGAAGCCCTAGTCATACTGAGACGGATGGGTAGAGGTTCCCTGCTAACCAAAGCCGACATCAAGGCGGCTTTTCGGTTATTGCCAGTGCACCCCCAAGGTTTTAATTCCTTGGGTTTTCATTTCTTGGGGAAATTTTTCTTTGATAAATCTATGCCCATGGGGTTTTCCTTATCATGCTTTTACTTTGAAGCCTTTTCCACCTTTTTGCACTGGGTTTTATCCCAAAGGTTTCCCCATGGGGCTGCTCTACATTATCTGGATGATTTTCTATTCTTTGGTAGGGAAGGATCCTCGGAATGTTCCGAAGCTTTGCAAGCATTCTGCGGAATCTGTGAAGACTTTGGTGTTCCCTTGGCTCACGAAAATACTTTTTTGCCCTCCACGTCTATCGAATTCCTTGGTATAATCATTGATTCAGGACGCATGGAGTTCAGGTTACCAGAGCAAAAATTGCAGAAGCTGAGATCTTTGATCACTTCAGTGCTATCTAGAAAGAAAATTATTTTGAAAGAAGCCCAGTCACTTCTGGGCTCTTTGCTTTTGCTGCCAGGGTTATTCCCATGGCTAGGGTTTTCTCTCGCAGATTTTCTTTGGCTATAAAAGGCCTTACAAATCCGCGGGCTCATGTCCGTTTATCTAAAGGGGTTAGAGAGGACCTTAGGATCTGGGATGCCTTTTTGCGCGATTTTAACGGTACCACAGTATGGCAGCAAGATTTTGTGGTTAATAGTCAAATGGAATTTTTCACGGACGCGGCCGGCGCTACTGGATTCGGGGCATTCCTGAACGGGCGCTGGTGTGCAGGTGTGTGGCGTGAAGATTGGTTGCAGGAGGAAATTTTACAGAACTTAGTCCTCCTGGAACTTTTCCCAGTTATAGTTGTGTCACGATCCCTATCGTGCAAAACAGACAGCAAGGCGTGGTCGCGCCTCAGGGTGGAATTGAACCCGGGACCTCTCCATTGCTATCCCAACACCTTGCCTCTGAGCCACCTCTCAGTTTAGATTATGTTGCTGTCCATTGAAGCCTGGTGCTGAACTAGGTGCTGATTGCCTGATCTTCCTACTATCTGCACTTCTATCCTGGTCCAGCTGAGGCAGGTTGCCTAATCAACATGGATATAAAGCCCTGCCTCACTATGAGGGAGGGTCAGTTCATTTTGTTATTGATCTCCCTGTCTGTACCTGTATAGATCTTGAGCTCCTAGACTGACCCCGGCTTTTGACCTTCTGCTTTGTACTTTGGATTGCTGCTATCTCCTGTCCTTTGACCCCGGCCTGTACCTTCGGACTTCCTCTACCGTCTCCAGCCCTTGACCCACGGCTTGTGCCCCGGACTTGTCTTTGGTTCCTGTTTGTTGGACACCTGCTGTCACCTTGCTAGCTGCTGATCCTTTCTATACACCAGTAGCTTGCATCTGCTTGGGACTTCCAGATATCTCCTACATCATCTGCTACTACTACACTAAACAGAACCGCAAGTACCATATACTACCTGCTTTACCTATAGTCTGTGTTTGTAGATTGGCAGTAATACGTTGCATGTTTAAGATAACAGTCACTTTCAATCTACCTTGTCTGTATCTGAGATACTTACCTGTTCCCCCTCAGTTAGTTGCTTATGATCGAATAAGCATCTACAGTCTTTCAATTGGTTGTCCACAAGAGGTTATGATGAATTAACCCCAAACTTTCTGTTTATTCTGAGAGAGAACTGCTGGTTATACCTGAGAGACCTCTGTAGTTTTAAAACCAATTGCACTACTGTAATTGCAAAGCAGGGATGTTACAAGTTGCCATTGTGATTTGGAGGGAGTTTTTTGAGAATAAAAGAATATTGGTCCACATGGACAATAAAGGGGTGCTGTTCGCCATTAATGCTTTATTCTCTAAATCTGTCCCAGTTGTTAAGCTACTTGCGTCTTGCACTGTATGCGTTATAATATTTGGCTTAAAGCTGAGCATATATCAGGCATTCATAATAATATAGCCGATGCTTTATCTCGCCTACAGTTCAAGAAGTTTCGGGACCTGGCTCCAGCAGCAGATCGGCAGGGGACCCCTTGCCCGGAATTCCTCTGGGGCTTGATATGGGACTAATTTTCTGTAACCTACGCAATTCAGTTTCAAGTAAGACTTGGTCGGATTATAGATTATCGTGGTCCAGATGATGTTCGTATTGCCAGGATATGGGTTCTGATCCCTTGAATGTTACTTCATTATTAGCGTTGTCTTTCTTGTCTAA
This sequence comes from Rana kukunoris, assembly GCA_029574335.1. NCBI lineage: Eukaryota > Metazoa > Chordata > Amphibia > Anura > Ranidae > Rana > Rana kukunoris. The sequence goes on from CM056056.1 coordinate 121,255,232, forward strand.
TCTTATACAGGCTCGCCTTTCGCCGGCCTCATTGTGCAAATTCCTTGCAGGAGTTTCATTCTTTTTGAAGTTTTCAGGTTTGCCAGGTTTAACTTCCTTCTTTCAAGTGACACAGGTTTTGAAGGGATTTAAGAGGTCCAGGCCTTCTATAGACAACAGGCGTCCCATTTCGGTCGCATTGTTGGCGGACCTCCTCGGGTCTCTCGGTGAGGTATGTATATCTGAGTTTGAATCTCTTTTGTTTAGAGCTGTTTTTTCAGTAGCATTCTTTGGTGCTCTGAGGGTCGGTGAATTCACGGCAACAAACAAAAGCTCTGCATCGTTTCAGTTTTGATCATGTGCGTTTGCATGGTGGTTGTCTTTATCTCTTCCTTTGTAGGTCCAAATCTTTGCCAGTTGGGAAAGGTTGTTGGTTCTCTCTCGCCAGTTCGTCTAATGAAGCGCTATGCCCCGTCATGCAAGTGGGAAGATATATGGCGGTAAGGCCAATTTCTCCTGATTCATTTTTTATTCACGAGGATTTGTCCCCTTTAACCAGGTATCAGTTTTCGGCTGTTTTTTCCTCTTGTTTAAATTGTTTGGACTTGGCAGGTTATCGTTTCTCTTCCCATTCGTTTAGGATAGGGGTGACCACTGTAGCTGATTCCTTGGGTTTCTCGGAGGATAGGTTGAAGTCTGTGGGGCGCTGGAATAGCTCTAGGTACAAGTTTTATGTTCGTCCTGAACTCCTAATTTTGTAAAAAATTATTTATTTATTTTAACTTATATAGCGCAGCACATGCGAAGTAAATCGCCTCTGGGCGCTTGTTGTTCCTGTCTCCTTTGAGATCAAAAGAGATGAGTCTTGATCTTTCTCCTGAAGACTAAGTGGTTCTCCTCCAACCGAATACTGGCTGTTAAGGCGTTCCATAGTCTGGGACCTTGGACAGCGAATCTCCTGTCTCCTTTGGACTTGTATCTGGCTTTCGGTATCTGAAGCCGATTTTGATTGGTGGATCGTAGAATACGATTGGGATTGTGAGCTTTTATTTTTTCGCATAGAAAATGGGGAGCATTCCCATGGATACATCTATGCGTTAGACAGAGTGCTTTAAAGGTGATTCTGTCTTTAACTGGTAACCAGTGATAGGATCTCAGTGAAGGTGAGATTGATTCCCAGGGTTTTTTCCCAGTCACAATTCTGGCGGCCGTATTTTGAACGACTTGAAGACGAGCGATTTGGTACTTGGGGAGTCCGAGGTAAAGGGCATTTGCATAGTCCAGTCTGGAGTTTACAATCGCTCCCACCACGACCGCTATGTCTTTCTTGGGAATAAAAGGAGTGAGTCTGCGTAGTAGGCGCAGCAGATGGTGAGATCCGCTGACTACTGACCCTATTTGTGCGTTCATTGTCATGTCGGAGTCAAAGATGACCCCAAGACTTTTGACTTCGGCGCTAGGGGTGATGATTTTGCCCAGAATGGGCGGGGGGATCCAGGTTGTTGCCGGTTGATTCCTACGCTTGGCGTGAAACAGAAGAAGTTCTGTTTTCGCTCCGTTGAGTTTGAGATAACTCTTTGTCATCCAGTCCTCTATCAAAGAGAGACAAGTCTTTAGATTGAGGTGGTGATCCTTTTTATTGCAAATGCGGAAGTACAGTTGCGTGTCGTCTGCATATGAGTGATATAGCAGTTTTTGGCTGCTGATGATTTCGAAAAGAGGACGCACATAGATGTTGAATAACATCGGCGACAGGGGAGATCCTTGAGGGACCCTGCACGATAATGTGCATTTTTCAGAAGTGAAGGGTACTAGCTTCACTATTTGCGATCGGTTTTCCAAAAAAGAGGAGAACCAGGATAGATTGCTTTCTGCGACTTTGGCTATTTTGGCCAGCCGAGTCAATAACAGCTTGTGATCTACTGTATTAAAGGCTGCGCTTAGGTCCAGCAGAACCAGAAGAGAAGATTCTCCTTCGTCTGCGGCCTCGAGAACGTCGTCCCATATCTTAAGCAATGCTGTTTCCGTCCCGTGTCCTGGACGGAATCCTGATTGAAATGGATCGAGTAAGTTGTGGGTATCTAGATGCTGTTGCAGCTGCTGTACCACTGCTTTCTCCATTACCTTGGAGAGAACATTTAGGCCTGTTATGGGGCGCCAGTGGAGTGGATCCTTAGGATCCAGGGTGGCTTTTTTCAAGATGGGTTGAATAAAGCCCTCCTTCAGCTGGGAGGGCATTATGCCCTCCCTGAAGGATTGGTTGATAAGCTGCGTGACAGGAGGTGCCAGGATGTCGGCGCATTCCTTCAGCAGTTTGGTGGGGATAATATCATTTGGCGCAGTGCTGTTGCGCAGAGTGCCGATGATATTTTTTGTGGTCTGAATGGAGATGGGTTCCAGCGTGAACTCATCTAACTGTGGTGAATTACTGCAAGTGCTGTGTACATAACTACGGGGGGGGGGGGCTAGGAGAGAAATTGTTTTGCTGAATGCTTTGCCGGATTGCCTCAATTTTGTTAATGAAGCAATCCGATAACTCATCGCAAAATTCTTGTGTATCCAAGTTGGGGGCTTCAAGACATCCTGGATTCATGGTCTGAGTGACCAGCTTGAAGAGTTTGCGGGGGCGGTTTAGGGCACCGTTGATAGCCTCAGAAAAATAGTTTTTCTTGGCCTCGAAGATTTGCTTGTAGTATTTTCTGGTTATTGCCTTGTAGATCGAGAGGTTCTCATCTGAAGAGCTTCTTTTCCAGGTTGCTTCTGCCCTTCTGCGCTCTTGCTTCAGTAACGCCAGCTGGTTGTTGAACCAGCTGGAGTTATTTTTCCGGATCTGGGTCTTTCGTTTCGGCGCTATCAAGTCAGCTGACTGCAATAGTGCTGTGTTTATGGCCTCCAGTGTTTCTTCCGCCGTTTGGTGCGGCTGAATTGTTTTTATTTTTTCCCCTAACGTGGCTTTGAAGAGTTCCGAGTGGAGCTTCTTCTGACATATGGTCCAGTGTGTTGTTGTCACTGGATTTGATGTTTTTGTTAAGGGGGGGAATTCGGAAAATAATGAATTTAATATGCATGGTGATCTGTCCATGGGCAATGGTTCATTTTCCAAGATTTTTATTTCCAGATCTTGTCTGAAAATAAGATCGAGCGTGTGACCTGAAGCATGTGTGGGCCCACATACTAGTTGCTGAAGCCCTAATCCTTCCAGGCGGTCGATGCAGGTTTCGGCAATGGGGTCTTGCTGGGAGTTGGCCCCGAGGTTGAAGTCCCCGAGCAGCAAAAGGTGTTTGCTGTTCATGGTATAAGTGGAGACAAAATCCGTCAATGATGGGAGCAGCTGCGATTTTGGGCCGGGTGGCCTATAGCAGAGTAGAATCCGGATGGTCTCCTGGCAGTTTACTTGCAGTTGAAGAGTAAGGGTTTCCATGAATGGAAGAGGGTTTTGAAGGCTTGGTTTTGTGATCGCAAGATGCGTCTTATGGATCACCGCCAGTCCTCCTCCTCTTTGCCCTATTCTATTTTCCGTTATAATACGGTAGTTTTCTGGCACCAATTCTCCTAGAATGGTGTTACAGTCGGCTGTGAGCCAGCTCTCTGTAATAAAGAGGCAGTCTAAATCATGTTGCAATAAGAAATCATGGATTTCTAATCCGTGTTTTACTGCCGATCTAGTGTTGATCAAAGCACATGATATGTGCTTAGGCTGGGGTAAATGGCTGTGATTTTTGGTAGTCGATCGTCGATCGATCCTCAAAAGTCGCAGATTTCTTAGGGCTTTTTTGGTGGCGGCCGGCAGAATTGCGGCAAATCGATCCAGATCCCAAATGTTCTCCGCCGAGTATTGCCGATTAACCATGGCCGCGCCGTGGAACCAAGGGTGGGGGGGGGGGGTGGATTCACAAGGATAACTGAATCCTCTGATCCTAGCTTGGTCCAGAGGAAGGCAGCAGGATCCAGGCTGGGGGGGTACCAGGCTAAGTGGCGCCTGGAGGGCTAAGAAGGATGATCAGAGGGCAAGGGGGCTCTACTGGGGTGGGGGGGGGGGCTTTCTGGCCCGATTAGTGCAATGGTGCCGATTGTTGGGGGTGGGGAGCGGCACGCCGCTAGGCCGCGGACGAAGCCGCGGCCTTTCCTGAGTCGCAGCTGCCACGAATCCCCACCGACCGGCACGGAGGGAAAAAAAACACCGCGCCCGAGGGTAGCGGCGGCTTGTGGGGATGGCTGGCGGGAAGGGGGTGAGGAGAGGGGAAGAGCTGTGGGGATTGGGGGAAGCTACTGCGGCTTGTCCTGAGAAGGACGGCCGCCTGCAGCTCCCAAGGAATGGCTTACCTGATTGAGGGAGGCAGGGTGGTCAGGTGAACCGGGGGAAAGCCGTGCAAGTCCTGGAGGGGGGAGAGGAGCTTGTCCGATAGCCTGCCGAGTGGCCATTGGCAGGTGGACAGATGACAGGGAGGTGGAAATCCTGCCTGCCTGCCTGTCTGTGAGGCCTGGCACCGCACAGTGGGGAGGACCCTACTATCCCTGAGAGAGTGACTCGTTTGAGAGCGTCCTGCTCTCTCGATTTCTGACTGCACACTGGAGGATCAGATCAAGGCAAGAAGGTGGTGTGGATAGTCGGCCATTCGTGGGATCACAATCCCAGACGTGACTCTGGTGGAGCGCACGTGTCACTTCCTAGCATCGTAGAAGCCCCTCTTTGACGCGTTTCGTCATAAGACTTCGTCGTAGAAGCCCCTCACTGACGCGTTTCGTCATAAGACTTCGAAGTCTTATGACAAAACGCATCAGGGAGGGGCTTCTACGACGCTAGGAAGTGACACATGCGCTCCACCAGAATCACGTCTGAAACCAGGAAGTGCTGGCAGTCAGCTCATCCATCTGGACAGCACGGCTCGTCTCCCTTGCAGGAGAGGGTGACTATATGCGCTTATTTTTATCTTTTTAATGTACGTGCATTGTTTGAAGGGTTGTGTATCTGTGGGTTCTCTTGTGTGTCACATTAAAACGGAATTACGCTATATGCCCTTTTCCTGTGTTTTTTGTACGATCCGGAGACCCGTAGACATGTGACCTGATCCCTTCTGATGTGAAGAGTGTTATTATTCTGTGGATATCCATACACTGCCTTACCCTTTGGGTCTTTCGGTGAGTGCGTACCCCAGAGGGGGATTTATAGTCCCACGAGGTGATTGTGAATATGGGTGGAAGGTGCTTGCTGTCCTACTTTTCAAACTCAGCTATCAACGGACTCCCTCTCTCCCATTGATACACTCTATCATTATTACTGCACTTAAGTGTAGAGGTGATATCTCTTTCTGGGATCTACATTGGACTGTCATCATCAGCGCTGTTTATGGTTTTAACTATTGTGACATTTTAATGTTATTTTTAGTATATTTGCCATTTTTTATATATCTGCTTTTGTTTTAAATAGCTGCTTCTTTTGTTTTTTTTTGGTTGGGGTTTCCAGCCAATTAATCTAGCTTATATCATTTTTAAATGTTTATTTTCTGTGTATGCAGTGTTTTGCAAGTGTTGTCTGTTAGGCGCTGGGAGGTGTACTATAGGCCTTGATACACCTTTTTTTCAGTAATGAAAATAAACCGATTTTTCATTAGTATTTATTTTTATCATTTTGGTTTTGGGTTTGAGAGCGCTGCACTTGGTGGATACCTATAATTGGAACACCACAACTCTATGCCTAAAATAAATTTATAGTTCAGGGTAGTTTTTATTTACTGCTTTGATTTGATTTACAAAGCCAGAAACTAATATTGCACTTTCATTACAGGTACTGGTTAATGCTGTAAAGATCTCATGCGAATATGTCCGAGGGCTGAAATGATCAAATACACTGCGATTTGTCACTGTTTATAAGTAGGATTTATACATGAGCAGTACCAAAACCACAAACTGAAATCCTCTCGTAATACCCTTGAAGGATCATTAAAGAAAACAAACATTACCTGTCCTGTATTTTGTATTTAGGAGGCTGCTAAATGATTGTGATCCTGTCTGTGCTGCGATGTCTCTGATCTGCAATAAAATATGTCCCTTTTTTCTACAGGGAACTTTATTAGAATTTTCCCACACTAGATTGAAAAGCCTGCAGTAAAGTCTCAATCAGATAAAACCAAATACGTATCATCGAGTTTCCTGCCAATCCTTTTCATATACTACCCACTCTGTGTCAAATGCATGGCGGTTGTAGTTTTTAACAGATATTTTTGTGCCAAGGTAGCGCTCAGCATTATCTTGGAAAGGCTATTACTTTTCATGTGAGAGAATTAAGAGTTGGCAACAATATTATTTATATATATTGATGATTGTCCACAGTGTGGGATAATCTCCTTTTTTTCTTCTTTCATCTTTTGCGGTCCAAAGAGTGTTTTTTTATAATGCTGCACATAATATCTGGGCCTTACACAAAATATTTGCTTTATAATGCGCTCAATTTTTTTTTTTTTAACCATAAAGATTTTATTAATAAGGAAGCAAATACAGAAACATTTATGTCACATCCGCATCGGCGGGTATAACCGTAAGATCCGAAGCAGTTACAAAGCGGTATTACATATGAGATGCATGTATAAATGAACAAGTACCATGTGATCAAGGCAATAGACCTAGTAACCTAAGACATATCTTCCAAATGCAAACCGTTCGAAGGGAAACAGGTCACCAAGTGGAAGGGAGAGAGGCGTCCAGGGAGTACTTATTAATATGCATAAGGAGTTTCCGATACCTGACACTTACAACTAGCTAAGGGACCTTGCCTGTCATTATACGCTCAGCAGCTACCGCTCAGGTTCCCCTCTATACAGGATATGGGTGGGCTAGCCAGCCGGAGACCATCCCGCCCACCCAACCCCGTACGCCGAGGGTATGCGCTCAATTTTTAAAACACTTGATAGTAGGTTAATTATATATTTATTTTAATTATATCACAGCAGAACACTGTTGACAACAATAAAAAAAGACCAACAAATTAGCCACCTGAATAATCGTAAAGAAATTCAAAAATTTACTTAGACATAACAAAGATTACATAGCTTACTCACTGACAAATAGTGATGAAAAAAAGTGCTTATGGGTTTAACCAATCATTCATCATGATCCACACAACTGTGGCAGGGCAGGGGTGTATCCTTTGCATACATTTTGCTAAAGGGCATTCTTCTTACTCAGTTTTGGAATTTGGGTGGCATAGTCATAGATATTTTTGTTAATACCAAATGCTCCTGGTTTTATGAATTCATAACTCCAACATTAGAGGTTCTAATCCACATATACCAGGGGTGTTAAACTGGTGGCCCTCCAGCTTTTGCGGAACTACAAGTCCCATCATGCCTCTGCCTATGGGGGTTATGCTTGTAACTGTCAGCCTTGCAATTCCTTTTGGGAATTGTAGTTCTGCAACAGCTGGACTGCCGTCAGTTTGACACCTGTGGCAGATAGTATACTTACCTATATGTGGTCACTCTTCCAAATTATTGGGTTTGGGTGTTTCAAATAAAGGGTATTGTGAACGCTAGAGCATTTTAGACAATTGTGCCTTTCCAACCATGTGAGTGAAGAGTGTTTTCTGTTTCAGCATGCACCAGTGTACAAAGCTAGGTCTCTAAAGGCATGGTTTTATGAGCGGTGTGTGGAGGAACTCAAGTGGCCTGTTCAGAGCACTGATTTCAATCCTATTTAAAACATTTAGGGTGAATAGGAAGACTGATTGTGAGTTAAATCTTCCTGTCCACCAACATTAGTACCTGAGCTTACAAATACTAAATCCCTTCAAACACTTTTCAAAATTTTGTAAAACGCCTTATTCAAACAATGAAGGCTCCTTTTGCCGCAAAGGGAAAGAAACTCTATAATAATGCCCGTGGTTTAGTAAGAAGATGTCCACCAAGCTCTTGCAAGTATGATGTACAAATATTCACAAACCTATGACCATATTATATAAATGTATGCATACCTCCCAACCCGCACGGATTCTGCGGGAACTTCCCGCATAGACTGCTTTTTCCCGCATTCCCGCGAAGAGGTTTATTTTCCCGCACGCGGCACCCCCGACGACCCCCCCGCTCAACAACTTTGATCACCACCCCCCCACTCAACAACTGTGACACGCGGCACCCCCCGGCGACCCCCCCGCTCAACAACTTCGATCACCACCCCCCGCTCAACTGTGACCCACGGTACCCCCCGACCTTCCCCCGCTCAACAACTTTGAATACCTCCCCCCCGCTCAACAACTTACATAGATATAGGGTTTTGCACTCCTGTACTAGGCAAACAGAACAACAAAACAATCATCTCTTAACAGTATGCCATTTTATGACAAAACAGAGAATTTTTGCATTCTTATATGCATGTTCTTAAATATTTCACATACTAAAATACATATACTTGTGTATATAGCCACCATATTTCTCTTTCATTACTTAAACTGTCTGTGTAATAGTTTTTAAAATAATAAATTAGCTTGGGGACTTTCAAATTCAGGTCCCATAGACTTCAATGGGTTTTGGGTCTGAACTTTACTAATATCTGGATTACTTACAAACTTTGTATAGAACACTACAAGTTTGCAATCAATATTGCCATTAATAATATAGTATCCATCTGAGGGCTTGTGTTTTTTTATGGACATTATTTTATATCTCCACCTCTATACCTCTTCAGGCGATTACGCCCTAAGCAGCCGGAAAATTGGGACTTATATCTTGCACATTACTTAGTACCGGACATTTTTATGTTTATTGTTGGAAAAAGGTTTTTGTTGCATACATTTATTGAACAGTATATACAGTATGTGACCCCTGATGATGCAAAACATTGCTGACAAAATTAGTTGGGCCGGACTTCCGGGGACATTTCTGGTCTTTGGGGTGCAGGTGGAGAGCAAAGCGGCGCTTTCAGTTTCCATTTCCCTACTCATACATGTCTAAGTATTTTTACATTGATTGAGGTTTGTACAGAGTCTCTTAAAGGTGCAGGGGCACTATTAAGTATATGGTGGCTTCCTGTTGTCCATGTCTACATGATACCAGCTGACCAAGACCAGCTGTATATGGGAGCATCTGGTGGGGATATCATAAGCTTGTTTGACCTTCTTTCGGGTAAGTGAGGTGTGCTTCTGCTGGGAAAAAAAGGAAGAGCACTTCTTTCCTAGGTGTCATCTTTTTTATCATGAAGCAGAAAACAACCGGGTGGCATACAGCCCAACAGAAGAGGGGCTTCCAATCCCCTGTACACCTTCTTAACCAACTTGATTATCCATGAAACTATTGTACTAGAGCAGGGATCTGCAAACTATGGCTCCCTAGATGCCACAGAACCACATGTCCCATGAGGTATTGTAAAGCTCTGATATTCACAGCCATGACTAGGCATGACGGATACTACAGTTCCGGAGAGGGTTAATGGGTTAGATGAAAGCCTGAAAGGAGTTGTGGCTTGAAGATAGTGTCTTAGTAACAAAGTAATATTGTCTTAGTGAATAAGGTCAAAATTGGAAATCATGGGGTACAACTTGTCATGTGACTTTGCTGTCCCAAGTTGCATGACAAGTCGCACCAGTGGAAACCGAGCCAAAAGAAGGAAACCTGCTTCTTTAGAAATGGTAAGTACATCTTCCGATTACTCAGATGTAGTAATAGCTGGCTTTACAGGCTGAACTAGGAAAAAGTTGAAGTCAGAGGGCCGAGCTCTTCTGAGCTATCCTCAGATGGCCCCCCATCATCCAGATGTCTAGAAGGGATGCTTGCTGCATGGTGAGAGGATTCTCTTGAGAATAGGGCAGGAAGAGTTAACTTTGCTGGGGGAGATTGAGCTAATTTCTGCAATGGAACTGCTGCTGCTCGTTCCGCTATGTATCCCTTGCCCATCTTTGAGTAGGACAGCTTACCTGTTAACCCACTGACTGCTGCATAGACTCTAAAACAGCTTTTGCAGACCAATTGGATGGTAATGGGATGACCCTGCATGCTCGGTATTTAGGGATTTGAGAGTTGGTGAAGAACTATGTCTTTTCATGGACGAACCCTTGCTGATTGCACTGTATCCTGATCTGGATGGGGCCTTCATAGGTTTGTTTATGTCGCCTTGGTGTCCGCTTGGACTTCTTCTGGCGTACAAGGCTGAAATACATAAACGAACCAGCATAAGTGCTCTCTTTTTACTTTTTTTTTATTCACCTGGATGATGGTCCCTACCTTAAATGTTAGAGAGGGTCTTGTTCGGATGGCATACTGTTTATTTCAGGCAGAAAAAACAGCTGGAGAAAGATAAAGGAGTTAATGACTGGTATTTCAGCTGGAGCAAGAAAACAGTATTCCTAAGTAAAGAAAGATAAATAACCGACATTTACCGCTGGAAGAAAACAGGGTCCCCACCAGAGGCTCCCTGCATAGGCAACCTCCTCAGATGACAACAGGCTGCCATGCTGAAAGCCCCCCAGTAATAAACAATGGAGAGTGGAGGGACATTTTATGGAAGATACAACCCCCTAAACAATTATTTTTAATAAACAAGGGCAAAAAAATAAAAATTTGCCCATATTTAAGATGGCCACCACAACCTCAGGCCAGACCGCAAATGCGCAGCTGATGGCACTAGAACCTATGTGGCCCACCCGACTCCTGATGTCTGCGCATGCACAGAGTGGGCAGGAAGACACTGAGGGACGAAGCGGTGCAAAAACTACAGGAGGGTTACCTCCAGATGGACGGCCGTCTACAGCAAATAGCCACTCCACCCGGACCTTCTGCGGCTCCCGCTGTCCAAACTTCAGGGCACACAGCTCCGTCAACCTCCCCGGGTCCAGCAGTAATGATCTCGCACCCTGAACCCCGAGTACCTACACCCGAACGGTTTGTAGGTGACCAAAGGAAGTATCGGGCCTTTAAGAATGCCTGCACCTTGTATTTTGCCCTACAACCAAGGACCTTTTGCTCGGAAGCTGTAAAAGTAGGGTTTGTCATCTCCCTTCTATCGGATGAGCCCCAGGCCTGGGCCCATGGCTTAATGGAACAAAGAAGCCCTGTTCTGGACACCATTGACGCCTTCTTCACCCACATGGCCAAGCTCTACGACGATCCGCTGCGCTCTGCCACTGCAGAAGCCGCCCTCCACAATCTGAATTAGGGCCGGCGGCCCATAGAGGACTATACTGCTGAATTCAGGAAGTGGTCAGCTGACACAAGTTGGAACGAAGTGGCTTTAAAGTACCAGTACCGCCAGGGTCTCTCCGAGGCCCTCAAAGATGAACTTGCACGCTCTGAAACCCCCGCTTCACTGGAAGGCCTGATCCAGTCTGCCACCAAACTGGACCGACGCCTGCGGGAGCGGCGTTCTGAGCGTTTCCAGACCACCCGTCTCAGCTGGGCCCCACCAAGACAGCGTTCAGTACCCATTCCTCCACCTGCTCCATCCAGTTCCTCATTGCCGGATCCGGAGCCTATGCAGCTTGGCGTAGTCCGAGCACCACTCACCCACTCACCCCAGAGGAGCGACTGCGCAGGCGACGGGAGAATCTCTGCCTCTACTGTGGCGCGGGTAATCACTTCCTCCTCAACTGCCCTGTCCGGCCTAGTAAGTTGAAACCTTCACCGGTGTTTAATTACCATTCCTCCCAATTACCACAGACTTTCATCGTGCTTTTTCTTTCTCTTCAGCTTCCGGACGGGGAGACCCGCCCTGCCAGCAATCGTTGATTCTGGAGCCTGTAGCAGCTTCCTGGACTCTAATACGGCCCGGAAGTTGCACGTCCCTTGCCGCACTAAAGACAGTCATCTTCAGGTCCTCTTGGCTGACGGTTTCCGTCCTTGTTCTGGTCTGGTCACCCAGGAAACTCTCCCTCTGCTTGCCACTTGCACACAGAGAATTACCACAGCAGACCAAGAGCACCTGCGTCTGGACCTCATCTCATCTCCTATGTACCCCATCATCCTGGGTCTTCCGTGGTTGCAGCTTCACCAACCCTGTATCAACTGGCTCACGAAGGAAATAAACCTTACCTCCTCATACTGCTCCCAGCACTGCCTTCCGCCTCCTCCGGTTTCCTGCTCTACCATTCTCAATCCACCAGAAAGTCTTTTGCACACTCCTCCGGTCTACCTGGAATTCAAAGATGTTTTTGATAAACAACAGGCCGACTGTCTGCCCCCACATCGACCTTACGACTGCCCCATCGACCTCCTGCCGGGCGCCGAGATCCCTTTTGGCCGTGTCTTCCCTCTCTCCGAGACCGAGTTAACGGCTCTCAAAGCCTACATCGACGAGAATTTAGAGAAAAATTTCATTCGACCTTCCTCCTCTCCCGCGGGGGCCGGGATCTTTTTTGTCGAAAAAAAGGACGGTTCCCTTAGACCTTGCATCGACTACAGAGAGCTAAACAAGATCACCATTAAGAATAGGTACCCATTACCACTCATCCCGGAGTTATTCCAACGATTTCGCTCAGCACAGGTCTTTTCCAAGCTCGACCTCCGGGGTGCCTACAATCTAGTCAGGATCAGGGAAGGGGACGAGTGGAAGACGGCGTTTAGATCTAGATTTTGACATTTCGAATACTTAGTCATGCCCTTCGGGCTCTGCAACGCCCCGGCCACTTTTCAACATCTGGTCAATGATATATTTCGCCAATATCTGGACGACTTTCTCGTCGTATACTTAGATGACATCCTCATCTTCTCGGCTACGTTGGAACTTCACCGAGATCACGTCAAACAGGTCCTCATGATCCTCAGAAAACACCGGTTATATCTTAAAGCAGAGAAGTGTGAGTTTGAGAGATCCTCAGTACAATTCCTGGGGTTCATAATATCTACAAATGGGGTTGCCATGGACCCCCAAAAGGTTAAGGCCATTCAAGAGTGGCCGGCCCCGACAGACAAAAAAGGCGTTCAACGCTTCATTGGCTTCGCCAACTTCTACAGAAGATTCATTGTCGGGTTCTCCGCAATCGTCTCTCCCATCACCAAGCTCACAAGGCAGGGAAGCCGTTTTCAATGGTCCCAGGAGGCCCAGGAGGCTTTTTCCAAGTTAAAGACAACATTTTCCTCTGCCCCGGTCCTACACCATCCTGATCCTGCACTACCGTTCATCTTAGAAGTTGATGCCTCTGAGTCCGCTACGGGCGCTGTCCTGTCCCAAAGGCAGGGACCCAAATCTTTTCTGCACCCTGTTGCCTATGCCTCCCGGAAACTCACTTTGTCTGAAAAGAACTATGACGTGGGTGATAGGGAGTTGCTCGCCATCAAATTTGCGTTAGAAGAATGGAGGTACCTGCTGGAGGGGGCAAGCCATCCCATCCTAATTTTTACAGACCACAGGAATTTGGAGTATTTACGTTCTGTGAAGCGTCTTCGACCCAGACAGGCCCGCTGGGCACTCTTCTTCACACGCTTCAACTTCCACATTACGTATAGACCCGGATCAAAGAACGGTAAAGCACATGCCCTTTCAAGGATGTTTCCCGAAACTCCCAACTCATCAGAACCCAGTACTATTCTGAAACCTCAAAATGTTTTCTTGATCTCTCATTCGGACCTTCTTAGTTCTATTAAGGAGGCATCACACCAATGCTCTGACCCAGAAGTCTCGTCCTTGGTTAAACGAGAGGATTTATGGTGGTCCCGAGACAAGATCTTTGTGCCAAGGGAGGTAAGGCAGTTACTTCTTAGCACCTTCCACGACCTTAAACTTGCAGGACATTTTGGGACTCGCAAGACCTCTGAATTGATCTCTCGGTCCTTTTGGTGGCCTAATTGGAAACGTGACTGTAAGACCTATGTGGCCTCCTGCACTTGTTGCCAACGCAACAAGGGATCCAATACTAAGACCTGGGGCCTACTCAAACCACTACCCATCCCGGAGCGTCCTTGGGCAGACATCTTAATGGATTTTATCGTGGACCTGCCACCTTCTGAGGGGTTCACCACGATCCTAGTCGTGGTCGACCGCTTGTCTAAGATGGCGCATTTCCTGCCCATGATCGGCACACCCTCAGCCTCTGACACAGCTAAAATGTTTTTTAACAAAATCATCAGACTCTACGGGGTCCCTAAGAGCGTCGTATCCGATAGGGGTACACAATTTACGTCTAAGTTTTGGAAGGAACTCTGTAAGTCTATGGAAGTGAAAGTCTGCCTGTCCTCGGCCTACCATCCTCGGAGCAACGGCCAAACTGAGAGAACCAATCAGACTTTGGAGCAGTACCTCCGTTGTTTTTGTTCGGCCTCCCAGGATGATTGGCGATCCCTACTAGCCTCTGCTGAGTTCGCATACAATAATTCAGTTCATGCAACTACCAACCAAACCCCATTCTGGGCCAACTGTGGCTTCCATCCCTCCTTCCTGCCAGACCTCATTCCTGAAACACCCGTTCCGGCTGTCCAGGAACGTGTAACTGCCATTAAACAGAATTTCCAGTTATTACAAAAAGTAATGCGACAAGCCCAGGAGGACTATAAAAAAAATTTCGACAGAGGAAGGAAGGACTGCCCTGCATTTCAGGTCGGCGAGGAAGTTTGGCTATCTGCTTCACACCTTAAATTACCTATTTCCTCACACAAATTGGGCCCAAGATTTATTGGCCCATTCAAAATTAAACGCAGGATCAACTCTGTGGCCTTTGAATTGGCGCTACCCAAGTCTTACAGGATCCATCCGGTATTCCATGCTTCCCTGCTTAAACCTCTGGTTCCGGACCCTTTTCCGGGCAGGGAGGAACCTCCGCCCCCGCCAGTAGAGGTTGAAGGCGAAAGAGAATTTGAAGTGGAGACTATTCTGAACTGCAGGAAGAGAGGGAGACAACTCCAATACCTCACTAAATGGAAGAGCTATCCTCCAGAGGACAATTCATGGGAACCTTCCAGGAACATCCATGTCCCTCGATTGATCCGGACCTTTCATCGAGAACATCAAGAACTAATGGCCAGTTTGGGCGTCCGGAGTCCGCCCCTTGGGGGGGGCACTGTCAGGGCACCAATTCTGCGGACTTTGATCGCGCGCACATGCGCAGTAGAACGACGAGGTCGCACGTCTCTTTACAGCGCATGCGCGCGCACGTGCGCAGGCACGGTCCGGTGCGGCGCGTGCGGGAGCGCGCGCGCGGCGCGAACACGTGCGATCACGTCGGAGCCAATCACAGGGCTCACCGCCCTATTTAAACCTGCCTCTGACACTTGGCAGGTTGCTGGTTTGTCATCAGCTCCTGTATGTGTCTCATTGCTGTAAACCTGTTTATCCTGAACCTCCTGGCTTACCTGTTTGACTCCCTGATCTCGGCCTGCTTTGGACTCTGCTGACCTCTCCAATCCCTGACCCCGGCTTGCACCCCTGGACTCCGCTGATTTCTCCGATCCTTTGACCTTGGCTTGCATTACTGGACTTCCGTTGATCTCTTTGACCCTTGGCCCACAGCCAGCACTTTGAACTTGTTTTGCCTGTTTGGTCCCCTGTTCCTGGTTGTGTCACGGACTGTCTTCTCAGCCTGTCTGCAGATCCTGTGCCTCGGATATCATACTCATCCACCAAGCATCTCCAGGGTCTTCTGGTGCCTTTCTTGATCTACACCTTGACTCAGTTTCCTGTTTCCGGTACCGGTGCCTCCTGGTGCTGTCACCCCTCTGTCTTCACCACCAGAGGGCGGTCAGCACTGGTTCGCAAGGGTGAGCCGTCCGCAGCATCTCGGCCTTGGTAAGTTCCTTAGACTCTGACACTCACCCACTCACTCTATGCTCAGTGGAGGTAAGTATGACATGCTTGTTATTTTAAAAAAACATTAGCTTTATAATCACTTTAAGAGACAACTGCTGTCCCAAAAGACCCACAAAAGGGACTCCCTATCTTATCAGCGCATTTAGCTGTCCAAGAATAGGGACTGCACCAGAGAGAGGCTTAAACCCAGCTGGAAGCTGCGGACTGCAGAGGTAAGGGACATTCGACCACCATTTATTGACTATGAGGTATGAGGAAAGGAGAAAGCTGGGAGTGCACTAATCCTTTTCTTTTATAATATTCACTGGTGCTGAGGGAGGAGCCAAGATGGAGCTTGTCACAGGTATGCTGCCATGGAGGCACCAAGAAAAGAGTATTGCTGAAATATTATGGCTGATTTAGCTGGTGCAGTATGGGGTGGATTTGTGGACCAGATCAAGTCCAGTTCCCTAAATACCTGGAAGGTTGATAATGAAATTGTTACATGTCACAATTGAAGTGGATGTAACCCAATTCATTAAATTTGAGCTGAGCACATCTATCTGTAGTGTTTTATTATCTCTCTTCAAAGAGCTAATTCCCTTAGCTGTCTCTTGCTCTGTAGCTCTGTTATCAGCCTGATAAGTTCTCACACGTTCTCCGAGACGGGGGATAGAACTGTGTTTCGGAGGAGGTTGCTATAAATAGATTATCAGCCTGCCAAACAATAGAAATGTGCATTTGTTATAGTCCGAATAAATTTTCGTTGAATTTCAGGGATTTCCGTATTCGTTTTAACAAAACGATAAGGAACACGCAGAATCTGAAATCCAAAAGAACCAAAATAAAAAATTGCTTTATTTTCGTATCCATTATAATTTTGTATTGTTGCGACAACAGTTCAATATAAATAGAAGATTCGACATTGCGGTGACGCTAGCGATCTGTGTGTGTCAAACCTGCAGTAATACCATTTGACATGAAGATTCGATGAAGCAGCTAAGAACATACGATCCCGCAAGCAGACATGTAAGGTCAAAGGGCATAGGTCATAAGCTATATAAGAACTCTAATGTTGATTGACTGGTAATATAATTAATAATTATAATTATTACTAGTCAAACAACATTAGAATTCTACTATAACTTGTGGGTGGAGCATTTGACCGGAAATGTACGATCGCTGCGTCGTACAGTTTAGCTGCTTTGTCGATTCTTCTTAGAATATCCCACAGACACCATAAGGCCTCATGCCCACAGATGTTTTTACAGCCACTTTTCTGAGAGTTTTTTGCAGCTTAAAAATGGCTCTCCATGTTAGTCTATGGCCTCATGCGCACCATGAAGTTTTTGAGCTGTAAATGGCTGAGCCGTTTTTAAGCTGCAAAAAAAAACCAGGAACAGTGCGTTCTGAAACTCCAGTGTTAGAGCTGTAAAGACGTCAAACGCCAGCAAATGTGATTTAACATGGCTTAACGCTGTGTTAAGCCTCGTCCGGCGTTTCTTTCTCTATTCAAAATCAATGTTTCCCTATGGGAGCCATTGAGGTCGCACCAGAATCAAGATAATCCGACTTGCGGGGCGACTCGTGTGCGGACAATCTTGAAGGTGTACCCTGCGCATATTAAAAAAAATTGCGTGAGGTTCCCCCCAGGAAATCTAGTATGGATTTTAAGGGGAACACCTACGCATGGGGGTTCCCCCATACCAGACACTTATCCGAGCACGCCGCCCGGCTGGTCAGGAATGGGGGTGGGGACGAGTCAGCGCCCCCCTCTCCTGAGCCATACCAGTCCGCATGCCCTCAACATGGGGGGGTGGGTGCACTGCGCCCCCCATCCCAAAGCACCATTGTTCCCATGTTGATGGGGACAAGGGCCTCTTCCCGACAACTCTGCCCGTTGGTTGTCGGGGTCTGTGGGCGGCAGACTTATTGGAATCTGAGAGCCCCCTTTAATAAGGGGGCCCCCAGATCCCACCCCCCAATCTATGTTAATGCATATGGGGTTCAGCGTACCCCTACCCATTCACCTGGTGGAAGAAAAATGTCAATACAATAACACTACACAGCTAGTTAAAGTAGTTTATTAGGCAGCTCCGGGGTCTTCTTCGACTTCAGGGGTGTTCTGCTGGGCACCACCGATGTTTTCTTTTAGCTCTTTTACCAGTGGCAGCCCGGTCTTCTCCCTACATCGGGGGGTCTTCTTCCTACTTAGGGGGGTCTTCCGACTTCTCCGCTCTCTTCTCCGGTTCTTTTTCTCTTCTGCCGGGCACCCCCGCTGTCTTCTTTCAGCTCTTTCACCAGCGGGGGCCCGGTCCTCTGTGTTGCCTTCTTCTCTTCTCCTCTTTGATGTTGACTCGATGCTCCCTCCGGCTGTAATGTCGGGTGTGCAGTGCGCGGCGATTTATATAGGCCTCTTATGACGTCACAGTCCCAGCATGCTCCGGGTGGTGGTGTCTACTTTAAAAACCTGCGTGGTGGTTTTTTTATTGACATTTTTCTACCATATACGATGTACCCCATACTCATTATTAAAGGGGGCTCTCAGATTCCTATAAGCCCGCCGCCCGCAGACCCCGACAACCAACGGCCAGGGATGTCGGGAAGAGGCCCTTGTCACCATCAACTTGGGGACAACGGTGCCTTGGGTTATGCGGACTGGTAGGGCTCAGGAGGGGGAGAGGGGGGCACTCACTTGTCCCCACCCCCATTCTGACTGGCCGGGCAGCATGCTCGGATAAGGGTCTGGTATGGATTTTGGGGGAGCCCCCACGACGTAGGTGTTCCCCTTAAAATCCATACCAGACCGAAGGGTCTGGTATCATCCTGGGGGGGAACGTCACACCAATTTTTTTTTAATTTGCGTGGGTTTCCCCTTCAAGATATTCCACACACGAGTTGCCCCACAAGTCGGATCATCTTGATCCAACTTCTGGTGAGACCTTATTCAAATCAATGGCTCCCATAGGGAACCATTGATTTTGAATAGGGATGAGCCGAACATACCCACGTTCAGTTCGCACCAGAACGTTCGAACAGACCGCAAGTTCGCGCAAACATTTAGAACCCCATTGAAGTCTATGGGACTCGAACGTTCGAATTTAAAAACGATCATTTTTCCAGAGCAGCCATTTTAATGATGCTTAAAGTGAAAAAAAAACAATTCCTTTAAATATCGTACCTGCTGGGTGTCTATAGTAGTGGCACGTGTTTAGAAATGTCCCTGCACAACATGAGATTACTCTCAGAAAAAAAGTAATTTAATACTGCTTGTGCCCGTGCTGTGTGGCAACAATATGTCGATTATTTTAGGGGTGGTGGGGGGCCATTACAATGCCAGATCTTGGCTCAATCAATTATTTTTTTGTGAAAGAAAATTTTTAGAAAAAAGGGCACCCCTCAAAGATACTGTAATTGGAGTGCAGCAAAGAGCCACGTGCAAAGTACTGCATCAACAATCGTTATTAGGAGCCCCTGTTAAACAGGGGCTGAAAAATTGTGCCTTAGGCACAACACAACATTGCAACCCCTCCCAATAACTCTAATTGGAGCACAACAAAGAGCCACGTGCAAAGTATTGCATCAAAAATTGTTATTAGGCACCCCGTTAAACAGGGGCTGAAAAATTGTGCCTTAGGCACAACACAACACTGCAACCCCTCACAATAACTCTAATTGGAGCACAACAAAGAGCCACGTGCAAAGTATTGCATCAACAATATCTGCCCGCAATATCTGCCCGCACATGCGTCAAAGTGTTTTACTTCCTGGCGCGGTGACGTGGCGGCGTCAACGTCACCGCCACGTCACCGCGCTGTCTGCCGGCGGGGATTTTGGTTTGAGCGTGTGTACAGCGATAAAACCAAAACAGCCAGCAGACTAATCTGATCAAATCGGTCTGTCAGACCGATTTGAACAGATTCATTTGCTCGTGTGTACGGGGCCCAATTTGAGCACAACAAAGAGCCACGTGCAAAGTATTGCATCAACAATCGTTATTAGGCGCCCCTGTTAAACAGGGGTTGAAAAATTGGGCCTTAGGCACAACACTACACTGCAACCCCTCCCAATAACTCTAATTGGAGCACAACAAAGAGCCACGTGCAAAGTATTGCATCAACAATTGTTATTAGGCGCCCCTGTTACAGGGGCACAAAAATTGGGCCTTAGGCACTGGTGGCGGAGCCCAGAAACACAACATTTCTTACTAGCTATCAGCAAGAAAAGTGAGGAGGAGAAGGATATTCCATCAGCAGCATAACAGGACAGTCGCTCAGCATCAGTCTCAAAGGGATCCGACATTTCAACAAAAAATTATTATTCAGTAACATCAGCATCAGGTGCTTGGTAGCTGGTGTTGATCCAAGCCTGATTCATTTTGATGAAGGTCAGTCGATCAACAGAGTCGGTGGAGAGGCGCACCCTGTGATCGGTCACAAAGCCTCCAGCAGCACTGAATGTGCGTTCTGAAAGAACACTGGATGCAGGGCAAGCCAGTAGCTCAATTGCGTACTGTGCAAGCTCTGGCCAGTGATCCATCTTCAAGACCCAGTAAGCCAGAGGATTTTCGGTGGGGAAGGTGTCCAAGTCAGATCTTGCCCCTAGGTATTCCTGGACCATGTAAACCAGACGCTGGCGATGGTTGCTGGAACCGGCCAGACCTTGGGGCTGCAGACTAAAAAATTGTTTGAACGCATCGGTCAGACGGCCACCTTCTTCACTGCTCCTTCTGTGACTCACCAAAGCCCTTAGCAAGACATTGTCCAGAGCCAGGTTTTGGTAATCCCCCCGGTTCTGGGAACGCATTGCACAGACCCTTCTGCAAGGCCTCCCGCAGAAGTTTCATCTTTTGCTCCCTCTGCGATGGCAACATAAGGTCCGCAACCTTACTCTTGTAACGTGGATCAAGGAGAGTTGCCAGCCAGTAATGATCCCTCTCCTTGATAGCACGTACACAAGGATCCTTACGCAGGCTTTGCAGGATCAGGGAGGCCATGCAGCGTAGGTTTGCAGAGGCATTCAGGGCACAGTCCTCTGGGTCACTGAGGATGACAGGATCCACAGGCACCTCATCCCAGCCATGTAAATGTCCACGTGTTCCTTGGGACTGTAAATGATCCCTTAAAGACTGCTGCTGCTGAGTGCTAGGCTCCACCTCCATGCTGCTGATACAATCCTCCTCCTCCTCCTCCTCCTCTTCCTGTGTGCTAGGTGGGCAAGCAGGACCACTGTCTGGGTAAAGGGGGCCTTGAGAGGTAAGGCAGTCCTCCTCTTCCTCCCTCTGTTCTGCTTCAAGGGCCCTGTCCATTATTCCACGTAGCGTGTGCTCCAACATGTGAATAAGAGGGACAGTCTCACTGATGCATGCACTGTCACTGCTCACCATCGTCGTGACCTCCTCAAATGGTGACAGGACAGTGCATGCATCCCTGATCAAGGCCCACTGGCGTGGGTAAAAAAAAAAAACAAGCTCCCCTGACCCAGTTCTGCTGCCATATTGAATGAATGAAAACTTATATAGCGCAGCACATGCAAACTAAATCGCCTCTGGCCTCTTTGGCACAGGTACTCATTAATGGCCCGCTGCTGCGTGTGCAGCCGCTGCAGTATGGCCAACATAGAGTTCCATCTGGTGGGCATGTCACAGATTAGGCGGTTCTTGGGCAGGTTGTATTCCCTTTGGAGGTCTGTCAGCCGAGCAGTGGCATTATATGACCCCTGGAAATGCACACAGACTTTCCTGGCCTGCTTCAGGACATCCTGTAAGCCTGGGTACCTGCCCAAGAACTGCTGCACCACCAAATTCAGGACATGCGCAAAAAAGGGCACATGGGTGAGTTTTCCCTGTTGCAGGGTAGAGAGGAGGTTGGTGCCATTATCACTGACCACCATTCCAGGTTTCAGCTGGCGTGGCGTCAACCACCTCTGAGCCTGCCCCTGCAGAGCTGACAAAACCTCTTCCCCAGTGTGGCTCCTGTCTCCCAAGCACACCAACTCTAGCACCGCATGGCATCTCTTTGCCTGCATTCCTGCATAGCCCCTCGTATGCCTACGGAGCACGGCTGGTTCAGAGAAAACATCACCACAGGAAGAGGCCACAGAGGAAAAAGAAGAGGAGGGGGTGGAGGAGAGAGGTGTGTCACAACCAGTAGTAGTGCTTTGGAGCCGTGGTGGCGGAACAACCTCCAAAACTACTGTACCTTGCCCTGCGTCCTTTCCAGCTGCCAGCAGAGTCACCCAATGCACCGTAAAAGACAGGTAACATCCCTGTCCATGCCTGCTGGACCATGAGTCAGCGGTAAGATGCACCTTACCACTGACCGCCCTGTCCAGCGAGGCATGGACATTGCCTTCCACATGCCGGTAGAAAGCCGGAATCGCCTTCCGTGAGAAAAAGTGGCGTTTCGGTACTTGCCACTGAGGTACCAGCGACGGTGTGTCAGTGTGGCATATAAAAGCTCCTCAGGCTGATGGCAATAATGGAACAGATGATGAAATGGCTGAGGATCGACTTCAGAGGTCCCAAATATCGTCAAACAGAGCTTTGTGTGGTAAAACCACGATGGAACATGGGCAATGCTGTATGTATCTCCAATGGCTGTAGCAAGAGTGACCAAACGGCAGAGGAATGGCGTATGGCACAGGCGAGGATTTAGATAGATGTACAAGCACTTTGTGCAAAGTAGTAGCAACAGAACAGTTCTCCCTCATAGAGGAGTTTGAGATGCAGGATCTTTTATTTTATTACTCGGGTAGGACCCACTAATTCGGGGTACTTTGTAGCAATGATGTCCTTGGGACCAAAAGCATCGGGAGGACCCCACTGTTGCTACTACTTTGCACAAAGTGCTTGTACATCTATCTAAATCTTCGTATGTGTATGTTTTTTGTTACTTGGAAGCGTGGCATTTGTAAAGCAAAAATGTTTTACAATTTGTTCCAAGGATATGCAAACTATAAAACTCTCTCTCTCTCTCTTTCTCCCTCACAAATAGTTCACTATAACTTCCATGTGACAACACTGAAGAAATGAAACTTTGCTACAATGTAAAGTAGTGAGTGTACAGCTTGTATAACAGTGTAGATTTGCTGTCCACTCTAAATAACTCAACACACAGCTATTAATTTCTAAACCGCGGGCAACAAAAGTGAATACGCCCCAAGTAAAAAATGTCCAAATTGGGCCCAAAGTGTAAAAATGTGGCCATTGGAGTCCTCTTCCACTCCTCCACGATAACATCATTGAGCTGGTGGATGTTAGAGACCTTGCACTCCTCTACCTTCCATTTGAGGATGCCCCACAGATGCTCAATAGAGTTTAAGTCTGGAGACACGCTTGGTCACTCCATCACCTTTACCCTCGGCTGTACAGTATGTATACATTCATTTTTTGATTGTGTATTCAGTAAATTTAGGAGGATTCGTTTTTTGTTTTTTTTTTAACTATCTGTACATTGACGTAGTCCAGTGAAGATCTCCTTAGTTATTTTATTTGTTAGTTCATGGGGTTCATAAAAGGCTAGCTAAAAATGTTGCACTGAACACATATGAGGTCTCCATGGCTGATTTGTCCATTATGTCTCAGTTTAAAGAACTTTTTTTTTCCATATACCTCCTCACATTATTGCCCATGTTCTGATTTTTTTGAAAGCTATTATGCATTCTACTGTGAAATTCACACAAAATGTATGCCATACAGTGGCAGAAAACATAACAAAACATTATTTTATTTTTTTCTTTGGCAGTGTGTAATTATGAAATGAAAACTATATCCTCGGTGCCCTCAGTAGTGGCACATAATAATTCATAATCACTTCATATACAGGCAAAATAGAATTAAAATAATTTAGCTGGATATAAAACCAACTCTAATTACACTTATTGTACATTATGGTACTTTTAGTCTAATTAAGTATATTCTACAACACTGGTGAGTCCTTTTACTGCATTGTTCCTGTATTAGAGTCTAGAATGCATGCTAACACATTTTAATGAGACAACGTTTGCCAGAGATTAGTGTATT
The DNA here is from genome assembly GCA_029574335.1 of Rana kukunoris. Lineage (NCBI taxonomy): Eukaryota > Metazoa > Chordata > Amphibia > Anura > Ranidae > Rana > Rana kukunoris. The sequence goes on from CM056056.1 coordinate 121,278,930, forward strand.
ATTAAATCTTATTAATTTAGCTTTTGCAAGCCTATAAGGGATAAACATCTTCTGTAGAGTTGCTAAACTTCAATAAATATGATGTTCTCAATTGGCATTTAATGAGCTTTCAATATATTTTTTTTATATTACAGCTTCTTTCATAGGCTTGACAAAATGACTTTTTATTTTTAATCAAAAATAAAACTCATTAAAAATATTTATAGCAGTAAAGACACGTTTTTGCAAAGATGTTTAACATTATGAAATGTCAATTAACTCAGAAAACATCAGAGTATTATTATTCAGTTAGGTCAATCTCTTGCAATGCAATAATGAATTGCTATATTTTCATGGGTAAACAGGACTGACATGTATTTATTGTTTCCAGAAACTGTAAGCTGCACGGAAAACAGCCACTTCTACTGGATTATCTAAATAACTATTACTTCTTTGTATTTTTCACTAAGTATTTACAGCTTCAGCTTATTAAACAAAACTATGATTTATACTACTTATGTCAGTCCTCACCTTGCATATTCTGTCATATCAATATTCTCCAAATATGCACTTTTAATAAGTACTCCAAGTGCTAGTATTAAAAAATTTACAAACATTAAAAACACTCAGTAGCACCCATTGGGGTTGACTTCTTAAACTGCAGAGTGCAAAACCTGGTGCAACTCTGCAGAGAAACCAAACAGCTTCCAAGTTCTTCTGTCAAAGCTTAATTGAAGAAGCTGAAGTTAGGTGACTGGCAGTGGCCACCATGCACAGCTGACCCAGATTTTGCACTCTCCAGTTTTAGTAAAACCACCCCACTGTCTTAGTCATTTGTTCGATAAAGTGCTGGATTTATTTATTCAGAAAAAAATATTGGGAAAGCAAGAGCTGTTGTGAATCTAAAGATGTACAAGCTGTTTCCTTTAATGCCCTCTGGTCAACCCCCCCCCCCTTTAATGGTTTATTTTGGCTGCCACCACCCCCAACTTATTTATGTACAGTAATAAAGTAAGTGAAGTCATTAACCTTATTATTCTGCAGTGTGCCAATGGAGAGATGCTGAAAAAGATGTCATAAAAAAACTCAGGGCACTCCATAAGAAACCAAAAATATTGAAATCCCCCACTTTCCAAAAGTGGGAAAGCAATCAATGTTCCCACTACTCCACATCCCAAAAGCAATGCACTGTAAAGACAATCTATAGAGCTTCACATTGCACTACCCTCTGGGAACTGACTCAAAAAATTACCCAAAGATGGTACTTAACCCCACTAAGTCTATCCATATTCAAAATTCTCACATCTCCACTTTGTTGTAAAGGATGTGGCCTAATACGTTAATTGTATCACATTTTATGGAGCTGCCCAGTGCTCCTCGGTTTCTGGCTTGCAACCTTTAACCTCATCTCGAACATTGTTAAAGCTCCAATATCCCTAGGTTACCACTACTTACTTAATCTCTCTATAGAAACCATTCCCCTATGCTTCCATATGGTAGTCACCCACATTTTGCTGGTAGCAATCTTATATTGCTTATTATATCCCATATATGTTGCTGCAATTGTTTTTTACTCCATATTTGCCTGTATCCTGTTTGTTACCAAGTTGTAACCAATTTGTTAAAAATGTATTGAACAGAAAAAAAAATCTGAGTACACAAGGGGAAGCAGCAATGGACCAGTGAGCAGAAGCCATGGAGAAACGTTTGTCCGCAACTCTACATTTAGCACACTCCATAGAAGTTAAAGTTTGACTTCTCTAGCTGCTTTACTAATGTCAGGAAATGAAATGGGATTAGTTTAACTGGCATTTAAAAAATACCAACTATCCTTGGATGGTGGTATCATTTTTTTTTTGTTAATGTTTAATAGACGATCATTACACATGTGGCTTAGTTAAGCTAATACAAATGAGATCTACCAACAGATTACTTAGTCATGGAAAATTATGTTCTGTAATAACACTGCAGTCTCTTGGTGACCAAAGAAAACCAGGATTGCTTATGATCAATAACACAAATTGCTCTGTCATGTTATTCAAGACGTTTTTTCCAGTACCAGAACTTCTTGACATGTGCCTACTACCTAGACAGTGCTGTGAGTTACAACACAGAAAAGAACCAGGGCAGCCAATAGAAGACAAGCAGCTGAGCCAGCCAATTGCAGGGGAGAAGCTGGACCAGCCAAAATGAGGCATGTAGCAGAGCCAGCCAGTGGCAGGGGAGCAGGGACTGTACATAGGGATTGTTAAGCTGTGAACAGGTAATTGTGCTGGTGTGCATGTGTGAGATGTCTACGCAGGGTACATTTCACTTATACTCTAATACATTTTTTTTTTTACCATAATAATAAATAAAATAAAACACATAATTCTTATATGTTTGTCCCTTGGATTAGGTTTGGACTAAGACATGTAAGGAATGCTGATCTTCATCGGGGACTTACAGACAGATATATGTATAATCTGAATATGGCTTCCAGGTCTTGGTCCCAGGTTTGACTTTTACAACAACTGATATCTGATGCAGAAAACAAAACTGTAGAAGCCAAATGATAAGTACAAATCTTTAAATCGATCTGGAGAAGGTAAGAATAAAGCAGCCCTAAAAATATCCACTTGCCTGCTCGCATTTGGCGAGTGGAAATTAGTTGAGGGCAAGTGAGCAGGAGTGTCGGAGGGGGAGATGGCGGGCGCCGCTGGCAGGCGGGGTTAAGTGGGAGCCGATTCTGCGATCAGCCAAGAAACTGTGGGGAAGGGAGAGGAGTGGAAGAGGAGTGCCACGGGATCACACAAAGTCCCGGCTCCTATGATAGACAGCAAACTGGCCCAATGCTGGGAAAATGAAGAAGTGTGATGTATTATAGGAGCCGGGGTCCAGGCGGCGGGACTTTGTTTGACAGCGCATATCCTCTTTCTGTGTGATCTGGCGGTGCTCCTCTTCCTATCCTCTCCATTCCCATGAGGCTACATTGATAGGCACTGGTAGGCTGCATTGATGGGTACTAATAGGCTGCATTGATGGGCAATGATAGTCTGCATTGATGGGCACTAATAGGCTGCATTGATGGGCACTGATGAGGCTGCATTGATGGGCACTGATGAGGCTGCATTGATGGGCACTGATAGGCTGTATTGATGGGCACTGATGAGGCTGCATCAATGGGCATTAATGGTTACTGATAGGCTGCATTGATGGGCACCAATACGTTTATTGATGGGCACTAACAAGGCTGCATTGATGGGCACTGATGAGGCTGTCCTGATATGCTACACTGATAGGCACTGATGAGGCTGCACTAATGGGAACTGATATGCTGCACTGATATGCTGCATTGATGGGCACTGATGAGGCTGCACTAATGGGAACTAATACATTTTTTGTTGTTAATATTTATTTTTTGTAACTTAATTCTGCATAAAAAAAATTAACAGTGTAATTTCATGGGATAAATTATGAGGGTGTGTTTAGGACGGAATTAGACGTGGGGCAGGGTAGGGGTTGGGTGGGGCAACTGGTGGTGAGTAACTCTTAAAGCAGAGTTTCACCCCAAAAATTCCCACCTCTGGTGTCACATTTGCCACCTTTCAGGGGGATCTACGCCACCCACGGTGCCTCCTCCGCCCCCCTGCTTTCTTCTGGGAGACACACAGGCCCCAGAAGACAGCAGGGACCAATTAGATCGCGTAACGTGACTCGCTCATGCACAGTAGGGAACCAGGAAGTGAAGCTGCAGGGCTTCACTTCCTGATTTCCTTACCGAAGATGGAGGCGGCAGCACCCGAGAGTGGAGGGACAGATAGGCTTTGGGTGTCAACATCACGGGCACCCTGGATAGGTAAGTATCCATATTTTAAAAGTCAGCAGCTGCAGTATTTGTAGCTGCTGACTTTAAAAAAATGGCGGAACTCCGCTTTAAGGCCTGGCTCAGGACAGAATTTTGAGCCCTGCAATAAGGCACACGCTTGCTAAAGGTTGAGACTAAAGCCCCGTACACACGGCAGAGAACCTCGACGGGCGGAACACATCGTTCCGCCCGTCGAGGTTCTCGCCCGGCCGTCAGATTCGGTGACCAGCCCGTCGGGAAAGGCGACCAGCCATTCATCCTGACGGGCCGTCGAGCAAATAGAGAACCTGCTCTCTATTTGCTCAACGGGTTTCCCGACGGGCGGGGCTCGCCGAATCCGTACACACGGCCGAGGTTCTCGGCAGAATTAGGCTCCCAGCGAGGTTCTCGCTGGTTTCTGCCGAGAACCTCGGCCGTGTGTACGGGGCTTAAGACTGGTAGCAAGTAGAGAATAGTAAAATATCAGGATCAAGGCAGATTGCAGAAATCTAGGAGATAGGCTGGGGTGAAACTGGTAAAAATAAAATAAGTGTCGATTTCACTTCCTAAATCACCCATTACCACCTGCTGTATTGAAACACTTATTTAGGTATTTCAATGAAATTATACATGAAAAACAGCACATATTCTTTTTACCCCTGTGACATTATTAAATACATTACATTTCATAAAACATCATACTAATAATAAATCATAAAGGTGCAATAATCACTGTGCTAGAAACAGTAAACCTAAGGCCGCGTACACACGGAGGGACATATCCGATGGAAACGGTCCTCGGATATGTCCGGCGGGCTATTTTGGTCCGATGGCGTGTACACACCATCGGATCGAAATCCCTGCCGGCAGACAGCGCAGTGACGTGGCGGTGACGTTGACGCCGCCACGTCACGGCACCAGGAAGTAAACAACTTCCACGCATGCGTCGAATCCATTCGACGAATGTGCGGGAAGATATGTCCGCTGGTGAGTGTACTGACCAGCGGACATATCCGACGGACATGTCTCCGGCGGACAAATTTTAAAGCATGTTTTAAAATTTGTCCGCTGGCCAAATATGTCCGCTAGCCCGTACACACGATCAGAGATGTCTGCTGAAATGGTCCGACGGACCAGTTTCAGCGGACAAATTCGATAGTGTGTACGCGGCCTAATAGTGCAACGCAATCATGTTCCTAAATCAATAAATTATTCCAATTATTAAATTAATTGTTAGGATAAAAAGAAAAAAGCACCATCTAAGTGCAGCATATAAATACCGTTTTACTTTCAAAATTTTTTATTTGAGTAAAAGGAAAAGACAAAGTGGTATAATAGGACAAAAATGACAATTTGCAGATCATGCAAAAGAAGGGAAATCATCCAGAAACAATATCAATACAGAGAGCAATGTTTAACCTCCCTGGCGGTGTTCCCGAGCGTGACTCGGGGTTGTCTTTTCTTGCTAAGAACGGTATCCCCGAGTCACGCTCGGGGTAGACATGCAGAGCCTGCAGCGCGCGCTGGCTTACCTTCTTCCTGGATCCAGCGATGCATCCGCGCTGTGTGAGCGAGCGGGTGCTCACTCGATTCACACAGCGTCCAACGAGTGCCGCCGAGCTCTGTTCCCTGCGACGTTACGACACACGGGAGCGGAGAACGGCGCCAAATTCAAAAAAGTAAACAAACACTTTACATACAGTATACTGTAATCTTATAGATTACAGTACTGTATGTAAAAAATACACACCCCCCATGTCCCTAGTGGTCTGCCCAGTGCCCTGCATGTTCTTTTACATAATAAAAACTGTTCTTTCTGCCTGGAAACTGTAGATTGCCCATAGCAACCAAAAATGTCCCTTTATGTCAAAAATGGTTTTAGATCAGCTAGAAAACAGCGATAATAAATTATAATCACTTGCAGAATTTAGCGATAGCGATTTGTGGGGAAATTAGTCATAAAAAAAAAAAAAATAATGACAGCAAAAATTCTGCAACTGAGCAAATTTCAGTGATTTTGATTTGATTACATTATTGAATAATTTTTACTATAATTATATTATTATTTGTTATAATTTTTTATAATTATTTATTATATTATCATTTTTAATAAAAAAAAAAAAAAAATCATACCCGGGATGCCTATTAGACTCTTGTTTGGATAGATTTAAGTGAGTTATTCCTAAGAATTACAAGCCTACAGTATAAAACGCCAAATTTCCTTGCAAATAATGGTACCGCTTTCAGCACCTAAAATCTTAAAGAATCATACCGCCAGGGAGGTTAATGTCCTGGGTATGAGAATATAACATTTCCCTTGAAACCAGGAGTGGAGATCGGATGTATATACCAGCACCCCTCATGGGAGCTATCTGTGCCGGAGTGTACCTCCAACCGCCCAATAAAGGCATAGTGATTTAGGAATCATCATGTACCATAATATCCTAGACTGAAGACTAAAAGTTGAGTAATTCAAGGAATAACATTCACGTCAGAAAACAAAATGGAAAGACACCAGGATATGATCCTATTCCGGACAAAGAAAAACTAGCAAAAATAAAATAGACCTTCATTTTAAGAAGGACAAAGACAGTAAGAAGAGAAAACAGATAGGCCAGACAAGGATAGAAAAGAAGGAATAGAGTAGAGACGAGCCAGTCTACAGAACCAAAGCCAGGCCATCTAAATCTTCCTGAACACTTCAAGAAGATATACCCGGAACCAAGGAAATGCCTACGAAAGAAGCCCATGGTTCCCAAACCAATTCAAAGCGATCTTTGGTATCTAACAAAATACTAGATAACTTTTTTTGGACCATAATCCATGACATTTTGCGTATAACTGCCGAGAAGGAAACCCTGGGCTGCTTCCAAGCCTTCGCTAAGGTCGCTTTAGCCCCCAACAAAATAAAATGAATTAGGTTTTTTGAAAGCTTAGATGTCTTTGGAATGCAGGCATTAAGGAGGGCAACCTCGGGGGTCCTAGGAACCTGTAATCCTGTAACTTTGAAGATCAAGTTGAACACTTTCCTCCAGAAGGGCCTGACTCTGGGGCATTCCCACCAAACATGAGCCATAGAACCCACCATTTCACATCCTCTGAAACAAAGTGGGTTAGCTGAGGGAAACATACGGAATAATTTGGAAGGGGTGAGATACCACCTAGTTATCACTTTTAGATTAGCCTCAATCAAAGAAACATTTTGGATCCCTTTATAAGCCCTTAAGGAGGAAAGTGACCAAGAATCCAAACCCCATTGAAATTGAAAATCATTTTCCCAAGCTTTCATATAAGGGGTTTTACTATCTTGATGAGCAAGCGCTTGATAAATGATCGAGATTCCGCCCCTTTGCTCAACCATCTGCCCGCACCACAGTTCATAAGCTGTGAAGCAAGGGGGGACGGGTTTCCCTTTCCAAATCTTATAGAGGAAGTGTTGTATCTGACCAAGCCTAAACAGTTCTGAAGATGGAATCTCAAGTTGCCGCTCACAATGTTTAAGTGTAATGGGGCCAGAGGCCAAAAAAATGTCCAATCCGGTATAGCCCTTTATCCAACCACCATTTGAAAGACTGAATATCACGACCTGGAATAAAACTAGGGTTATTAAATAAATGGGCAAGGGGTTGACACTCCGATATTAATGCGGTATTAGCTCTCAGTCTGTCCCAAAGGGAGAGGGATTGAGATAATATGGGGGCCATTATGGGAGGGCGATCTTTGGGGGGTACCCATAATAAGAAATCTAAGGTGTAAGAAGGGGCAGCTTGTCTCTCTATTTGGGTCCAGTCCGGTTTTTGAATTTAGAATAGATCGCCAAGAGCTGAGACAATCTCGCCGCTTGAAAATACCAATGTAGTTTTGGGAGGCCCAATCCCCCTGTCTTTTTAGGTCTAAATAGAGTGTATCCAGGGAGCCTATGACCTTTTCCACCCCAGACGAACTGATTCACTTTCCTCTGTAGAGATTGCAGGTGATCCTTCCTGATGTTAATTGGGAGAGCCCTAAATAAATATAAAAGTCGGGGTAAAAAGGTCATTTTAATGGAATTAATTCTACCTAACCAAGAGAGGTCACCTTTATTCCAATTTTTAAGATCCGATTCAAGTTTTTTATAAGTGGGGGGGAAGTTAGCAGAGTACAAGTTTTCTATTTTAGGGGTAAGATTAATTCCCAGGTATTCCAAGTAGGAGTCCTTCCACTTAAAGTTAAATGAATGCCTTAAAGCGTTTACCCTGTCCACAGGTAAAGAGACGTTGAGAGCATAAGATTTCGAATAAACCTGACACTGCAGAGAAGTCTTTTAGGACTTTGCAGAGATTGGGAAGAGAAGTGACAGGGGATGTAATAAACAACAACATATTGTCCGCAAAGAGACCACATTTATGGGTCTGAGATCCACAAGATACGCCTAGAATATCGAGATTGGAGCGAATAGCAATCGCTAATGTTTCAATGGCAATAGCAAAAATTAAAGGGGAGAGAGGGCACCCCTGTCTAGTTCCTCTACCAATATTGAAGGGGGAAGAGTAATGACCCTGGAGACGAATCAGCGCTCTCGGGGTAGAATATAGGGAGTGCAGAACACCTAAAAATCTGGGACCGAAACCCCAAATATCCAACAGAGAAAATAAGTAGGGCCATTCAATGGAGTCAAATGCCTTATGTAGGTCAAGAGATAGAAGCATTCCTTCCTGCCTGGGGCCACCAGCCCAATTAGATTGCAGCAGGGAGACTACATCAATGGCCCTCCTTATTTGGTCTGGACCCTGACGTCCCGGTATAAAACCTACCTGATCCTTATGAATGTAACAACTCATAAAGGAAGAAATGCGGTTGGCTAAAAGTTTGGTAAGAATTTTCAGATCAACATTAATGAGGGAAATAGGTCTGTAGTTCTCCACTTCCTCCGGATTCTTATTAGGTTTGGGAATTACTGTAATGAAGGCGGTATTGAGGTGAGGGTCTAGGGGAGTTCCTTTTACTTTTGAATTAAAAAATGTTGCCATATGACCAGCCAATGTGAGAGAAAAGGCTTTATAATAAGACGCAGAAAGACCATCTGGCCCCGGGGCTGAGCCATTCTTCAAGTTCTTAATAACCTCCGCTATCTCCTCAACCGTAAAGTCCGCCTCCAAGATGTCCCTATGAGTAGTGGAAATTGAAGGGATGGGAAGGTTTCGGAGGAAATCAGAAATCCGAGTAGAGCTGTCTATTTGGGCTGAACTATAGAGCTTAGAATAAAACTCTTGGAAGGCGACAATAATCCTATTGGGGTTAGCCGAGAGACCCTGACCTGAAATTCTAATTTTAGGAAAGGAATGACAGCGGAATTGCGGGGTCAGTTTGGATGCCAACATAGCCCCAATACGGTCTTTACGGCAATAAAATTTGGCCCCACTCCAACGGATATCTTTTTCTGCTTTAGCTGTTAATGCGAGGTTGAGTTCCAACCTGGTGGAATCCAAGAGATCCGTCAGGTCTTTGGAAGGAGATTTTTTATGTTGGCTTTTTAAGGTGGCGTATTTACATTCCAAATGTTTAATATCTACCAACCTTTCTCTTTTGAGGCGAGAGGCAATGTCAATTATCTTCCCTCTAATCGCAACTTTATGAGCAGCCCAAAGAACTTCCGAGGAAACCTCATCAACATTATTCAGTAGGAAATATTCGTTAAGAGAATTCTCAATCTCTCTGACAGTGGAGGGGTCACTTAAAATTGACTCATTAAGTCGCCAATGATGCCCAATCGATTTGACCAGGGGACGTTGCATACGAATGCATACTATAGAATGATCTGACCAAGAAGAATCAGTGATAGAGGCTTTAGTGATAGAGGGAATAAGGGTAGGGGGTACTAGAATATGATCTATTCTGGCATAAAAATGGTGTGGGGCAGAATAATGGGTATAATCCCTTTTTGTCGGGTTTAACTCTCTCCAGATATCAATCAAGCCATAAGCATGAAGGGATCTGGCTATAAGTAGACTTGCTTTAGTGGGACGAGTTAGTTGCGACTTGGGGGGTTTGGACCTATCAAGGCCTTGATCGAAAGCAGCATTAGAGTCACCGCCCAAAATCAACTTACCCTCCACAAGTGGAAGTAGGGTTTTAAGGAGGGACTGGAAAAACATAGCCTGCCCCTTATTAGGAGCGTAGTAAGAAACAAAAGAATAAATGATGCCTTTAATTAAACCCTTGACCAGGATAAATCTACCCTCTGGATCCCGATGAGTAGCTATGTGCTGAAAATTGCAATTTTTAGAAAAAAGGATCGCCACACCCTTAGTCTTATTTTCAGCATTTGCTGTGTAAAAAGTTGGGTAAAATGGGTGTAGGAATTTAGGGCAGTACCTGACCGGAAAATGAGTTTCCTGGAGTAAAACAACATCAAAATGCAAAGATTTATAATGGTTAAATGCTAATCTCCTTTTCCTGGGAGAGTTTAACCCTTGAACATTATGAGTGGCAATCCGAAAACCCTCCTCAGAAGGCCCAGTGTCAGGCATATATACCAAGAGTTGAAGCGCTGATGAGGTATGTATCACTTACCCTTTGACAGCTTCTTACCGCCAAGGAAGCAGGCGAGTGCTGTAGAGCTACAGACCGGGTTCGAAAGGTCAAATGCTGTAAGATCCGCAGAGTGGCTCGAAAGAAAAGAAATAAAGAGATGAAAATGAAGAGAGGAGGAAAACAAACAACCATATCAATTCTTCTAAGAAGAACCGTGGTTACTGGAACAGAAAACCTGACCAGGAACCTCACAAAAAGGAGTCGGATACCTCAGAGAGGACCGACCACTCATCCCCCAGAAGCAAGAACTGCCTATGAGGGAGGAGTGGAGGCGCAGGGGTGTCACCCCAGCCCCAACAAATAAGCTCAAAATATAAAAACAACACTGAGACTAGAAACATATAAAACATCATGATGACCTATTAGGGCATAGTATAGAAAAACTTCTCCTGAGATGAAATTCACAAGGGAGGTGGACCCACTAGTGGGATTGAAGAGAGACGTAGAAGATCCTCTCATCTGTTCTGTAAGAGTCTACCGTCTTTGGTCTTCTTAGCCTTCCCTGCATGCCACATTGGAGAAATCAGGCTTGCTGGAGGGGGGCGCTTGGATGAGCCAGCCAAGGTAGCAGAAACATCCATAGGAGCTTCTTGGGATATCAATTTAAGACGAAGCAAGAGTTTCTCACCTTCCTGTAGGTTAGAGAAAGAGTAGGCTTTACCCTTGATAGAAAATTTTACGGCAAAAGGAAAGGACCAATGGTACTTAATTTCTTGATTAGATAGCACAATGAGTAGCGGTTTAAGTGCTCTGCGTTTTTGGATGGTAGAAGGAGCTAAGTCCGCAAAAATTTGTAACTGGTGGCCTCGACATTGAATCTGCTGCCTAAGCCTGGCTTGTCTCATAACCTCTTCTTTGGTAGCAAAAAAATGTGGTTTGACCACAATGTCTCTAGGAGAACCATCATTTCTGGGCGGACCCAGTGTCCTGTGGGCCCGATCCAATTCAAGGCGGTGTAGCGGAATATCTGGTATAAGCTCTTTTATAAGGTCTTGCACGACTTCCTGAACATCAGAGACGGATTCAGGGATCCCCCTTACCCTGAAATTATATCACCTGGATCTGTTCTCAAGGTCCTCAATCTTAGAAAGAGCTGTCTCAAGCTGGTCCTGGAGGGTCTGAATATGGTCAGCATTCTGATTGGTATGAGAGACCGTCATATCCAATTTGTTCTCTATAGCCTCCATCCGTGATCCTAAGTTAGCGAAATCAGCCTTTATGTCCTTAGTGATTTGGGCTGCTGTGTTAGCTAGGCCTCTTTCAAGCAGAGCTGAGAATTTTAAGAAAAGATCCTCTTGCAGTGATACGTTATCCTGCTCATGGTAGCTTACAGCAGGTGTCACTGGCATGGAGGTTAGGGCAGGCCCTGCTGGAGACAGAGCATATCCTTCAATAGTGCCTAATAGTGACTCTGTGGAGGCAGGGGAAGGAGCATGGAGGATGTGATGGGGACCCTGAGCGGCTTGGGAATAGGTCAGCGTGGCGGGTGCGATCACTTGCCTTTTCTCTCCTGTAGCCACGTGATGCTGAGCTGAAGCCGCCGCGGCCATCTTGGAAATTTCGTCTCCGCCGGAGCTATCAAATTCAGGTCCGAGATCCTGCCTGGCAGACTGGACAGACATCCGCAGCTATCCTCCGCTGGTTCCCCGATGTCTCACGGAGGTCTTGGTTCTAAATTGGAAGCGATGTGCCCAGTGTAGCTATCGTGGAGCTGGGGTGATGCGGAGCTCCCGTTCTATGCAACCATCACGGAGCTCCCGCGTCTGCGCCGCCCATGAATACCGTTTAATGGAACAATAGTTAAGAACACTCACAAGATACAGAATGAATATAGGCTTGTCTCAAATGTGCACCATATAGATCATCTATTCTCCATGAACCTGCCTGTGGCAGATGGATTTGTCTGGTCTTGCATGGGGAGCCGAGGAGACTGGATGGTGTCCCAGGGCTGCCTCACACAGAGCTTAAGTACATCTGGAACATTTCAAAACAGGAGAGTGTGAGTGTCTCTCAATGGAGCCGGGTCACACAACTCTGGGGCGGCCATGGAGCGCACAGCAGAAGAGTCCTGTGCGTCTTTGGCTGAATTTCAGGTCCAAATTCAGGCAAAAATTCTGTCCGAATTTAGACCTGAAATGGTGAACGGGGACACACCGGACCCCCTGCTGCGAGCCACTCCACACATGCTGTGCGACTCTCATGTTTGTGCGACTCTGAACGAAAGAAGATTACTTTGCCAGGGAAGTCAAGGAGATAAGCAGGCAGGCATCTGGCCGGGAGCTGCCACGGCAAAAGAACATGCGAGTGGAGCTGAATGGGCATGCGCCCCAAACTGAAGAAATATCCACTCCACTCCGATCAGCACATGATCATCAGAAAGGGGCACAGATAATGGGAAAAAAATACACCCCCTAAGCTAGTAGGAGCTGCAAAGCGGGTGTGTAATTCAGATATTTTTTTTAATTCTTCACTGTTTTTGAAATTGTCACAGCCCCTGTTCAAATCCAATCCGGGAACAGACTTGGGACCGGGACAGTGTCCTCAATCCGGGGACTGTCCCCGGACACCAGGGATGTCTGGTCACCCTATATTATTATGATCTACCAAAACCCCCAGAACCTTCTCCACCATTGATTCCCCCAGTTGTCGCCCCCCCACCCCCCAGTATGTATGATAAGTGTATATTTCTAGCCCTTAAGTGCATATCTTTACATTCATCAGCATTAAACCACATGTTACCTGACTGTTATGCTGACTGGGTGCCATCAGAACTCTTGATTAAGAAAATATGAAACTGAAATATTGTGTATCACCAAATTCTCTGTGAAAATTGTGACATTTGGGTGGAATTTCCACATGTTAGTGATAAGTATTAAATTGAAATGGTTTTAGGTATTTTTTAAGTGTACAATTATTCCTTTCATCTACCCTGGAACTTTTCTTCTGCCAAAAAGGCCCTCAGATATTGCAACCAACAATGTGCACTTTAACACTGTGCACTGTTTATTGCCCACATGTAATGATTGCCCATTCTTTTTTGCCTGCATGTTATATTAATTACCTATTTGCAGCCTGCGCAATTGCCTATTTCTAACCTGCTACTTGTAATAATTGCTTAGGTTCTGTTAATATTACCATTCTTTACCTATATAATCAGCAGCGGGCCATGTTACTATAATTTAATTCCATCCAAGCTTGTCAATATCAAACCATGCTGCTACTTATCCCATGTTTTTAGTAGATAAATAAATGGACAATATGAAATCGCCAGTCTAACTAGCTTTTTACAACTTTCTTCCTCCAGAAATCGTTTTTTTTATATAATAGATTGACTGCAAATAGTTAAAAGCGAGTCTGTAAAATATATAGTCATACTTACGCAGTACATGGAATCGCAATGATTGTTGTTAGTGGCACAGTTGTGACAGTGTATCACTGATAAGCATTCCGTAGTCTCAAGAACAGACAAGTAATTCAGTAAAAGAACAGCAGATGTTATCAGTGTGTGCTGTATCGGGAACATTTCCCTTACTCATTTTTCATTTAATTTTTTTTCAAAGCAAAAGAGAACAACTCTGTTAGGGGTAGACAGGGCAATGTGAAGGTGATGCACTTTTGTAGAATTGGATTAAACAGGTATCTGTCAGCTATATATTTGTAATTGCATTATATGTTTGAAGATTCTCATTTATTCTGATTTTAGTTAAAGGAGTTGTAAAGGAAAACATTGTTTGGGCTGAAATGACTGTTTACAGGTTATAGAGACATAATAGTTAACTGATTCCTTTGAAAAATGATTAAAAATAGATACAAATCAATCATATAATCAACCTACAGTTCTAGTTTTGTTTTTGCTGTTGTTTCCTGTCTCTCTGATGTACAGAGCCAGAGAGGGCAGTGATGGTTTGTCTAAAACCCCCTCAGCACCAATCTAGTTTCGTTTTACACACAGTAATCACACCTCCTTGATTAGTGACCACAGTAAGAAAGCTCCCAGCACTGTGGTTATAAGGAAACAGACAACCAGGAAGTGTGGAGAGCAGAGAAGAATTACAGCAACATCAAAGCAATAACGAATGAGGACATGAAAACAGGACTGCAGTAAGGTAAAGAAAGCTATTTAGCTAAAAAAAAAATGTTTTCCTTTAGTGACCCTTTAAGCTAGTAGTGTTATAATCATTCCACTAGACTTGTTTTTGAATGTTGAAGGTTAACCGCTTCCCGACCGCTGTACATACATATACGTAGACATAATGGCACTCCTGGGCAGAAGGACGTATATATATGTCCCCTTTAACCTCCCTGGCGGTACGATTCTTTCTGGTTTTAGGTGCTAAAAGCAGTACAATTATTTTGCATGAAAATTTGGCGTTTTACATTGTAGGCCTGTAATTCTTAAGAATAACTCACTTAAATCTGTCCAAACAAGAGTCTAGTAGACATAATAATGTAATTATAATAAAAATTATTCAATAATGTAATCAAATCAAAAACACTGAAATTTGCTCAGTTGCAGAATTGTCGCTGTCATTACTTTTTTTTTTTTATGACGAATTTCCCCACAAATCGCTATTGCTCAATTCTGCAAGTGATTATAATTTATTATTGCTGTTTTCTAGCTGCTCTAAAATCACTTTTGACATACAGGGACTTTGGTCTCTATGGACAATCTACAGTTTGCAGGCAGATAGAACCGTTTTTATTATATAAAAGTACATGTAGGACACTGGGCAGACCACTAAGGACAAAGGGGTGTGTATTTTTTACATACAGTACTGTAATCTATAAGATTACAGTGTACTGTATGTAATGTGTTTGTTTACATTTTTGAATTTGGCGCCGTTCTCCGCCCCGTGCATCGTAACGTTGCAGGGAACGGAGATCAGTGACACACGGGCACTGTGAATCGAGCGAGGAGTAAACAGCTCGCTCACACAGAGTGGAGGCATCACAGGATCCAGGGACAAGGTAAGTAAACACTGCCTGTGGATGCTGCGAGGCGAGCCCGAGTCAGGCTTGGGGATACTGCATTTGGTAAAGAAATCTTTCCCCGAGCCAGACTCGGGAATACCGCCAGGGGGGTTAAGGAAGCGCCATTGTGCACACGCCCACCGCGAGCTCCATGTACCCAACCGCAGGGCCCGTGGACTCAATCGCCACAGGATACCCGCAATCGTCTCATGGAGGGATAGAGCGGGGAGATGCTAATGTAAACAAGCATCTCCCCGCTCTGCCTAGTGACAATGACACTGATCTCACGGAGCAGAGATCGGTGTCTTGTCACTTGTAGCACATCCCCTGCAGTAAGAAACACTCACTAGGGCACATTTAACCCCATAAAGTTCCACCTAGTGGTTAACCCCTTCACTGCCAGTGTCATTTTCTCAGTAACCAGTGCTTTTTTATAGCACTGATCACTGTAAAAATGACAATGGTCCCAAAAATGTGTCAAAAGTGTTCGATGTGTCTGCCATAATGATCGCCGCCATTACTAGTAAAAAAAATATGTATTATTAAAAATGCCATAAAACTTTACCCTATTTTGTAGAAGCTATAACTTTTACGTAAACCAATCAATAAATACTTATTGCAATTTTTTTAATCAAAAATATGTAGAAGAATACTTATCCGCATAAACTCAGGAAAATAAATGTTTTTTTTTTTATATATTTTTTGGGGATATTTATTATAGCAAAAAGTAAAAATTAAAGTTTTTTTTTTTAATTGTCGCTTTATTTTTGTTTCTAGCGCAAAAAATAAAAAACGCAAAGGTGATCAAATACCATTAAAAGAAAGCTCTATTTGTGGGAAAAAAAGGATGTCAATTTTGTTTGGGAGCCATGTCATACGACCGCGCAATTGTCAGTTAAAGCGACGCAGTGCCGAATTGTAAAAAGTGGCCCGGTCATTTAGCAACAAAATGGTCCGGGGCTTAAGTGGTTAATAATCTCCAGGACATACCTCAGCATTTTTAGTCACATGGGCAACTCATTCCCCTTAATAGAGATGAACTAAACACCCCCCTGTTCTTTTCACACCAGAACTCCCAACAAGAAAAAAAGTTCTGACCTGAACGGTGAACGTCTATGGGCCCCCACAAACTTGAAAAATCGAAATTCACTATTTTGAAGGCTAATTTGCAAGTTATTGGCCATAAAAATTATATAAAGGGCCCCGGTACTGCCCTGGGGGACATCGTTTTTTCAGGAGCAGTGATTTTAAAGATGCTTAAAGTGAAACAATAAAAATTACCAATTCCTTTAAATATAGTGCCTGGGGGGTCCCCTTAATCTGCCTATAAATTGTCACATCTGTATCATGGCTGGAATCTGCAACAGGAAAACTGTAGAAGAAAAAAACAGCGTCGGGTCCCCCCCAATCCATACCAAACCCTTTGGGTCCGGTGTGGATTTTATTTTGGAACACTACCCCCCCCCCAAAAAAAACCGGCATGGTGTCCCCTACAATCCATACCAGACACTTATCCGAGCACGCAACCTGAAAGGTCAGGAATGGGAGGGGCGAGGGAGCGCCCCCCCCCTTCTGAACCATACCAGATCACATGCCCTCAACATAGGGAAGTGCTTTTTGGTGGGGGGCTTTCTTTATTGAAAAAGGGAATAAAAGGGGTGAATTTTAGTACAAAATCACACCACATCATACCCATTTTTAGTTAAAATACAAAATATGGAGTTGCATTGAGTAATCAGATACCAAACATTCCATGTCTTAAAATTGTGTGTACCCGCGATATCGCCAAAATCTACGGTGCCCAAAAATCCCCTTTATAGCTCATCAGATTAGAGCCAATTAGTAGCTTTTGTACTGGAATTATTTTTCTCATTCATTTTCTCACATTTGTGGCAATATGTCCCACGTAAGGTGCGACTGCGGTTTACATGTGCATGCACACCCTGGGCTCGCGTTTGCACAGGTTTCCGGGGCTACAGGTAGGGTTGCCACCTGTACGGTTTTCTCCCGTTTGGTTTTTGAATGATGTGTACAGGTTTTCATTTGCTCCAGACCCGGACACATCATTCACATGGACTGTGACGGGAGTAAGATCTAATGTCTCCCCTCTCCCTCGTGACAGCCTTGTTCAGCAGAGCAGAGTATTAGCTAATCATAGCTCCTCCCCTCACCCCCCTTTTCTGCTCTGTATACACACAAGGAGGAGGGGGGAGCAGGGACTCCGCTGATCTCAGGTCTGTAAAAAGTTTTCTATGCTGTGTAGATGGACAGGGGAAGGGGAGAGAGCAGCTGGAAAGGAGGACAAGGTAGAAATATGTGTAGTGATAGAGGGATTAGGAGGATATCTACTGGAAGCTTTGGCAGGTAGAAGACAATGCTAGAAGTGTGAATTGGTTTTTAAATCTGACAACTGTTTCAAGCTTTATCTCTCCCCCTTCCCAAAGCACCCCAGCACATATCTTACCCCCTCTACCCCTCACTCTTGCACTGGCCCTATTCTCTCACAAACCGCCCCCCCAGCACATATGGACACATGCTGCATATGATGGGCACAGGCTGCATATGATGGGCACAGGCTGCATATGATGGGTACATGCTGCATATGATGGACACATGCTGCATATGATGGGCACAGGTTGCATATGATGGGCACAGGCTGCATATAATGAACACATGCTGCATATGTTGGGCACAGGCTGCATATGATGGGCACAGGCTGCATGTGATAGGCACAGGCCGTATATGATGTGCACAGTGGCTGTATATGAAGGGCACAGGCTGCATATGATGGGCACAGGCTGCATATGATGGACACAGGCTGCATATGGTGGGCACAGGCTGTATATGATGTGCACAGTGGCTGTATATGATGGGCACAGTGACTGCATAAGATGGGCACAGTAGCTGTATAAGATGTGCACAGGCTGCATCTTTCAGTTTTATTGCACATCTCCCAGAATTTTGAGCACCAGCCACCACTGCTCCCCAGCACATAGCTAACTCTCCCCACCCCCTGCTAGGAATAGCTCTCTCCACAGGACATATCTGACCCCTGCATTCCATCTAGAACACTCACAATTTAGTCACACACACTGTTCGCTGAGTGGAACTATGCGCCACATTACTACTCTCTTTCAGGCCACCAAAAGTGTCATACGCCTTTTACAATCTTATAGTGTATACCCCCCCGCTAAAGTGTTTGGCTTGAAGAAAGGTGGCAACCCTAGCTACAGGGGGGTTTTGGCAATATTTTTTTTGTATATTTATTTTATTATAATTTGATTTATTTTTTTCCTTTTTCCTTTTATTTTTTCTTGATTACTATCACAGGGGTTAATAAACCCCCTTTGATAGCATTAGACAGGTGACGGGTACTCTTTATGAAGACATTAGGGGTCTAATAAACCCCAATGTCTCCACTGCCCTTCACACCATCTAACCAATCACAGATTGGCTTGCTTAGATGTGTCCTCTGGCTGTACTGGCCAGAAAAAGTGACGTCACTTCTGGTTTCACTGTTTGCATGTTAGATCTCACTGCAATCTCTCTCCCCAGGTGCTGGCGAGCAAGGGACATCCTGGGAACCACAGGAGTAAGGGGGCTGCCGGCAGGAGAGAGGATGCACCACCCTGCCGGATGGGTAAAAGTGATTGGCGGCTATGGAGCTGCTGCATTTCTTTCACTTTGAAGCCAGTCGCCAGCTGAACAAAACCCACACAATTAGCTTGTGATTAAAGGTTCACTCTTTAGACGTACAGAGTACACCCAAAAGAGCTGAATTGGTTAAAGAGTGACATCACTCCTTTTGAGAAAAAAAAAAAACATTCCCCTCTGTGCCGGTTCACACTACCATGACTTGGGATCCGACTTGTGTCGAACCAAGTCCCCCCAAGTCGCGCGACATGAGAAATTACAATAAAGTGAATGAGTGCCATCTTAATGCACACTACTGAAGTCTCTCCAACTTCAGAAAAGGTTCCCGCAGTGCTTCAAAGTGACTTGTAGGCAACTTGTAGGCAACTTGTACCCATAGATTTCAATGGAAGTTGCCTCCAAAGTCAGATCACTGTCTTAACTGAAGCAACTTTACAGGAAGAGAAAATTGTTTACTCAGGCACACCCCTCCCACAGAGCTGATTATTGTTTGATTGGCCACTGGCAAAATTGCCTGTCCTGGAGGCGACTTGAAGTTGCCTTGGAGTTGCAACGTAATCGCATGAGAAATGTAATCGCATGAGAAACGTGATCGCATGAGGACATAACTAGCATGAGAAACGTAACACATGAGAAACATAATCGCATGAGAAATATAATCGCATGAGAAATGTTACCGCATGAGAACTGAAATCGCATGAGAAACATAAAAACAAGAGAAACGTGAATTGAAATAGCATACAGTCTCTGACTGAATACACACACATTAAGCTCACTTGACTGAACACTGAACACATACACACTCCAACCAGAGTCCTAAGACAAGGGAAGACACACTGGTAGGAGTTACAGAATTACTAGACTGGATCAGACACCAATGTGATGATGAAACGCTGACTGAGCACACAGAACTCAACCCAAACAACATCCCCCCATGTGAGGTTCTAGTCTAGCGTGGGGAGCCGTGAGTGGGTGACATCATTGGAGTGCGACTCTCGGGCTGTGATTGAAGCTGACGCTGTCCTGTTTGAGCAATGCGTCCGGTGAGTGCTACTGGCTTACACCGGCATTGGGACATGCAAATAATGAAAGTGCCCTTTGAAAACTTGTCTAGATGCTCACATGTGGGGCCGGAAATGATAGCGCCGCTGCCGGAGAAGAGGCGCCCGAGACCGCCATCCCCCAACGGGGAGCTTCCACCCAGTAAAACCCCCGAAACAAAGCAGATGGGGTAGCTGGCCACCTGTGGACCCCCCCTGACCAAAGCTGTACCCTGCACAAGAAAGCGGGGAGACTCGGAGCCCCCCTTACAGCTGCCCGTCTTCCTGACCGTGACGAAAACCCGAAAGTGACGTCAGACGGGTCGCACCAGAAATAAAGATAACGGGTGCAGCAAAGCTGACACGAGAAACCCGTTGCCCAAAAAGGAGGGTGGGTTTAAATACCTCCTGACTCCTCCTACTATTTCTGGCTGACCTGCAGTCAGCCTTCTACATGTCGCTTCTGGCAATTGCTTGACTTTATATTTAAATTTTTATTGACATTTGACAAAGCTTTACTACCTGAACAAGGGTCTTTTTTCAGTCATATGACTGTAATGTTCCAACCACATTGGCCTTAGCTGAAAATAACTTTAATTTTGAAAAGACGTATACATATTCAGATGTTGAACTCATTTTTTTAGTGACCCAGTCACAAGGTTATTTGGGTCTGAGGACTTGATTTTATGACTATGCATTGTAAATATGAAAGAACCCCAATTTTTTTTAACAAAAAGCATACTGTTTGGCCCATCTTGGGTACATTGTCATAGCTTTGGAAAAACAGGTAACCAGCTCTTGAATCAGCTGCTTTTGTTGCTGGCTGGTCGGTGGCTTTGGTGTAGTGGCTGGCTTAT
Source organism: Rana kukunoris (assembly GCA_029574335.1). NCBI lineage: Eukaryota > Metazoa > Chordata > Amphibia > Anura > Ranidae > Rana > Rana kukunoris. The sequence goes on from CM056056.1 coordinate 121,299,830, forward strand.
TGCCCTTGATAGGCTCATTTCTGATACTGAAAACAAAGAAAATATTTGTTAGTATGGACTATTTAAAGCTTTAAGTCATGTATTATTTTCTTTCAATAAGGTTTATTCAATTTCAAGAGATATATATCAAAATATGGATCACATTCAGTAGGAAGATCACATCACTAGTTCTAAAATCCCTCCCTCCCCCCGACATGATAACCCGGTCAGGAGATCAGTCCCATGTTTGTATGGAAAAGTAAATTTGCTCTTTTTGTAACTATGGTGTATGCATGCAATTTACCTTCCTGAACCTGTGCTTCCAACTTTATATTAAGCGGGCGTAATGGCGTAATTTTCGGCGGGCGTAGCGTATCTCATATACACTACCCCGCCGTAACTTAGAGAGGTAAGTTACGGCGGTATAGTGTAAATGGGCCGGTGTAAACCCGCGTAATTCAAATTAGGCTGGTAGTGGGCGTGTTGTATGGAAATGAATCATGACCCCATGTAAATGAAGCGTCTAACATATCCCATATCCCAGTGTGCATGCTCAGAATCAAGTAGCAAATACTCAATGCTTTCAACGTGAACGTAACTTTCGCACAGCCCTATTCGCGTACGACTTACGCAAACGTCGTAAAGGATGGAAAATTTGACGCTGTTCCGACATCCATACTTAACATTGGCTGCGCCTCATATAGCAGGGGTAACTTTACGCCGGTCATAAGCCTTACGTAAACGACGTATATCAATGCGCCAGGAGCAAGTACGTTCGTGAATTGGTGTATCTAGCTCATTTGCATATTCTAGGCGTAAATCTACAGAAGCGCCCCTAGCGGGCAGCGTAAATATGCAATTAAGTTACAACGGCGTACGGCAAATTACGTCGGTCGGCTGAAGCCATATCAATAGATACGCTGGCGTAAAGTGTTTTTGAATCCGGCCCTCTGTCTGATCATTCAGCCAAATACCCATTCTGTTCCAGTTACTTGATGTTTATTTTTATACCTACCTAGAAGATGGATCATCTTCTGAATTAATCATCAACATATACCAGTTCAGCCAAAAAATGCCTTTCTTTAACCAAGTGTACAAATTTAATATTAGTGAACAAGTTAGAAAACAAAGAAAGGGATGCAGTATTAAAAATACAATAGGTCACATGAAAACAGAGCCAATACAAACCTATGGGGCTACGGTGTTAATTTTCTAAAGGCAAAAAGAATGTGCACTTTACAAGTGCAGCTGTACTCTGCAAGTGCAGTTGCTCCAGAGCTTGGTAAATGAGCTAAAGCTTTACTTTATAAAGAATACACAATCACATGCAAGAAGAAAAAAAAAAATGTTTGTTTGAACATGGAAGTCAGCAGAACACACGATCGGTTTGTCTGATGAAAACCAATGGATTTTTTTTATCAGATAACCATTGATTCTGACTTTCATCAGTCTTGCCTACACACCATCGGTTAAAAATCCGACTGTGTCCAACGTTGTGACGTAAAACACAATGACGTGCAGAGAAAAATGAAGTTCAATGCTTCAGAGCATGCGTCGACTTGATTCTAAGCATGCGTAGATTTTTGACCGATGGATTTCCCAATAGACGATCGTTTTTTTGACCATACGATAAATTTAAAACAGGTTGTATTTTTTTTCACCGATGGGAAAAAAACTGATGAGGCCCACACACGATCGTTTTTTTCCGATGAAAACGGTCCATCGGTCCGTTTTAATCAGACGAACCAATCGTGTGTACAGGGCATAACTAAGCTCTAAAGTAACTGCATATGTAAAGTGCACACTCTCTTTGCCTTTTGTAAATCAACCTCTATGTATCACAGGTGGTATTTGTAACAAGATCTGGTTTCTTGGTGCCCAACCAGGTGGGAGCTGAAGCATTGTTTTCTAAAGGAACTGTAATGATAGGGATCTTAAGCTATCTCATGAAACATGTCCACAATCTCAAACAGTGTCCTGCTGCATGTCATCAGTTTCCAACCATACCTGCAGCATATCCACAGTTTCTGACAGTCTTCTGTAGAATTTTGAAATTTGAATTTTGAATTATGAGATTTACTAAAACTGGTGCATACAGAATCTGGTGCAGCTGTGCATGGTAACCAATCAGCTTCTAACTTCTGCTTGTCCAAATAAGTCTTGACAATAAAACCTAGGAGGTGATTGATTACTATGCAAAGCTACACCATATTCTCTGTACAACAGTTTTAGTAGATCTCCCCTTATGTCTGGCAGCTAGGTGATGTCAGGAGCTATTATTGAGATGTTGACCACCACTGCTTTGGGGAATTTCATCTCACAAAATCACATTTTTTTTTGAGTCTGGGTTCACACATATGCAAAGTGAATGCAGGTTTCCCCGCATCCAATTCACATAACATTTAAGTGTGACCAGCTCTCAATGGAGCTGGTACACACATGTCCAGGGCTGGCACACACATGTCCAGGGTGGCCACAGTTCGGATTGGAAAAGAGTCCTGTGCGTGTCTGGGTCTGATTCATGTCTGAATTCAGGCAAAAATTTGGACCCGATTCACACCTGAACCAGAGAACAGACACGCATCAGACCCCAGGCACAAACCCGTGGCTGCACATATGTAAACCTGGTCTCAAGATATATGAGAAGGTCTTTTCAACAATCTCATAAGCAATGCAAAAAAGTGCCATGTTATTTTTACTGCATAGAGCCAACAGCAAATTGTCCAACTTGACAGGACTGCTGGTTTTCATTTATTTTCCTCAACTGTACCTTATATTTATAGATGGTGAGACTGACATGGGCTTGCATATTTGTATTGTGTTTAGATGCCAGCTTCGGGATTGATTTTATCACAACATTGCTGGGGTAAATTCTAAAAAAGTGTTGGTGTCCTTTACAACACAAAAAAACCCACAGAAAATTTTGTAGAGATTTCTTCTGCTATAAATTGCATAATGTTTTTTTTTAAAGACTTGGAAACCAGAACAACCTGATGTGTGAATACAAAAAGAGTAAAAATTCAAATCACATTCATGAGCTCCAGACATATAATGTAGCTTTAATTAGTTATATGTTTATCCAGATTTAAAAAAAAATGGCTGTATGTAAGTTGAATCTAAATAAGTTAATGCAAGAATTTTTTTTTTTTTAATTGGCTATAATATATTAACGGTGATTATAGACTACATTGTTTAGCATGTTTGATGAAAATGCAATGGGTGAATCATTTCTTTGTAAAGATTGTTAATTGTTGCTAACATGTCAGAATGTTTGTGTATAGCATAGTCAGTCATGCTGAGTATATTTGCACCTAGCAAATGTACTAGTTCACACTTGCCTTAGTCACTACTTCTTATACTAAACATTCTTGCTCTGTACCAGTTCAGAAAACACTTTCAAAGCCATCACCATGCAAACTATATTGCTAATTTTTCAATAGTGAGAATTCTAGTTTGTGACATGTTACTGAATTCCCAGGGATGTGCAACAAACAGCATTTCAAAGCCAGATGCTGCATGAGACGTGTATATTAACCACTTAAGACCCGGACCAGGCCCTTTGGGTCTGGTATGAATATTAAGGGGAACCCCAAACCAAAATTTAAAAAAAAGGTGGTGATCCCCCCAAATTCCATATCAGGCCCTTCAGGTCTGGTATGGATATTAAGGGGAACCCTGCGCCATAAAAAAAATGGCATGGATTAAAAAATAAAATAAAAAAATTACATGGGGTTCCCCCCAAAAATCCATACCAGACCCTTATCTGAGCATGCAACCTGGCAGGCCACAGGAAAAAAGGGGGGAAGAGAGTGCGCCCCCCTCCTGAACCATTCCAGGCCACATGATCTCAACATTGGGAGGATGCTTTGGGAGTCTGTGACCCCTCAAAGCACCATGTCCCCTTGTTGATAGGGACAAGGGCCTCATCCCCACAACCCTTGCCTGGTGGTTGTGGGGGACTGCGGGTGTGGGCTTATCGGAACCTGGAAGCCCCCATTTAGCAAACGGGGGCACCCAGATCCCAGCTCCCCCTATGTGAATTGGTAAAGGGGTACATTGTATCCCTACCATTTCTCAAAGAAAAAGTGTGAACATTTTAAAAATGACAGAAGATGTAATCCGGTCTGTCCAGCGATGTAATCCAGTCTGTCCAGCATTGTAATCCATTCTCGATATCCCGTGGTTATCCATTCTCCAGCGATGCTTTCCACTCTATCGATGAATGAAGCACGATCTTGCCTGCACTGAGGCACCTGCCTAATGACGCGTGATGCGCTAGAGGGGAAGGGGTCACACGTCATGAGTGGCCCCGCCCTCGGTTATAAAAGAACTGTCTAACAGCTTGTGTGTCATTAGGCGAGTGCCTCCGTGCAGGCCACTGGAGTGGAGAGCATCACTGAAGAATGGATCAACACGGGACATTATTACACATGGATTTTTTTGGGGGGGGAACCCCACACTATTTAAAAAAAAAAAGTTTGGCTCCCCTTAATATTCATATCAGACCCAATGGGCCTGGTAATGGGCTATAATGGCTGTTTTTTTTTCAATTACTTGTATCTGTATTGCCGGACCCGACAATTCATTATACCCGCGATCAGTTTTTAATGTCTTTTTTTCCTTTAGAAATGTCATTTTGCTGCAGGGACTTATCTAAGCATGGGAAACATGTGCTAATTTACAGGAATACTACAGACACCCCCCAGGTACTTTTATTGTTTCACTGTACTAAAAATGTCGCATTATTAAAATCACTGTTCCCGAAAAAAATGCAGTTTTAAAAAAAAAAAGTTGCCTTGATACATGTCCCCTGAGGCAGGACCCAGGTCCCCAAACACTTTTTATGACAATAACTTGCATATTAACCTTTAAAATTAGAACTTTTGATTTCTCCCATAGACTTTTAAAGGGTGTTCCGTGGCTTTTCAAATTTGCCGCTAACACTCCAAATTGTTCGCTATTTAGCGAACGGGCGAACAGACAATGTTTGAGTCTCATGTTCGAGTCGAACAGATAGCCCATCCCTAGTTAACATATGTTAGGACCAATTTTCTCATGGTAATAACATTGGACTATTCCTAAGTATTGTGTGTTGAAAGGGCCACTTGTAGTCTCCTTCAAAAACTGGTATGACAATGGCAATTCAAAAGCATAATTGGAAGATAGGGGCAGAGCATTGTTAATCTTTAAAAAAAAGTACCTACACAAGGTCCTACAGGAATAGCAGGCATTATTTAAAAGGAAGCTTCAGATTTTCAAACATTGATTTTTTATTTATATTTTATTTATATTAATATGCTAAAATGTATGTGAGATTGTAGTATTTGGTTTACATTGACTTTTATTAGAGACAATGCCTTCTTATTTCTGATTTTGGCATTAGGTCATAGTTTGTTGGTCCCCAAACACTTTTTATGATAATAATTTGCATATTAACCGATTGCCGACCAGCCACCGCAGTTATACGGCGGCAGGTCGGCTCTCCTGGGCGAGAGCCCGTAGCTCTACGTCAGGACTTCTGCGGCCACTAGGGGGCGCGTGCGCGCCGCCGGCGGCCCGCGCGCGTGCCCCCCGCTCGCCCCCGAGTCCTGTGCGCGTGCCCGGCGGGCACAAACGCCGACGGGCACACGCGATCGCTCGTTACAGAGCGGGGACCGGGAGCTATGTGTGTAAACACACAGCTCTCGGTCCTGTCAGCGGGGGAAACGCTGATCTTCTGTTCATACAATGTATGAACAGAAGATCAGTGATTTCCCCTAGTGAGGCCACCCCCCTATACAGTTAGAACACACCCAGGAACATACTTAACCCCTTTCCTGCCCCCTAGTGTTAACCCCTTCACTGCCAATGGCATTTTTATAGTAATCCGATGCATTTTTATAGCATTGATCGCTAAAAAAATGCCAATGGTCCCAAAAATGTGTCAAAAGTGTCCGAAGTGTCCGCCATAAGGTCGCAGTACTGAAATAAAAACGCTGATCGGCGCCATTACTAGTAAAAAAATCATAATCATAAAATTGCCATAAAACGACCCTCTATTTTGTAAACGCTATAACTTTTGCGCAAACCAATCAATAAACGCTAATTGCGATTTTTTTTATGAAAAATATGTAGAAGAATACGTATCGGCCTAAACTGAGGAAAAAAACGTTTTTTTTATATATTTTTGGGGGATATTTATTACAGAAAAAAGTAAAAAATATTTTTTTTCGAAATATTCGCTCTATTTTTGTTTATAGCGCAAAAAATAAAAACCGCAGAGATGATCAAATACCACCAAAAGAAAGCTCTATTTGTGGGAAAAAAAGGACGCCAATTTTTTTGGGAGCCACGTCACACGACCGCGCAATTGTCTGTTGAAGCGACGCAGTGCCGAATGGCAAAAAGTGCTCTGGTCATTGGACAGCAATATGGTCTGGGGGTTAAATGGTTAACCTTTAAAATGAGCACTTTTGATTTCTCCCATAGACTTTTAAAGGGTGTTCCATGGCTTTTTCTGTCGCCTGTTCGCATGTTCTGCATGCTTCCACTGTCCTCCTGACTGTGCCTCACTCACCAGCCCTCCTGTCTGCAAACAGTTGTCCTAGTGCTCTCACTTACTGTCCTCTCTTTGCTCTCTCTAGTGCCTCCGGTGCATGACCTCTTCATGCATTCCTGAAAGTTGTCCTGACTGCCCCCGAGCCCAGGCCCATGGTCACCCCCCCAGACTGGGGAGCTCCCTCAAAGGCCCCTGAAAGCTTCCACACTCTCTCACTCCAGCTCTTCCACTCGACACCTCCTCCCCAGAAGGCTGACTCTGCCCCCTGCCAATCCAAGCTAGAGATTGGTCAGGGCTTCTCAGAATACCCCAGGCACCTCCCCAGCCTCTCTTTCCAGGAAACACTAGAAGATTCTAGAAAGAAGTAGGAGGTCCTAGTGATGCCACCTGTGAGTCACCCAGAACTTACTCTGAGCCACTCCCAGCCCAGAATGAAAACAAACAGGCCTAGCTGCCAGCCAGGCATGTTTAAATCTACCTATCCTCTCAACCACACTACCAGAGGGTGCTACAAATATATAGAATTGTTTATGATAATTAGGAGTTGATTTACTAAATACAAATAAGCTGTTCACTTTGTAAGGGAAATTGCCCCAGAGTTTGATAAATGTTATATGAGGCAAAGAATTTATGATGTGCCAGGACATTAAGACTACTGAATTTGTGCTTGCACATGATTGGGTGATGGAATTCAGCAAAGCTTCAACAAATTCTCTAATCTCAGTCTGTTCATTTCACATTATAACATCTACCTTTTGTTTTCAAAGCCTTCAAACACATTGCTCCAGCAACAACCACAAAATTAAGTTTTCACTAACTTTAACCCTTGATTGCAAATAAATCTTGTCTGCATTCCATGCCAGGGATTTTTTTTCCTATCCATGTCCATATCATTCAAATGAGTATATGTCAGGCATGAAGACAAATATATTATGAAGTGCTCCTGCTTGACCTACTACTGTAGACCTATCAACAACAAAATGTGTTCCTTGCTCCTGCAAAATAGATAAGCTAATTATTCTAATATCCTGCTCTTCTGAGGCTGATCAATGAAATCAGCAACCTGGTTCATACTGTATATCACAAAGGTCTTTGTAGTTGCAAGATCAATTTTAGTTCAGAAACATGTTCCTCCCCTATTACTACTCAAACTATTGCTTTTTAGCATGCTAGTGTTAAAAAAAATACTACAAACCACAAAAAATATATATATTTGACTTAATAAAGTTGTAGGTTAATAAGTTGGACAATCTGTCAGGCCTGCCATATATGTTTTTGTTGATCTCACTCTGTGCATCTTCCTCTTTGAAAAGTACATGCACAATGGGGTCATTTGAGTATAGTATCCCAAGACACTGCATCCTCAGGGCGACTACAGAAATCCATTCACTTCAGTTTAAAGACACGATTAAAAGAGCAAAAACAAACATAAATGGCTAATATGACTCATTGTTTATTTCAAGACAGCAACATGGCAAGAAATGTGTATTTAGGCCATTCTAGACAAAATGGATGCACACACTGTCATGTTGACAAAGAGGAGCATTAGTTATTGTATAGAGGACTTTTCTGTGTGTTAGCCAATGCTTTCGGAAATGTCAAATGATGCCGAGAACGTAATGAGGACTTGTTTTCCTTCTACAGAACAGAAAACAATAAATACTTACAAAAAAATGTATTGTGGTTTGATTAAGTCAAAACTTAAAGAAACCCCAGGCACAAGTTGTTTTAAAAGATAAAAAAATTGCACCAATGAAAATGTATTTGACTGAAAATATGAAGACTGCGTATCCCCCTGTAGATATGTGTTATAAATATGCAGAATGTTGTCTTATTTTTGCTTTCATAGTTTGTTTTGCATAGCATTGCACCCAAGGATATTTTGTATGACATCATCTGCCAGTCACTTTGTTAAAGAGGGCGTTGAGTCCCTTGTTGGGGTAAAAAATATGTATGTTTTGTCAGCTCCTGTGATAGACTATCACATAAGCTGGTCTAGGAGTAGGGCGGGACTTTTGTCACAGTGCAGCCGAAAATTTCAGAGTCTGCTCTGAGACACAGTGGTCTCCCGCTGTGTAAGGGAGGAAGAGAGGGGAGTACTGCAGCCACAGTTCAAAGTGTCCCCAGGGTGAATGGCCTACCGAGAAATGTCCGAGTATCCCAGTAGGTCAGCCCTGCCCTCACTCAAGTATAAGCCGAGAGGGAATTTATCAGCATAAATAACGTGCTGAAAAAGTCAGCTTATACACGGTAATTGTTCCAATTATGCAGCTGACAAAGAAAGGGATTCCCTTTTTGTGGTCACCCAAGGCACAGGATGCCTTTAGTAAACTAAACGTGCTTTTTACTTCTGCATCAATACTGGTACATCCATATCCTGAAGTTTCAGGAAAAAAATATTAAATAAAGAACTGTGAAGCAAAATAAGTGCCCATCAATGCAGCCTAATCAGTACCCATCTGCAGCCTCACCATTGCCACGAATGCAGCCTCACCATTGCCATGAATGCAGCCTCATCATTGCCAGGAATGCAGCCTCGCCATTGCCAGGAATGCAGCCCTGCCATTGCCAGGAATGCAGCCTCGCCATTGCCAGTAATGCAGCCTCACAAGTACCCTTAATGCAGCCCCACCATTGACATGAATGCAGCCTCTGAATGTGCAGCACTCAGGGATTTGTTGGGGGCTACAAAAGAGATATATATATATCCAAATTACCAGTGGGGCCACATTGAACCGAAACGTGGGCCGCAGTTGGCCCACGGCATCCACGGCTCCCCCTTCCCCTTTTTGGATCTTGAGGTGGTTATAGAAGTGTGGCCACAGTGGAATCCTTATGCTGTATCTATCTTCCGCACAATGTGAGTTTGACCATTGTAGTGTCTTTAACTGTACCATTCCAAAACTGAGTTGCACAAGGGCGGCTTTGCACTCTCTTCTTTTTTGTTATGATTATTTATGTTGACATGTCCCATCATTTTTGTATGAGGGTATAATTTCCTGCCCAGTTAGAAGCAGCAGAAGGATCCTAACTAGAAATGCAAGTTAATAGAAAAGGTTTGCCTGGGTGGTGTGAAGCAGACAAAAAATGCTTTCATGCGGGTCCGATGCATGAAAGTAAGTTAGTCAAAAGTCAGAAAGTCAGAAGTCAGGCAGCTAGTTCAAAGTGAATAGATATAGAAGTAGTCTGTAAAAAAAATAAATAAATGTTTACCAGTCTAGTAGATAGTGACTTTGCTCTTTGGTAGCGATATGGCTGATTCTGGTATCCAACACTTTTGAGTGTGTCAGATGTAACATTTCCTGCAGCATGTTATGGATTAAACTGCAGGTTAATTGGGCAAAACTCTGTTCTGTAGTGATTTAGTGAACAAATGTGGAAGATGCTGAATAGGGATGAGCTACGAGCTCGATTTGAACTCATGTTCGACTCGAACATTGCCTGTTCGCCTATTCGGCGAACAGCGAACAATTTGGGGTGTTCGCGGCAAATTCGAAAAGCCATGGAACACCCTGTTAAAGTCTATAGGAGAAATCTAAAGTGCTAATTTTAAGAGCTAATATGCAAGTTATTGTCCTAAAAAGTGTTTAGGGACCCGTATCCTGCACCAGGGGACATGTATCTATGCAAAAAAAGTTTTAAAAACGGCTGTTTTTCAGGAGCAGTGATTTTAATAATGCTTAAAGTGAAACAATAAAAGTGAAATATTCTTTTAAATTTCATACCTAGGGGGGGTGTATGGTATGCCTGTGAAGCAGCGCATGTTTCCCGTGCTTAGAACTGTCTCTGCACAAAGTGTAATTTCTGAAGGAAAAAAAGTAATTTAAAATCACTTGTGGCTATAATGAATTGTTGGCTCCCGGCAATTCAGAGAAAAATAATTCATAAAAAAAAAAAAGCGTGGGGGTCCCCCCAAATTCAATTACCAGGCCCTTCAGGTCTGATATGGATATTAAGGGGAACCCCGCCGTCAAATTACAAAAAAAAAATGACGTGGGGTTTCCCCCAAATATCCATTCCAGACCCTGCAGGTCTGGTGTGGATTTAAAGGCAAACTCCACCCCAAATTTAAAAACAAATAGCGTGGAGTTCCCCCAAAAATCCACACCAGACCCCTTATCCGAGCACGTAACCTGGCCGGCTGCAGGAAAAGAGGGGGGGAGAGAGCGCCCCCCCTCCTGAACTGTACCAGGCCACATGCCCTCAACATTGGGAGGATGCTTTGGAAGTCTGTGGCCCCTCAAAGCACCATGTCCCCATGTTGATGGGGATAAGGGCCTCATCCCCACAACCCTTGCCCGATGGTTGTGGGGGTCTGTGGGCAGGGGGCGTATTGGAATCTGGAAGACCCCTTTAACAAAGGGAACCCCCAGATCCCATCCCCCCTATGTGAATTGGTAATGGGGTACATTGTATCTCTACCAGCGGTGGTAATCCACTCTCGGTCTCCGCTGCAACGTTGTCGGTATCCTGTGATGGGTGAAATCCTCTCTGCCGGGGTCCAGCGATGAGAAGATCTCTTTATCCAGGTTCGGGATCCAGAGCGCACGGCGACAGCCTGGCAAATGATGCGGCTTGAGCCAGTGAGAGTTCTTATATACATAGGTGAGGCGGGACCACACGTCACGTGACCCCATCCCCCTTTGACGCACCCTCTGACTACATCACTGGGAAAGCCCAGGCTCTCCCTTGCGTCAGAGGGGGGCGGGGTCACATGACGGGTGGCCCCGCCTCACCTATATTAGAGCTGTCACTGGCTCAAACCGCGCCTGGAGACAGGCAGCCGGCGATGCGTGAGCTCTGGATCCCGGACCTGGATGAAGAGATCTTATCATCGCTGGACCCCGGCAGAGAGGAGATCACCCGTCGCAGGATACCGACAACGTTGGAGTGGGGACCGAGAGTGGATTACCACCGCTGGATTTTTTAATTTTTTTTTTTTTAATAAAGGACTTTTTCCACGGTTTGTGTGTTTTGTCTTTACAATTCTTTACAATGGGGTTGTAAAGTTCACACAAACTTTTGGTCTGTTCGCAGGTTCTGGTGAGAACCGAACGGAGTGGTGTTCGGCTCATCCATAATGCTGAATATACCAACAGCAGCCAAAGCTCTGCAAGAAAGTGAAGACTGGAGCCACTACCTACCAGACTGGTAATCATTACTAATTAATTATAAGCTGCTTCTATTATAACTTTTTTTTGTATAATGTTCTAGTGTTCTAGTGTATAGCTACCCACTGGAATTTGATTGACCAGTGCACATTTTCTTGACAACTCTGGTGCTTATAAACATATTTGTGTTCCAGCAAGCATTCCAAATATCTCTATAAATGGTCAGTAAGAGTAGACTATTTAGCTGAAAAATCCAACTGAGGGCAAAATATATTTTTGGAAAGAGAAGTCTGCTGACAGATGGTACTGATGTATGTGAGATTTCTTTGAGATCAAATGATAACTATTATTTTTGTTATACAGGATTTATATAGCACCAACAGTTTGCACAGCACTTTACAACATTAGGGCAGACAGTGCAGGTACAATACAATTCAATACAGGAGGAATCAGATGTCTACAAGTACCTTTAATTACAACTATGTACAGTATGTACCGACTGGACAGTCGGTCCTAATGACACAGTTGGCCAGCTCAATCTGAGTTTAATACAAATAGAATTTCTGATGATGTTTACATGTGGTGACAACATTTTCAAGTACACAAATTAATACTAAGAGCTGGTTCACACAGGGGCAACCTGGGATCAGACTTGAAGTTGCCCCAAGTTGTCCCAAGTCATCCCAAGTCGTGTGGTTGAGAAAATGAATGGAAGTGAATGGAGCATACTTAATACACACTACTGAAGTCGCTCCGACTTCAGAAAATGTTCTTGTACTACTTCAATCCGACTTCTAGGCAACTTGAAGGCAACTTGTACCCATTGATTTCAATAGAAGTATGAATGAATGAATGAATGAATGAATGAATGACTTGTATAGCGCAACGCATGCAAACTGAATTGCCTCTGAATCGCCTCTTAAGTAGCATCAGAAGTCTGATCACTGTCTTAGGCTGCATACACACGATCGGTTAAACCGATGAGAATGGTCTGATGGACCATTTTCATCGGTCAAAACTGATTGTGTGTGGGCGCCATCGGTTATTTAACCATCGGTTAAAAAAAGCCAACTTGCTTTAAATTTAACCAATGGATTCCTAACCGATAGGTCAAAACTGATCGTTAGTAGGCACAAACCATCGGTTAAAAATCCACGCATGCTCAGAATCAAGTCGACGCTTGGAAGCATTGAACTTAATTTTTTTCAGCACATCGTTGTGTTTTACGTCACCGCTTTCTGACACAATCGTTTTCTTAACCGATGGTGTGTGGGCGCGACAGATGATCAGTCAGCTTCATCGGTTAACCGATGAAAACGGTCCATCAGACTGTTCTCATCGGATGGACTGATCGTGTGTATGCGTCATTAACTGAAGCAACAATATGGGAAGATAACAGAGCTGATTGTTGTTTGATTGGCCACTGGAAAGCCTCCTGTCCTGGAGGCGACTTGAAGTTGCCTTGTACTGTCCTGAAGGCAACTTGAAGTTGCCTTGTAAGTTGCCTGATGATTCATACTCAAGTCCAATTTGCCTCCCAAAGTCGTGCTGGAAGTCATGTTGCCCCTGTGTGAACCAGCTCTTAATGGGTGACACAGTTTTTCTTTCCTCCAAAAAAGGACTTGTAAATAATTTTCAGGCAACAGTTGGTTTGTGTTTGGGCTTTGGAATCACATGACAGATGTTGATTTACAAGGCAATTAAGAATTTCCTTATTTTAGACAAATGATTTAGGAGTCTAAACTTAGACCATGTATACCATTCATATTGGAACAGCTCTTAACTGCCTATATTCCAGATATATGTAATGTCCATAAAAAGCATTATCTTAATTCATGAATGTATGCTACTGTACATTATATTCAAGATTACTTACAGTGATCAAGGCTAGTAGTGCACATAAATCAATTTCTGTGATTTGGATCAAAAGAAGCAACTAAAGAAAATTTTCAGACATTTTATTTCTATTTAAGCTAATCTGTAGAAACACTAATGCCGCGTACACACGATCAGAATTTCTGATGGAAAAAGTGTGACTGACTTTTTCCATCGGATATTCCTATCATGTGTAGCCCCAACAGAGTTTTTAAATTGGAAATGCCGATCAATTACATCTGAGTTTAGATATAGAACATGTTATATTTTTCTCAGATGGAATTCCGATGTAATTTGGCCGAGCAAAAGCCTGATCGTGTGTATGCGGCAAGAGGCTGGTAGGTTGAGCCAGTACAGAGTAAGTCTAATTTTCTTTTAAAGTTAACAAGTCAACATATTTAGGTATCTTCAACATTTCCCTTTCATGAGGGCTTTAAATGTTGGAAAGAAAAGATCAACTTGGTTAATAAGGGTTGAATCCATTTGGGACTGGCAGCTTCAAGCCCTTCCTTCAAATATGTGCTTTAACATCTCGTTGTTTGAGAAACACTTTCAGGGAAATGTAATAAAATTGGTGCACATAGAATCTGGTGCAGTTGTGCAAAGTAACCAATCAGCTTCTAACTTCAGCTTCTTCAGTTAAGCTTTGCCAATAAAATCTAGTAGCTGATTGGCTACTAGGCACAGCACCAGTTGTAGTAAACCTCCCCGTTTGTCTTTTTACTCTTGGATTTCTACTACAGTACTGTATGCAGTAAATACTTTTGACCTCCTAAAACGTTTTTATGTGGCATTCTTGCTTTACCTACACCATTCTGTACTGATCCAAGGGGTGTTTTGAAGCCCTTTTATAGAACGCTGCCAATCCACAATATGGGTTTACAGTATATTCACAATAAGAAAGGAATCCAACTCTGTAGAATCAACTGTCAAAATGGCAAAAACATTTTTACAATACAAATGGCATACTGTATCAGATCTCAGTAAACGGATCACATTATGTAGAATTAACATGGTTATCTTGTATTGGAATATTATATCCTTTACAGAATTGGAAAATAGTTTAGCTTAAATGCAACAGTGAACAAATGTGAAGTGAAGGCGTGAGGCCTGAGAAGGAAGTACTGTGTTTTACCACAGCTTGATAAGTCCAGGAAGTCAGGATAGAATGAACAATATGTGTGAATGGATATATAGCCATTTCTGAGCAAGATCAAGGAAACATGAAATCATCATAACAAAGTCAAAATTAAACATAGCTAGCCATGTCACTCTCACTTTGTAGGTTAGAGGTTCCAATAAATGAGGTAAGGAAGGAAGACAGAAAGAGTAATCTTCTACACCCAAACAACATATTTCCCCCATTGATGTCATCTGACACAATACTGGCCCTAATTTTCAGCATTAACTCCTTTAAACTAAAACAATCAAAAAGCTGTCTTTAAAAAAAAATATTCTGACCAGTAAACAGACAGATTTTTATCCATGGATAACTATTAATAGCAGTGACATATAATTGTTAGAATATGTAAGGACACATGTCATCTCCGGTATTTAGGACTATTGTGACTTTTTAATTCTAATAAGTATTTAAAAGTTTTCGCTCAACAGCTTTTTCAGATGATCAGGATTTAGTACACTTTTTGAACAATGTCTACACTTTATTGCAGGACTCTAGCTAAACCACATCCCAGAATAACTTTGTAAGACCAAACATTTTTTATATTTTCTGTTTAAAATATAAGTAATAAGCTACACATAACATACATAGTATTTCTACAATTTCTTTAAGGTGTTATTGATTAAACTACATCCCCATTAAGCAAAAATTAATTTTTATAATACAATAGAAATATTATACTAGAGACAACATGTGCAGTATTTCTACCATTTTTTAGACCTTATTTTCTAAACGACACCACCAATAACTTTGGAAGAACAAAATACATTTAAAGTTGAAGTTAATGTGACCAGTAAGACCCCTTTCACACTATTCGATTTTATGCAGATTTTTGTCTTCTGATTTACCAAAACGATGTTATATAAGGTCCAACCTTAATGCCGCGTACGATAATTTTTCGGCATGAAAAAAACAGCGTTTTTAAAAAATGTTATTTAAAATGATCGTGTGTGGGCTTCACATCATTTTTCGGGTTCTGAAAACAACAATTTTTCTTTTCGAACATGCTGCATTTTTTAACGACGTTTTAAACGATGTCATTTTTCGGGTTGTAAAAAATGATCGTGTGGGCTAAAACGACGTTAAAAACCTGCACATTCTCAGAAGCAGGTTATGAGACGGGATCACTCGTTCTGGTAAAACTACCATTCGTAATGGAGTAAGCACATTCATCACGCTGTAACAGACAGAAAAGCGCAAATCGTCTTTTACTAACAGGAAATCAGCTAAAGCAGCCCCAAGGGTAGCGTCATCCGCATGGAACTTCCCCTTTATAGTTCCGTTGTACGTGTTGTATGTCACCGTGATTTGCTAGAGCATTTTTTTTAAATGATCGTGTGTGGGCAACATTGTTTTAATGATGCTGAAAAACATCATTTTTTTCATTCCGAAAAATAAACGTGTGTACGCGGCATAAGAGTTTACATTTGTATGCTATCAGGCAGGCCCTTGCACTACGTGGTTTTGGTAAATTTGAAGACAATAATCTGCAGAAAATCTAGTGTGTATAGGGCTTAAGACTTTTATTTTTCTTTTGTGTTACTAAAGATTGCCTTTGTCCTTTTAGTTGCTACTTAGTTGCTTAAAACTGTGGACTCTATCAAACACAGACTGAGAGCACTGGGATCATTTGATGTTTTAGATGCCCTAAGTCTGCCTCTAAAATTGTGCCCCAAGGGAGTAGAAAGGTATAAAAAAAGTGATATTTAAAAGAAAATTTGAAGAAAAAAATAACCCTTCCTCCTAAAAATACATACCAACTGACATGCCGTGCTCCAGATGGACTCTAAAAATTGCATTTTATGGTCCAGCAGCTAAATGTAAATAGAGGGGCAAGGAAGGGACCCCAGGTGATGTAATTGATTATATATGGACAAGACCATATTTAGTCAATCTATATCGCTGGACTACAAAATTAACAATTAATTTACTACATGAAACTAATTTTTTCTGTTTAAATAAAAAAATTTGTCAAATGTGTTGTGTGTTTATTTACTGTTTAGGTTTGTTTTACTATGTACCCCTTACTCATTCCAATGTGTGTGGAGGTGATTATCTCCCCCTTCCCTGCAGATCCCCACATCCACTGGGTAAAGAATGTGGAGACGAGACCATTGTCCTCACCAACATAGGGACATGGTGCAAGTGTTACGTACCTGCCGCATGAGCCTGACGGCTTGACAGCAAAATACAATCTCCACAATGAGCACATGTGGCCTGTTTTAGTTCTGGGGGGGGGGGGGTGCTTGCTGTCCCTCTCCATTTCCAGGCTATGTGCTCAGATTAGGGCATGGATATTGCATCTTGCTGTCATGGATCTGCCACCTAAGAGTTAAAATACTGTAGTGCAGACAGATTTTAGTGATTGGCAACAGGCTGCCTTATTTAACCCCCCCTGGCGGTATTCCCGAGTCTTACTCGGGGTTAGATTTCTGTGCTGCGATCGGTAAGCCCGAGTCAGACTCGGGCTCGCCTCGCTGAATCCACAGGCTTGGTTTACTTACCTTGTTCCTGGATCCAGCGATGCATCCGTGCTGTGTGAGCGAGCGTTCCCTGCGACGTTACGATGCATGGGGGCAGAGAACGGCGCTATATTCAAAAATGTAAACAAACACATTACATACAGTATACTGTAATCTTATAGATTACAGTATTGTATGTAAAAAATACACACACCCCTTGTCCCTAGTGGTCTGCCCTGTATCCTACATGTATTTTTACATAATAAAAAGTGTTCTTTCTCCCTGCAAACTGTAGATTGCCCGTAGCAACCAAAAGTGTCCCTTTATGTCAAAAATGGTTTTAGAGCAGCTAGAAAACAGCGATAATAAATTAGAATCACTTGCAGAATTGAGCGATAGCGATTTGTGGGGAAATTTGTCATAAAAAAATAATAATGACAGCGACAATTCTGCAACTGAGCAAATTTCAGTGATTTTGATTTGATTACATTATTGAATAATTATATTATTATTTGTTATAATTATTTATAATTATATTTATTATATTATAATTTATAATTTTGTTTTTAAAAAAAATGTCATACCCAGGATGCCTATTAGACTCTTGTTTGGTCAGATTTAAGTGAGTTATTCCTAAGAATTACAAGCCTACATTATAAAACGCCAAATTTCCATGCAAATAATGGTACTGCTTTCAGCACCTAAAATCTGAAAGAATCATACCGCCAGGGAGGTTAAACACCTCAGCAGCACTGTGTCTTTGCTGTCTGATCTGCAGCTCATACCTGTTCCCGTGATCTGACCCGGATTGTTTGACTACGATTGATCTCTGTTATCCTGACCCCAGCCTGCCTTGTAACCATGCTCAGCTCTACAGTACTTGATATCCCGTTGCCAAACTTTGCCAAAACTTTGCCTTTATCCTGACCATTCCTTGCATGTCGTCTATACCTACATCTGATAGTCTGTTACCAAACCCAGCTTGTCTGACTACGTATTCAGTGTGCACCTTCCAGCCTGCTTCCTGTTTCCTGCTGCACCAGCTGAACTGACAAGACCAAAGACGAACCAGGCACCCATACACCGCCAGGCTCTTGCGGCCACTGTTGCAACACTGGTATCCCTTGAGCCGGGGTTGTATGAGAAAGCCTTCTCACTGCTCATCCGGCAGGTACGCAACACTTGCCAAAGCATCATGTTCCCATGTTGGTAAGGACACTGGTCTCCTCCCCACGCATTCTTCACCCAGTGGATGTGGGGATCTGCAGGGATGGGGGGCTTATCAGATATTTCAAAGCCCCCTTTAAAATAAAAAAAATCCAGATAATCACCTCCCCAACATTGGAATGAGTAAGGGGTACATAGTAAAACAAACCCAGACAGTAAATAAACACACAACACATTTGACAAAGTTCTTTATTTAAACAGAATAAAAAAGTTTTGGAAACCATCTGATTTACGTGTGTACGCAGCATAACCCTAACAAGGAAGCTGTAAAAATGCCATCCAACCACTTTATTTCAATGTCTGTGTGAATTTAACCTAAAGTTGCGTTACAACTAAAACTGAGAGTTAAGGGTTTGTTAGGTGTCCAGAGTGTTAAACACCCTAATACCGTGTACACATGATCGGAAATTCCGACAAGAAAACCGTGGATTTTTCTCCGATGGAATTCAAACTTGTGTTGCATACACACGGTCACAAAATTCCGACCGTCAAGAACACAGTGACGTACAACACTACAACAAGCCAAGCAAAATTAAGTTTAATGATTCCAAGCATGCGTCGACTTGATTCAGAGCATGCATGTTTTTTTGTGCGTCGGAATTGCGTACAGAAGATCAAAATTTCCGGTCAAGAACTTTGAGAACCGGCTCTTAAATTTTTGCTGTCAGAAATTCTGACAGAAAAAGTCAGATTGGGCCTACAAACGGTCGGAATTTCCAACCAAAAGCTCACATTGAACTTGTCTTGTAAATTCGGATTGTGTGTACAGTTCCCCAGGGTCTCATTGGGACTTATTTATTTAATGGAGAATGCATTAGGAGGAGCGAGGTCCTTTTCCCCCAAGGAGGTCAGATAAACTTAAACACCACTAAACTAAAAAAAGGTGTGCTGTACCTTAAAACAAATAAATTCATAAATGAGTGCAAAATAAGCAAATTGAAAAAACAATAATTATGTGTCAAAATATGCAATCACAAATCAGTGCAAATTAGCAAATATGAACAAAAACAATGAATGAATGCTGGCGCTCCCAATCATACAGAAACAATATATACAGTTGTGCAAATGTGCAATTGTGATAAAAAAAGTCCAGGTAAAAAAATGTGCAATAATTCTTTGTAAAATAAAATGCACCAGGCAATATCTACAGTAAAACCTTGGTTTGAGAGTAACTTGGTTTGGTAGCATTTTGCAAAACAAGCAAAATAAAATAAAAATCGTACTTTATATACAAGCGATGACTTGATATAAGAGTAGTGTCATGTCACAACTGAGTGTAAAAGAGAAGAGAGGAGACTCTAAGTGTAGCAATATGGTTACATTTAATGAAGGTACTGTACAACATTTAGCGACATATTGCTACACTCAGAGGCAGGGCCGATCCTGGTTAAATTCCACTTTTTAGTGCTCCAGTGCTTTAAGGTGCTCATTCGAGAAAAAGAGGGGCCTCTTACTAAATGAAAATTATCTAAAATTACAGAGATCAAAAGAACACAAACTCCACCTCCAAGATAAGTACTCTCAATGGCGACAAACTTCCGATGGTTGCTTTTCACGCAAGCCTTTTCTGCGTAGTCTCTCTCCTCCACCCTTTCTGCTGCTCTGTGCTGCTTTTGGTTCCTGGGTCCTCTTTTCCCAGTAACTCTGCTTCTGTATGCGGGGTAAGACTGCGCTATATTAAGACACAGTGGCGGTGCGTCCATAGAGGGCACAGGAGCACTGCCCCCTCTCTCTCCTGCACCGCCACTGATCAACAATACATAGATTCATGCATTGCACAGTGGTGACAATTGATGGGCACAGTGGTGACAATTGATGGGCACAGTGGTGACAATTGATGGCACAGTGGTAACAATTGATGGCACAGTGGCTGCGTTTGATGGCATGGCACAGTGGCTGCGTTTGTTTGCACAGTGTCTGCATTTGGCATAGCACAGTGGTGACAATTGATGGGCACAGTTGAGACAATTGATGGCACGGGGGCGACAATTGATGGAACAGTGGCTGCGTTTGATGGCATGGCACAGTGGTGACAATTGATGGCACAGTGGTGACAATTAATGGCATGGCCCAATGGTGACAATTGATGGCACAGTGGCGACAATTGATGGCATGGCACAGTGGCGACAATTGATGGCACAGTGGCTGCCTTTGATGGACAAAGTGGCTGCCTTTAATGGGCACAGTGGCTAAATTTTATGGGCACAGTGGCTGCGTTTTATGGGCACAGTGGCTGCGTTTGATGGGCACAGTGGCTGCAATTTATGGGCACAGTAGCTGTGTTTGATAGTCACAGTAAGGCTGCAATTGTTTTTTTATTTTTATTTTCGTTTGTTTGAGCCCCCTCAAAAAAATTGAGCACCAGCCACTACTGTTAAGATACCTCTCAACTCAACTCATCAATGAACTACATGAACCTGTCCTTTGGGGTCAGAAAGCCACTCTCCACAAAGGCATATGTAAAGTACAAATAGGATGAAGCCTAATAGTGCAACACAATCAGATCATATTTTTAGAAATGTACTTACATTAAGGTGGTTTAGAAATGGCAGCAACAGTAAAAACAATAAAAACAAGCCAGCCGCTGTGTCATCTGGCATTTTTTCGTTTAGTACAGTTTATTGGCCCATTTTTTGAGTTGTAGCAGTTCACCATAATTTTTCTCTAGGCTGAGTGCTTACTTTACTTTCCTGACAAACTTTTATGGCAGTATACGTTTGGATAACCACGCCCTCGCTCCTACGTCTTAGGACCCCACTCCCATACATTTTCAGGCTGAACCAGTTTCTTTTTATGTCTTCCTCATTCATATGGCCATTTCGTATGAAGTTTCCTACCGTTTGGAAGATGTGGCAACCAGGGTCTCATGCGGGACAGTCGTGCAGGTATTGGGAGCATCCTGTGGTGTCCAGAAGTTTCCAGGATGGCTTCAGCAGTCAGCGCAGAATATTAACAACTGTAATAATGGAAGCTCTGCCAATGGCAAACAGTTACGCCAGATCGGATGTTCTGCTGACATCGAGTGAACTCTAAAGTGTTCCCAGCATGATGATGTGCCTACCACTGGGATCTGGGTCACCCTGCGGATGCATCAATTGCTTTGTGGAATAGGTCCAGGATACGTGAGTATGTTTGGCTTGAGGACAGCAGAAGGGACCAAATGCCATGTGGGGTGCTAGAGAGTAACTCCACTTATGTTAAAAAAGAAAACTAAATAATTAATAATCAAAATGAAAATATATGGATGGCTATGCTTTGATTGTAGCATTTTTTTTTTTAATCAAAGTTTGGTGCAGTTGCTTTTGAGCAGATATCTGTTTTTTTTTTTTTTTTTAGCAAGGTTTTACTTTCTGTGTGGGAGGCTGTGTTTCGGGGCTCTGTCTAATGATGCTCTGTAGTGATGCTCTGATGTGAGTACCTGCAGTGGTAGTATTCGCATAGCTGTAGTTAATCCCTTTTTTTCTCTCACCTAGCAAACAAACAACTGTTGCTTTGTCTCTCTGGACAGCTTAAGCAGCTTTATCAGCTGCAGTTTGAATTGGTAAAGTTATTTAATAAATTGCTGTATGGCATGGATAAGTAGCAATTGTATGAATGAATAATTGAATAACTTGTATAGTGCTACAAACGTAAAATAAATTTCCTCAAGGCCCTTTTCCAGCCGGTGTCCGCCTGTGTCTTCAGAAGAGATGGGTCTTAAGCGTCTTCCTGAAGGGCAGATGATTTTCTTCTGAGCAGATGTCTGCGGGTAGAGCATTCCATAGCCATGGTCCTTGGACTGTGAATCATTGCCAGTTTTGAGTATGTGAAGGAGATTCTGGTTAGTTGGCCCAGTGGGGGCAACTTGGGGTGTAGTGCTTTATTTTGTCGCAGAGGTATTGTGGGGCTTTTCCTTGTGTACATTTGTGAGTGAGGCAGAGGGTCTTAAATGTAACCAGATCCTTCATGGCTAGCCAATGAAGGGTCCTCAGGGAAGGGGTGATTGATTCCCATTTTTTTTTACAGTTGCCAGTCTGGCTGCTGTGTTCTGGACAACTTGTAGACATGAAATTTGGTATTTGGGAAGTCCTAGGTAGAGGGAGTTAGTCAAGTCGGGAATTGATGATTGTTCCAACTACTATTGCTGTGTCTCCTTCATGTTATAATAGTTCTCCCTTAGAATAACAGAAATGTGTTTATTTCTGCAACAAGTCCTTGTGCCTCTGCAGACTAATACCTCTATGCCTTGACTGCTCTATGCAGGTTATAGCTGGAGGGGGGCAGTGTCTACCTTACTGATACTGTTCCTGGATTGTCAGCCCTTCTGCAGGCCTCCTAAAGCTGGTGTATGGAAAGCTGACTAATGGACACTTGCTATTAAGAGTCTCCAAATCTTCATGTATTATGTGCACCTTAAAATGGGCCCTTGCTGCTCATGCCTTGGCTGGTAAAACCCTGTATAAATTTCCTGCCTTATTCAAGCGTCCAGGTGACAGTGACCAACAGGTTGCCACAGGTAGTCAAAAAAATCTAAAGGAGTCTGTTACAATTCTCCCTGTGCAAGGATTCTCTACTCTGACAATGTCAAGCTTTTTCCTTGCAGGACCAATCAACTGGCCTATGTAACCCTCTTCAAACCATTCCTAAAAGGAAGATGCGGTGGAGGAAGATCTTTGAGCAGGTTTCTGTTCCTCATTTTTGTAAGGCTGTAAGTATGCCTAAAATGGCAGAGGTACCTTCAATGCAAATACTTTAGCACTTTCAAAGGAGTGCATTGGCTTTTTTCCTATGATGTTTATTCTAGAAGCTCATTCTTGAAGAGGGGTGCAGATTAAACAAAAGGACAGAGCAGCAGAATGTCTTAGTGGTCAGCACCTTGCAGTACTGGTTTCTTGAAGTTCAAAACACAGCCAGGATACTTCTACCTGCACTTCAGGATGTCAGATTAAGGCACTTATGGGGAAGAGATGGGTTGACATGGCTTTCATCAGCTTAGCTGTATACATGGAGTTGTCATTGGAGGATGCTGTGTCCTTCCCTGCTATACTCAATCAGGATAATTGGGTGTGTCCTTGGAGGTGTAGCATCTTCTGGTAGTAGCCTAGTGTTGGACGTGTCCCTAAGGGGTGCTTTATCGCTGTTTCAGTGGTGCTTTTTGGCTGCTAGCAGGGTGCTTTTAACCCCAAAAAAGGGGTTAAAAATGTTGCAGCGTTTCCGAATATTTTTTTTTGCCACTTCAGAAGCACTGCCCATTCATTCCAATAGGCAGTGAATTGTGGGAACACTAAATACAGTGCTTCCAAACTGCCCTAAGGATGCTGCTTGCTGGACTTTTCAGAATGTCCCGCAAGCGCACCACCCCAGTGTAAAAAATCACACTTGAATGAATATGAGGAGGTATTTTGGCCCTTAGCAGAGGGCACTAATGCGCTGGAAAACCTTACCAGTACGAGGGAATAATTCTACAAGTGGAACAATATTGTCTGCATTGTGAGAGTTTAGCAGTCTCCTTAAAGGGCTAGCATTACCTGAAAGCAAATAGCTGGGAATAATTCTACAAGTGGGACAATAATTTGTGCATTGCGAGAGTCTAGCAGTCCCCTTCAAGGGCTAGCTTAATTTGATAGCTAAGAGCTGTGTTTGGCATCCTGCCTCAGAGTACATATCTGCTGAATGAAAGAGGACTGCAGTTCAAGAGTCAGTGTTTATCTCCAAAAAGGTTTGCTCCTACAGTTCCCGGCCTGGAGTCCAGAAGCAATTGAGGAGAGAAAGAGTCCTCAACCAAGTAGTCAGCAAAAAACTCTACTTCTTACTTTCCTTTTTCATATGTGTGCCACCCATTGGATACCTGGTACATGGTTGCTTCTCTCAGTCCATGTGGCTCAATCAGTCACCTCCAAGCCTCTGACTGTGCCAGGAGGAATCCTTTGCTTCAGCAACAATAAGCAAGTTCTGTTAGCCAACGTTGTTCTTACTGTCTCTAGGGATGGCAAATCCAATTCCAGCAAATGTGATTTTAAGAGGAGTACTATTGTTGCTTAGAGGGATGCCTATTTTCAACTCCCAGAGCTGTCTACTAACATACCTCTGTTTCTACATGGATTAGGACAGGGATTCCTGTCACGTATACAGAGAGAGTTCTCAGAACTGTACAAGAGATTGGCTTGCTAGTCATTCAAAAGAGTCATGTGACTCCTATGCAAATCCTTATGTATCTGAAAGGGTAATCCATCCCGGTTCAGGATGCATTTTTATTTACCACTAGAGCATACTGGTGGTAGGATACAGGGTAATTCTGGCTTTCCTCTTTTCACCTGTCAGGGTCTCAATACCTGATAATCAGTATCATGGTCTATTCCATGCCTATATTGAGTGCTCAATGGAAATAGCCTTCTGTCCTGAAAGAGTTTTTTTCTCCAATGTTGATCATGCACCCAGCGATTCGTGTCTCGCAAACAGGCATATGAAGCCTTGGGTACTGGCACAGTAATAAATCTGTGCTGCTAAATTATTGCCAGTGGAACTCTCCTGTCAGGAAGTTGTTTTGCCAGTAGAACTCCCCAGTTAGGAAGTTAGTTTAAACATTCTGGTTTTCTGGCAAGCTCTTTCATGCTAACTTCTCCTTTGTCACCTGACAGCAGGCTTTTTATTCTCCAGTGAGGCTGAACAACAGTGTTGTCCTACATCAGGGGACAGGTCAGAACCTGCAGGGTCAGACCACTGAGAAGAGGTAGAGATGGCTGTGATCTGGGTGGAGTAGAATCTTCCTTTCATCTCTTTTGAGTCCTCATAGAATTTCTGTGAGGAATCCATATTCTGTGGTCCAATTGGGTAATAAGTTGTTCCTACATCCAGGTTTCTCCAAGTGGATTTTATCTCTGGACAAGATTTCAGAGTTAGCTCTGGTAGCATCTCCTTAGGCCTCGTACACACGAGTAAATAGATTTGTTCAAAACGGTCTGTCCGACCGATTTGAACAAATCTGTCTGCTGGCATTTTGGTTTGCTCGCGTGTACACACGAGCAAACCAAAATCCCCGCCAGCAGACAGCGCGCTGACGTGTCGGTGACGTTGACGCCGCCATGTCACCGCACCAGGAAGTAAAACACTTCCGCGCATGCGTCGAAACCATTCGGCGCGTGTGCGAGAAGACATGTCTGCTGGTTAGCGTACTAACCAGCAGACATGTCGGGTGGACGGGTTCCCAGCCGACAGATTTCAAAGCATGCTCTGGAAAGGTCTCACAAGCCATATGCTTTCCAGTTCGATCCATATACATTTTTTTTAAAACAAACACCTAATTTTTGCTGACATACCATTTCCCGAAAGCCCCAGAACACACATCTTAACCTCCGGGTCTAGAGATGTCCCAAATACAACATTTATTTTGTCCACTATCTCTTTCCAATACCAATATAATTTGGGACACCTCCAGACCATGTGTATCACATCCCCCCTAGTATCTCCGCACCTCTGACACATCACTTATGGTCTTCTTCCAAGCAAAAACAGCCTCAGGAGTGTGTAATACGATCTATGTACTAGGTAGAGGTGAGACACAATCTGCAAGGGGGATAGTGAGACCCTGGGCCCCAGAGCCAGTATACGATTTCATTGCTCCTCTGTCATTGGTCCAGTATCTCTCTCCCATTTACCCTTATTAATAGTATCCACTCCCCCTCTGAGGTCCACCCCACCTATACACCCATACACATCAGAAATTAGTCCCTTAGATGTCCTGGCATTAACCACCTTTTGAAAGGAAGGCATTTCACTCCATTCTGGTGTCTCTCCCCCAAACTGTGAAAAGACTGATTTGACACTGCGTATTATTCCAGTATCTCCTGGAATGACTTTATTCTACCTGCCTATGTGCTAGATGGTGAATACCACATTGTTCCCATTCCTCAATCTTCCCAAACACCTTAAATTCCTTTAAGTTTTTATTATCCCATAAGGGGGGAAATTCTGAGAATCCGCTATACCCCAACCTTGACGGTTTCCCAGCACTTCACCATTAATTGTACTGTAGAGTATCTAGAGCCAAAAGAGCTTGCCTCTACTCTGCCTCTACTGCTGTATCATGGCTGATGTCATTCAACACCAAACCCCTTGCAAGCTCTGTCTCTACCGGTAGATTACTTCCTCTCATATGTTGCATTTGTGTGGCCAAAAAATAGTATCTTGGAGTTGGAAGTGCCAATCCTCCCTCTTCTCTTGGCAGCTGAAGTATTTGCAAGCAAATTTTCTCTCTACTTAATTTTTCCAGATCAGCTCCCTGAACACACTATCCATTTTTTTAAACCAATGCTTTGAAATCCACACTGGGGAGTTGTGTAGTACATAAAAAATGTGTGTATTTTAACTAGATTGCACTGCCCAGCTACCGAGAGAGGAAGTCGACTACATACCCGGCACTTCTGTCTCAGTTTTGTCATAAGTGGGACTAGGTTTCCGTATATATACTGTCCCAGATCTCTTGTTATGTTAGTACCCAAATACTTAATTTGGCTTACTACCCTTACTTGTGCTGTTTGTTGTGGTAGAGGGTCTATAAGGGAATCTATCAGCAAAAATGCAGATTTTTCCCAGTTAATTACCAACCAAGAGAATTGGCCAAAATCCCTAATTATACCCATTGCTCCAATGAGCATTGTGTGTCACCTAAGAATAATAGTACATCATCTGAATACAGAGCAACCTTCTCTTCCCCCATCATTCTCTTGAAACCCTGAACTTTCGGGGATGCCCTCCCCTCAATGCGATAGCCAGGGGTTTCCATGCAAGGGCAAAGAGCAGGGGCGACAGAGGGCACCCCTGCTTCGTCCACCTCACCAACTGGAACCAGAGCACTCTCCAATTATTCTTACCTTGGCCCTAGGTCCCTCATACAATATTCGTATCTATTATTCTTTCTTTCAATACATTTTTATTGAATATGAGATGTATGTACAAACAATACATTTGCTACAGGTAATACATCAATTCCTGTTAACTCTATAAAAAATGCATTCAAGAAATAGTAACCATAAAATCCGAAAAGAATGCGATACCCATAAGAACTGTTAGGCCTCGTACACACGAGGGGATATGTCCGCTGAAAACGGTCCGATGGACCGTTTCAGCAGACATCTCCGCTCGTGTGTATGGGCTAGCGGACAGATTTCTCCACCCGACAGATTTCAAAGCATGCTTTGAAATCCATCCGGTGGAATCTGTCCGCCCGACATGTCTGCTGGTTAGTACACTTACCAGCAGACATGTCGTCCCCCACCGCCGCCGCCGCGCCGCCGAATGGATTCGGCGCATGCGCGGAAGTGTTTAACTTCCTGGTGCGGTGACGTGGCGGTGACGTGGCGGCGTCAACGTCACCGCCGCGTCACCGCGCCGTCCGGCGGCGGGGAATTTGATCCGATGGTGTGTACACTCCATCGGATCAAACTCCCGATCGGACATATCCGATGGAAATGGTCCGCGGACCGTTTTCATCGGATATGTCCGATCGTGTGTACGAGGCCTTACATTCAAATAAACAGAACAAGAGGAATGTACTGAGGATCCCACTGATGTGAGTATTTGACCCTATGAAAACCTGGCCAGGTCCCCAGAGCAACAAGGGTCCTCCAACCTTCGGCACCCTGCTAGGGATCATGCTGTGCCAAAGGCGTGGCCCCCCTGCAGTCCCCAGGTCCCAACCTGGATATAGGCAGACCCAGTGGATAAGGGTAATTGAACTATAGTGTTGTTAAGACTATATGAAGGAATTCGCCTCAACGTTATGGAGGCGGTATAGCCTCAAAAATCACTTGTGTAGGTTACTAGAATAACATAAACAAAACAGGGATAATTAGAGAGGATAGAAAGTAGAAAAACAAAGGGAAGAGGAGGGTGGGATAGGGGTGAGGGAAGAGGAGGGTGGGATAGGAGTGAGGGAGTAAGGGGAAGCAGAGTGCCTAGTTACGGGTTAAGTTTCGTGTAGCCGCTGTGCAGATCCCAGGACAAGGGAGATACCGACATATTCAGCCCAGGGATTCCAAATCTTGTGGAACATTACGGAGGTATCGGCCAGGATGTCATAATCCACAACATTTTCCTTTTGACAGTAGTCAAGGACGGTTTGGGCTGCTTCCAAGATTTGGCGATCGAAATTTTGGTGCCCAGAAAAATAAAGTGGATTAGCCTTTGTGTGGACATATGAAGCTGCGGAATATGAGCATTCAGTAAGGCAACTTTGGGAGACCTTGGAACCTGGCATTCCGGTTACCCTGTGGATCATGTTAAAAATAAGTTTCCAGAAAGTATGGATTCTGGGGCATTCCCACCAAATGTGGGCCATGGTGCCCCTAAGCTGACAGTCTCTAAAGCATAAAGGATCTACATTAGGGAACATGGCTGCCAGCCTGGAGGGAGTGAGATACCATCTGGTGATAATCTTCACACTAGCCTCCATCAAGGCGACATTTTGGATTCCCTTAAATTATTTTAGTGAAAGCCGTATGCCAGGTCTCCAAGCTCGAGCTGCGTTGGAAGTCAGCCTCCAAGCCTTCATATAAGGTGTTTTATTTGTGGGGTGAGTGAGGGCTGAGTAGATCACCAATATGCCACCCCTCTGCTCCATGGCTTGTCCGCACCATATCTCATAAGAAGTGAATTTGGGAGGTAGGGGTTTGTTCTTCCAAATACTGTGTAGAAAATGTGACATTCGTTTAAAACTGAACTTCTCGGTGTCTGGAAGTTCCAAAGTGTTAATACAAAAGTTAAGGGAAATGGGTCGACAAGAGGTAAAATACTGTCCTATTCGGAAAAGACCCTTATCCAACCACCACTTGAATTCAGTAATACGCAAGCCCGGCGGAAAATCAGGGTTGTGGAAAATGTGTGCAAGAGGGCGTTCATCAGATACTAGAGATGGATTGTGTCTGAGGTTGTCCCACATAGCAAAAGAGTGAGACAACACCGGTGAGAGAATGGGTGGGCAGGATTTGGGAGGGGATCAGAGAAGATAGTCTAGGGTAAAGGTAGGGGCGGCTTGTCTTTCAATGCTAACTCAGTCCGGCTTTTCATATCTGGTATAAAGAGTGGAAAGTTGGGCCAATCTAGCTGAAATATAGTATTTATGAAGGTTGGGCAAGCCCAGACCTCTTTTGCTTCTGTGGAGAAATAGTGTACTCTGCGGGATTTGGCACCCTGATGTACCCCAGGTGAACTTTAATATTTTACTCTGTAAAGATCTTAGGTGATTTCTCTTGAAGGGGTTGTAAAGGTAAACGTTTTTTTACCTTAATGCATCCTATCCATTAAGGTAAAAAACATCTGACAGCACCGTCCCCCTCTGAGCCCCCGTTTTACTTACCTGACCGTTCAAAATTCCCGGGCGCGTGCTTGTCATCCTGTTCGGTTCCCAGCCTGGGCGTTGATTGGCTAGGCTCGGCAGATTGATAGCAGCGCAGCCATTGTCTGGCGCTGCTGTCAATCACAGCGGATGATGTGGCGCACCAGGGGGCAGGGCCAAGTGATACAGTCGGCGGCTATGGCTGCCGCTGTATCACGAGAGCGTGCTCGCAAAAGTTTTCCGCAATGCAAGCTTGCTCGCATGAAGGTAGAAAGCTTTTGCAAGGAGGATCTAAGACAGCCGCCGAGGGACCCCAGAAGACAGCGTTCAGGGACACTCTGTGCAAAACGAGCTGCACAGTGGAGGTAAGTATAACATGTTTGTTATTTAAAAAAAAAAATCTGCCTTTAGTGTTCCTTTAAGTGGGATAGGCAGGGAGCAAAAGAAATATAATATTCTCGGGAGCAAGGTCATCTTAATTGAGTTGATCCTCCCTAGCCATGAGAGACCGTGTTTGGACCAAAGACAAAGGTCAGCCTCCAGTTTTTTATAGAGTGGGGGGTAGTTAAGATCGTATAGAGTCTCTGTTTTAGCCGTCAGGGTAATGCCTAGGTAATGGATAGAGGTGTCATTCCAGTCAAAATTGAAGGACTGTTTCAGGACTGCAACTGTCTGAGGGGGGAGAGAAACATTGAGGGCTTGAGATTTGGAGAAGTTGACCGACAGTCCTGACATTGCTAACATCTTCATGATTTTTGTCTGGTTTGGGAATCACTGTAATATAAGACAAATTGATATGGGAAACAAATGGGTCGCCTTTGGCTTTAGAGTTGAAGAATCTGGTCAGATAAGGCGTCAGGATGTCTGAAAAGGATTTGTAATAAGGTATGGATAGGCTGTCAGGCCCCGGGGCCGACCCCTTACGTAGATGTTTGATTACGTCCATCACCTCATCCTCTGTGATTGGGGAATCCATTCTATCTCTGTGGGCTGTTGACAGGGAAGGAATGGGGAGTCCCTCTAAAAACTGTGAGGTTAAGTCAGCGTTGATTTGGTCGGTGAAACCATACAGTCGTGAGTAGAATCCCTGAAAAGCATCTAGTATCTTGACTGGGTTGGTCGTAGGAGGATGTCCAGCAATCTTAATTTTGGGCTTATCTATTATTCTTAAGTGCGGCTTACTACTTGCTCTGAACTTCCTTGTCGGCTCCAGAGTTCAGCTTGGGTAAGGACTGAGCTATGAAGACATGCACTCTAAGGGCTATCTCTTCAGCAAGAAAGTTTGCCAAGATCAAAGCTTTAGGCTAGGAAGGAGCCTTTGGTGATTTACAGCTCCAGGTGGGATCCCCTCCAGTCGATTTGGAGTAAGAATTGAGCCATGATGTCAGTCTCTCTAGGGCTACATTATCAGCAAGGAGCATGGCCAGAATCTGGGCCTTTAAGGCCTCTTGACAACTTGCAGCTTAGGTAAAAGAAAGAGACTGATCTGTTTGGAAACCGAACCCACCTTGACCGTACCCCCATCCGTGTATACATAGAGAAAAAGAAAAATTGGGCCATTGGGACTTTAAATGGGGCATGGATGGGTTTGTAAAGTTATTGAGGATATCAACAGTAAAGAATCTATCACAGTCCCATCAGGGAGATCTCTGTGGTCAAAAGAAATTGCTTGGTGATCAATCCGAAAAAGAAATTGAAGGAGTCAAATATAAACGTAATAATGTAATTTGTATCATAATAAATAATACAGAGATCATGCAATGAAAGGCATAATACATGTAGTCATAATAACATTGATATAATAAATATTCAAAATCCAGGACATGACCATTAAAAGCAATCAC
Organism: Rana kukunoris; assembly: GCA_029574335.1. Classification (NCBI taxonomy): domain Eukaryota; kingdom Metazoa; phylum Chordata; class Amphibia; order Anura; family Ranidae; genus Rana; species Rana kukunoris. The sequence goes on from CM056056.1 coordinate 121,331,357, forward strand.
CATGAATTGACATATAGATACAGTAGACATGATTATACAATAAAATAGGTAGATATGAACAAAATGATGAAAAAACACATATTTGGGCAAGCTTGATCTTGGCATCCCTGAGCGCGGACTCGACGTGTTTCTTGGCATTTAAAGCCAGTCATCAGGAGTGGGTGCATAGCAATTAGCTAGAGAGAAAAGGGGGGGGGTGGATAAACACACAGGTGAATCACTGCAATCTACATGATTGGATCATAGTAGCAGCATAAGCGAGTTTGGTTGTATAGTATATTACCTTTAGGTTGGGCCCAAAGTAGAATAGCCCTTGCGTTCCAAAATATGGAGTGGGATGGTGGTCCTGGAAGGAGATGTCTCCCCCGGAGATGCATGATCTCTGTATTATATATTATGATACAAATAACATTATTAAGTTTATATTTGACTCCTTTAATCTCTTTTTTGGATTGATCACCAAGCAATTTCTTTTGACCACAGTGATCTCCCTGACGGGACTGTGATAGATTCTTTACTGTTGATATGCTCAATAACTTTACAAACCCGTCCATGCCCCATTTAAAGTCCCAATGGCCCATTTTTTCTTTTTAACTTGCAGCTTAGGGTTTCTGTTGGCTATGATTGAAACCCTACTTTTCTGACATGCCACTCTTTTTTTTGGGGCTAGTTAGTTCCCTAAGTGTATGCTGCCATGGAAGTCTGTCAGGAAAACATAACATTTACTTTCAAATACTTAACATAATTTTCCTTTCCTGATGGAGTCCATGGCAGCAGGAGTTCTCTCCCAGAGTCATGTGTAGGCTACTTACGCAACACAGCCTCAGACTCAGCCTGAAAATTTATGGGAGTGGCGTTCTATGGGGTAGGAGCGAGGGCGGGGCTACCCAAATGTATGTTTCCATCAGGAAAATTATGGTAAGTATTTGATAGTAAATTTTCAGTTTTACTGCGGGAACAAAGCCTAGGAATATACTATGGAAATCTACAGAATATACATAAAGCCTGTATGTAAACCCAGGTTCCATTCATAAGGTTAAATTCACACTATAGCGAGCAGCTGCTGGAGGACTTTGTCTGTGGTAGGGGACCACTGTCTGTGGTAGGGGACAGTGTGATGCGCATTTCAGTGCATCACATGGCTCCCTTTTAATGTCTACAAAACGTACAATTTATTCATGGTGCTGTACAGCAGCATAATGTGCTGCATTTCTATACAATGCCATGCGATTCTGTACTGTGAGCTGCACTAAAATACATAGGCCCGGATTCACGTAGAAATTACACCGACGTATCTCGAGATACGGCGTCGTAAGTACAAATGTGCACCGTCGTATCTTTGCACCGATAGATACGTTGAAAAATAAGGCTTCAGCCGCCTGACGTAACTTGCCTACGCCGGCGTATCATGGGTGCATAGTTACGCTGGATGCATCTGGCGTTCCAATTTTAAATATGCAAGATAGTAAGATACGCCGATTCGTTTTTAGTACTTGTTTGAAGCTCAGCCCATCATTTGCATAGGGTCATGCTTCATTTAAATGTTACACGCCCACTTCCAGCCCGCTTCCACCTACTTTGACTTACGTTGGCTTACGCCGACAACTATACGCTACGCCGGCGCAACATTGAGAGCATTTGCTTTGTGAATACCATGCTTGCCTCTCAACGTTGCGCCGGCGTAGTGTAAAGAAGATACGCTACGCCAGCAGAAAGATGCGCCGAGGTACATGAATCTAGCTGAAAATGTCTGTATTTTACTGCAGCCCTAAGCTGTGTTACAGTGTTAATGGGACACATAGAAAACAATTATTTCCTGTGTGTTCTTGCAGTGACCGACATTTTACAAGGAGCAAAATGCCTGTCACTGCACAGTGTGTGAATTCGCCTCAATGAAACACAAGTTTTGGGTGGACTGTCCCTTTAAAGGAAAAACACTAAAAGATTAGATTTAAACATCACCCAAACCACTAATTTTAGAGAATAAGCTATAACCTTTGTAAAAAGTCAGTTAGCAGCATTTAAAATGAATTATAACGTTGTATCGACAAGCCCAGAAACAGAACAGTAAAATAATTGTCTGCAAATATCCTTTCGGTCAATTCGTCTATGTCTCGAAAATGAGAAAGTGGCAACAAATTACACTACAATAATTAGTCAACAGTACTTTAATTCCTTTGTGTTGTTTTTCCAGTGGCACATAAAATAAAATCCTCATTAAGAACATAAATGTCCCTTAATTACTCCACCATAGCAAATATTCAATAACAGCTTTCCCGGATCTGAAAAAAATCAGTTTGCATTTCAAATTGATTTTGTGCCAAGTGTTGACAAATATGGGCTTGAGCTGCAAGAATGTGTGTCTGGGTCATTTTGCACCCATATTTAAATAATCAACATGAACAAAAAGAATGCTTCTGGCGTGTGGTGGTTTAGGTTTCCCACTAATTAGAACAAACTCCTTAATTTTTCTTAGGTTTTAATTTCACCACCTAGACTTTCTGTCCATCTTCTCGCATTCAGACACAATAAATCTATTGAAATATCAATTATGGGCAGGTATAATTTTCAGATAATGATATCTTTTTTTTGTCATTAGCAAAAGTGTACTTGAGTTTTAAAAGTGTTCACTTTATATTCAGTTCTATATTTTAACACATCTTATTTAACAGCCAGAGAAATGCAGGACACATGCAGAGGATCCTTAACTACTCAGTAAACTAGTTTAGTTGGTGTTCTAATTTCAATCAAATGCCATTCAAATTTGAAATGCATTTACCAAAGGAAGGGTAGGAAGGTGATTGAAGTCTATTAAGCCAATACTAATTAAAGCTTTTTTTTATGTGTAAAACAAAAGTGTATAATATGCAAAATTTTACAGGCCATTGCTTGAAATCATAATTCACGCTCTTTTTATTACAGGAGGCTACAAAAAGTAAGTTTTTAAATATAGTTTAAAGTTAGCCACAATCCGGGGTGCGCTAACCCCGATTGCAAACAATCCAGACTTTTTACCGGGCACTAATCAACCAGTTCTCCCATCTCCTAACAACACCACCAAATTCCTTGTCACTCATTGTTATACTGAAAACAGAGTCAAATCACTAGAAACTTTCAAAACAGAATTTGAAGAAACATTTCCAGGCATTTGGTTTTACATGCAGCTGAAGGATTTCCTAGTTAACGGTAAACACAAAAGCGCATATTGTAGTAGATTGACTCCACTTGAACATATATGTTACAGCAGAACTCAAGTCCTAAAGACAACTTCCTTGGTTGAGCCAGTCACAAACAAATGCTATTAGCAAATATAAAGAAAGTTGGGAGATTACCCTAGGACACAGATTCAGCAATGCCCAATGGGAAAAAGCATGCATATCAGCACACAAATGCTCGCTTAGCACAAAATACCAGGAAATCTCCTACAAAATCCAACAAATGGTCAAACACAACATCAGATACCTGCTGGAGATGTGACAAGGAAATAGGGTCTTTCTTACACATCTGGTGGGAATGTCTACCAATCCTTGACTACTGGGAACAGATCACAAAATGGATAAAGCACATTACGGACACCACAAAAAGCCTGAACGCAGATGCATGTCTGCTACATATTAAACACCTTTCGCTTTGTAAATATAAGAAATCTCTAACTAGAAACCTTTTAACAGCAGCAAAAACTCATATTCCACTACATTGGAAAACCACTAATGTCCCGACTGTCAAGGATTGGTTGGTCAGTGTGCAATATTTACACAAGATGGAAGAGATTGTAGCAATGAAAAACGAAAATAGTGAGTTTCAATAAAATGTGGCAACCCTGGGTACTATTCAAATATTCAAGTGAATATCGAACACTTTACATTTAAGAAGTTGTATAATACATTGCATGGTATGTAACGTTTTTGTATCACTTTTATAACTACAATAGTGATGTGTCTCTAAAAATATGCTCACATAAAATAAATATATATGTGAGTGTGTATATGTATATATATTTAGATATGCGTATACATAGCCTTGACACAATTCCACCTTAGTCTGCTCCCATCCCTCCCCCCCTTTCCCCCTTTTTTTTCTCTCTCATCTCCTTCTTCCCTGATTCTTCCCTCTAGTTCCAACCCTTTCCTCCCCCAATATCTATCCCACCTCTACTATTCATCATTCTAATCTAATAAGTAAATATAATTCTCATCAATACAAATATTCATAGGCATTTATAACTGCATCCCAATTATACTGTTAACGGACATTGCATCTCTGTTCATGTTTAATGTCAATGGTATCCCCGACGCATGCACTTACATTCGTAAGTTTGCGTATATGTGGAGGTGGAGGGGCCTCAAATTTTTTTTTCTTGGGGGGGGGGGGATTTTATGTGTGTGACAGAACCCACTGTCACTGTGTTTTGGAGGGGCTGTGGGCTGGCCTCCTACCCAAAGACTATGACCCAGCAGAGAAGGAGAGACTTGGGGACAAAATGGCATTGGGATAATGTAATGTCTCCATATATGTTGCATCCCTTCTGTGTTAGGTCATGGCACATAGACAAAAGGTGTGTAGACACATCCCAGCAGGGGATGTGTAAGGAGGGGCTGCCTGCTTATCATAATCCCTTTATGTGTTTTAACTGTAGTTTCTGTTGTAAAGTACAAGTGCTGATTTCCCATTGGTTCTTCCTTGTCCCCTACCTCCTCTATGACAAGGCTAAGGGGTGTGTCCCTAACTGCGTTTAAAAGTGTATGTTTGGTATCTAATAAACAGTTTTATGCTCCGCATGTTTAACCCTCAACACCTGTGTGGTTTTTCGTGATTGAGGGGTTAAGGGCTGGTTATGGCGAGTCTGCCAGCAGCGGGTGCCTTTGGAGGACAAGAGACACAGATCTGGCGGAGGTGCCCAGCCGGGGGTATCCAAGATCCATCACAATGTGCTTTGGTGTAACTATATTTTTTTGCAAAAAGAAACTTATTTTGACTTAATTTTTTTTTTTCACCACATAGGGGACAAAACGTCCCCTATGTGATGTTTTTTTAGCAGGGGACACCGAGAGGCTGACCTGGAAGTGCCGCCATAAATGTCGCTTTCCGGGTCACAGGAAGAAGGTGGAGGAGAGCGGTTGTGTGTCTGTTCTCCTCCCCCCCCAGCCCCCAGGATCCACTATGTGGGTCCCGGGCCCGCAGATAGGCAAGCAGAGCCTGGAATACATGGTGTGTGGTACCGGTACCAGGTGTGTGTGTGTGTGAGCAATCGGGCTGCAGCACAGCTGCCTGAGTGCTTTTACCAGACAGACAGGAGTCTGCCTGTCAGTTTCACACACAATCCCTGTGGCTGCAGCCACCTGATTGTGTATGAAACCCCAATGTCAGGTCCCATTGACGTACAGACGTCAATATTGTGTTACGTGTACTATTACGTCTAATAGGTAGGAATCCCTACTAGTGTGGTTGATTACACTAGTAACCACACTAGTAGGGATTCCTACCTATTAGACTCTAGAGACACATTTTTTTCTTTGTTTTATATGGTTTAGGGTGCATCAGTCACAACTGGCTTCCTTATAGCAGCATAGGATCATTTTACTTTAGCAATCTTTGGGCCTGCTGGCCTGCACAGGCTCCTGACCTAATTAATCCACCTTTACTCAATTTCACTGAAATTAGTGGAAGCTGAGGAACCAACATCTACCCTCCTATTAACACAGGGTATCTCTCCAATTGCACCCTAATTCCAACAAAGGTATTAATTTAGCAGCGCCATTTCCCTTTCTACTATCCATATTTATATTAGGTCCCCACATAGGGATCCTACTGGGAGGCAACAGCTACTTTATTCACCATAGCGCGGACTCCCCTGTTCTTACACGGGAGAGGATCTGCCGACCGCCACTGGGCAAGGTACTGGCAACACTCCATTTCCTTGCCAGTGGCTCTTTTCACCCTAATGGGTAAATATATATTTTATATACAGTTTTTTCTGTTTAGTATATATTTTATAATAATTAATATAATAAATATATATTTTTATTTTTTTAACTAATATAAATTTACTAATTTTAATATTATTATAATTATCTTATTTAATATTTTATATATATATATATATATATATATATATATATATATATATATATATATATATATATATATACACCGACACGACACAAACCTCCAAACAGCAACAGACAACAGAATAAAAGCACCTTGCTTCAGGAAGGGAAAAAAATTGGATGTACTTTTGCAATGGAAGGGCATTTCTCTCGGTCTATTTAAGCACTGTGCATAGCTCACTAAGTCTGACGGGCCTAGTTCCTATCTAACTGATTGCGCCGTGCCGAGTTCTGAGCATGCTCAGAGAGGTGCTGACCATGGTCTGCTTCATGTGAACATGCCCAGTCTGGCCGGCCCTTCATTTGCATGGGGTCACGGCTCATTTCAATGGAACACGCCCACGTCCTTCCCACTTTGAATTACACTGCCTTACGCCTCAGAATTTACATTGCACCGGTGCAAATTTGGCCGAAAATACTACGAGGATATGGTACTTGCGCCTCGAAATTAAGCCGGTCTAACTTAAAGGAGTTGCACTACGCCGGTCCAAAAATGCGCCGATGTACGTGAATCTGGCCCTAAATGTTCAAGTCCAACACAATAGAGCTAGCTCAATAGGCTTTAAAAATTAAAAAATTAAATGTTATATACCATCTCATCTGAAAGGTTTTTTTTTTCGTTGATAAAGCCACCCCCAATGGCTCAGAATAATTATGAACTGCCTTTAGTGGCTCTTTTTAAGCAACACATAGTGCTGGTGACATTTGTACTTTTTTGAATTTATCGATTTCGAAAGCCTATGTATGTGTTTAATTACTTATCGTCTTATTAGGTTTGCGATGTTGTTTTGAAATGGCCATTATAAGGCTGCATTCACACCTGAGCATAGTGTTTTGCCGCGATTTTGCGGCGTTTTTAACTGCGTTTTGTCGCAATAATTGTGGTGTTTTTTACCGCGATGTGCCGCGTTTTGTCACAGCATTTTTTACGGCGATTTTGGACAGGTCTAGGGTCACCAATGTTAAAAACAGAAAAACGCCCAAATACGCTCAATTCGAGGGTCCAGAACTTGTTTGAGCTTCAGGCATTCGACGTCAGGCGTTTTGGAGAGGAGATGTGAACCATCTCCATTGAGAATAATGTATTTTTTCCCCTCATGCTTCAGGTGACAAAACGCTCAGGTGTGAATGCTGCCTAAATGTGTTCCTTAGTACCCAGTTACATGACCTTCAATGTCACTTCCAAGGACTTTAGGTGCACAGGGGTAAATTACTACAGCAGCAATATTCCCTATCTTTGAAAGTACAGTTATTCTTTAAAAAATATCTGGTTTTAGGTTACTGGCTGGCATGATACAGTTCTGCTGTAAAAACATGGCTGATCTTTATATTAACCACTTCCCGCCCGTGCGACGGCTTTTTACGGCCACAATGCGGCTCTCAATTGCCGGGAGGCCTTCCTTATACGGCCTCCAGGCCACTGGGGGCGCACACACACGCCAGCCGCGTCAGTTAGTCAGTTGCCAATGCGTGTGCCTGGCGGCCGCGATATCCACCAGGCACCTGCGATCGGCGGTCACGGAGACAGGGACATGGAGCTCTGTGTGTAAACACAGAGCTCCACACCCTGTCAGGGAGAGGAGACTGATGGTGTGTCCCTTGTACATAGGGACAACCATCGGTCACCTCCCCCAGTCACCCCCCACAGTAAGAATCACTAATTAGGGAATACATTAACCCCTTCCTCGCCCCCTAGTGTTAACCCCTGCCCTGCCAATCACATTTATACAGTAATCAGTGCATATTTATATCATTGTTCGCTGTATAAATGTGAATGGTCCCAAAAATGTGTCAAAAGTGTCCGATTGTGTCCGCCGCAATATCGCAGTCTTGACAAAAATCGCAGATCGTCGCCATTACTAATAATAATAAAAAAAAGTCGTAATTCTATCCCCTATTTTGTAGACGCTATAACGTTTGCGCAAACCAATCACTTTACGCTTTTTGCGATTTTTATTCTTACCAAAAATATGTAGAAGAATACGTATGGGACTAAACTGAGGGAAAAAAAAATATTGCATATTTATTATAGCAAAAAGTTAAAAAATTGTGTTTTTCATGTACATGTCAGCCTTTATATTTTATAAAAAATGTAAAATGAAATTTCAGATGCAGGTGTTTTAAAGTTCAGGGGAAAAAAAGTAAAAAAAAATTATTTACGTCCAACACAAAGGCCAATTTCTTTTGGTGTGAAATCATTATTATGTTGGCAGCAACAAATTACCTATATAGCTATTGCAATATGGGAATAAATCGATGTTACGCAGGGTTTCAGCATCAACTTTTTAAATTGCATTTAGAAGTATGTCACCTAAAAGAGCTAATAAAAGTATACATGTCAATTTAGAATGTTTTTTTTTTCATTACCTAAAGTAAACAGGTTATCCACACTTCCCTTGGAAACTGCAATGAGTAGGATCCTGAGATTATTACATATATACAGTATATAAACAAAGGTATTTTTAATCTGGTACTTTACATGCAAAAGTCATTGTACACTGAGTCCACTATCACTGCACTGCCGTTCAGATGTTTGCGGTTGAATTGACAAAATTGTAAGTGTCAATTTTCTGCTTGGATGGTGTGGAACAAGGTCATTTGTGCTTGGGGGGAGACAGTACATGTTTTTATAGAAGGAATGGTTTAGTAAGAACAGCACAGCAAAAGTTAACATTTATTTCAACAGATCCATCAGCAAAGATTTGCATTGTAGTAGTGGAAGAGTTCACACTTCAATTGCAAAATGTTAGGTTTTACTTTTTTCTACTTGGACATTGATGAGATGAAGTGAATTTAAGTAATTGGGTCCTCTGGGTAATCGGATATGCAGATGTGACCCAGGCTGTTGACTCCTATTGTGGCACAGTTTTAAAGCAAGGTGATATAACTCTTTTTTCTCTTTCCTAATCATTTATTAGCAATGTACACTACTTATGTCCATGTCACAAGTTGGCCTGGTGGCTATTCATCCGAATCACACATGTATGTCACATTTTATCAGTGTCTGATTCAATTATTTCCACTATGGTGTCTCTTGCGTGCTCGAAATCAACAAGCCCTACACTGTTTTGGAGCATTTCAGAAATAGTTTGAATTAAAGTGGAGAAATAAACATTGTAATCGGTTTATTCATGCTTCTCCGGTATATGTTTTCATTTCAAATTATGTTTGCATTCTTTGAGATAAGAATGTTTGTGTGTTGTTTATTGTTAAAAGGCCAATGTTTCAGGGAAAGGATTATGTGGGAAAGCCCATTAATGTGGGAGCAGCTTAATTTTCTGTATTTATCAAATGTCGTAAATAACAAAGTAAGGCGGCGTACACACGACCGAGAAACTCGTTTTCCCGAGTTCCTAGTTCGGCAGTTAAAAAACTCGTTGAGCCTAATTTTTCCATTGCCAAACGAGGAAATAGAGAACATGCTCTCTTTTTGGCTCGACGAGTTTCCCGACGGGTTTCTCGACGAAAAGTGTACACACGACCGGTTTTCTCGGCAGAATACGTCTCCCATCGAGTTTCTTGCTGAATTCTGCCGAGAAAACCGGTCGTGTGTACGCCGCCTAATCCTCTAAAACATGGGTGCTAAACACGTGGCCCTCCTTCTGTTGCAGAGCTATAAGTCCCATAAGGCATTGCAAGGCTGACAGTTACAAGCATGACTCCCAAAGGCAGAGGCGTGATGGGAATTGTAGTTCCACAGGGCCACAGGTTGACCACTAATGCTCTAAAATAACAATGTGCAAACAAAAGGATCTGGACAACCGCACTCCAATATGATCACCTTTATTGAATAAAAAAACAATCCATACAGAAAATGGAGGTACAGGAATTGGGTATAACTGACTTGTTTCACATCCTACTCTTATGCCACGTACACACGATCGATTCATCCGATGAAAATGGACCGATGGATTTTTTCAGCAGATATCCGATGAAGCTGACTTTCATCAGTCTTGCCTACACACCATCAGTTAAAAATCTGATTGTGTCCAACGCGGTGACGTAAAACACTACGACATGCTGAGAAAAATTAAGTTCAATGCTTCTGAGCATGCGTCAACTTGATTCTGAGCATGCATGGATTTTTGACCGATGAATTTCCCCACAGACGATCTTTTTTTTTTATTGTTTTTTTTTTACCATCGTAAAATTTTAAAACAGGTTCTATTTTTTTTCACCGATGGTAAAAAAAAAACGATGGGACCCACACACGATCGGTTCGTCCGATGAAAAATGGTCCATCGGAGCCGATCGTGTGTACAGGGCATTACACTTATTCATAGCAGTGGTTAGTCATAACCAGCTATGACCAAGCACCAGCCCTGTACACACGATCGTTTTTTCCGATGAAAATAGACTGATGGACTGTTTTCATCGGACAAACCGATAGTGTGTGGGCCCCATTGGTTTGTTTTCCATTGGTGAAAAAAACTAGAATATGTTTTTCCTATGGAAAAAAAACGATAGAAAACGATAGAAAAAAATGATCGTCTGTGTGGAAGTCCATCCGTCAAAAATCCATGCATGCTCAGAATCAAATTGACGCATGCTTGGAAGCATTGAACTTAATTTTTCTCAGCACGTCGTAGTGCTTTACGTCACCGCGTTTTGGCGTGGTCGAATTTTTGACTGATGGTGTGTAGGCAAGACTGATGAAAGTCAGCTTCATCGCATATCCGTCGAAAAAATCCATCGGATTAGATTCCATCAGATATCTGATTGTGTGTACATAAGGGTGTGAAACTTAGGCCGCGTACACACGATTGAACATGTCCGACATGTTCAATCGTGTGTACGGCCTATCGGACCGTTTTCCAGCACACCAAAGTTTCAAAACATGCTTGAAAACATGTCTGCTGGAAACCTGTCCGTCAGACAGGTTCGATGGTTAGTACACAAAATCATCGGACCAAAAACCTGTGCATGCTCAGAATCAAGTCGACGCATGCTTGGAAGCATTGAACTTCGTTTTTTCATCACGTCGCTGTGTTCTACGTCACCGCAATATGGTCGGCGGGGAATTTTGGTCCGATGGTGTGTACGCACATCAGACCAACAGACCACTTCAGCCTGGTCCGATGAAAACGGTCCGTCGGACAAGTTTCATCGGACATGTCTGATCGTCTACGCGGCCTTAAGGGTGTGAAAGAGTGTACACTTAAGGGTGTGAAACATGTCAGTTTTATCTACTTCCTTTACTTTCATTTGCTGTATGTACTGTCTTTTTATTTAATAAAGGTGATCATATTGGAGTACAGCTGTCCAGATCCTTTTTTTCTCACATCCATTGCATGCAGAGCCAGCACCCTTTCACGTGCTGGGGAGGTAAAGTTTTAGGACTGCTACCTGGAGCGGTATACTACTTGTAACTAAAAGAACAACCCTGGTGAACAAACAATATCTATCACTGAATGCAAAAATGCAGTCAGATTTGTTCCGCTGCACCACAGCCTCTTGTTTCATGATCCCATTGTTCTGCTGCCTTTTAAAAAAACTGCAGAAGGTGCTTGGAAACTAGAAACAACAGAACCATTAAGAAATGATATTGCACAGATATACTACATCTCTTTATTAGGATAGCAACAAATAAGAAAGTATATTGCCCCATAAGCCCTAGGGCTCTCGAAGAACAATACATATTAGATTTCCTGGTCCAATTATGTAATGTTGAGGGGTGGGGAACATGGTCTTCCTGTTTAGAAGCATCAATGGCACTGCTGGTCCATAAATCAACTATTCAGTCCACTTTATCAAGTTTGATTCACAAACAAAACAGGTGCTTTTTGGAAAACCGCATATATTTTCTGCAAAATCTGTGTTGTTCAAATCAATTTACTCATCTCTGCCTAGGAACTTATGAACACATACATTGGGGGAGATTTACTAAAACTGGTGCACACACAATTTGGTGCAGCTCATTCTGAAAAATGTATAAGCCTGGGATCACACCATTGCGAAATGGATGGGGGATCCCCCCCATCCAATTCGCAATAGCAGAAGATTTTGACCGACTCTCTATGGAGCCAGTTCACATATCACCACAACGGGTCCAGTTCGTTTTGAACAAAAACATTGTGCATCTTTTGGTCAGTTTCAGGTCCGAATTCAGCCCAGCTTGGTGTGCGATCTTTGCTGGTGCACACAAAGGGAATGTGGCTTGAATCTTGTGAATTCTCCACCGCAATGTCATTCAGAAAAAAAAATGAAAAAGCAGGGCCATAGCGTAATACAGTTTTATTTAAAATAAATTGTTTAAAACATAGGCCTAATGGCCGCTTACTTTAATAAGTGCCTATTACTCTGCACTGAAGGTAAAAGATGTCCTGACACCATATCAATCATAATGTTAGGATGATTTAAGTGCTAACACCAGCCATTCGCCCGACAAATCACCCGCTGTGAGGAGGGGGCATGACTCTTTGCAGGAGGGGGCATGTCTCTTTGCTGGAGGGGGCATGTCTCTTTGCTGGAGGAGGCACGTCTCTTTGCTGGAGGGGGCACGTCTTTTTGCAAGAGGGGGCATGACTCTTTGCAGGAGGGGGCATGTCTCTTTGCAGGAGGGGGCATGTCTCTTTGCAGGAGGGGGCATGTCTTTTTGCTTTATGGAAATGTCTCTTGCTGAATATATGGGGCTGTCTCTTGCTGAATATATGGGGCTTTCTCTTTGCTTTATGCAAATGTCTCTTTGATGGATGGGTGTAGTATTTAATTTGTTTGTGGGGGCAGCATTTCATTCTTGGGCCCAGGCAGCACAATGTCTTGGGCCAGCCCTGTGTTTACTGGTACATTTAAACATTTAGAATCCTCTACTTTTATCTAAAAAGGAGATCTTTACTTTGACTTTTTAACATTCTTTTAGCCTAAAGCTGAAATTTAAATATGGAATCAGGGAAGACAAAATAATTACAATGTATAGATGTTGCCTTGAGTTAAATGGTGCTTCTTGTAATGTGTAATGATTCCCTTAATAGCTCTGTAATAAAAATCTTTTTTGATGTTTTAAAGAAAAAATTAATTTTAAACTTTCACGTGAACAATCATTGTCAGGAAAGAATGGAGTGATGTCAACACCTTAAAGTCAAAGAGATCACAGAGAGAAGTGGAATGTAAATTAGATACAAAGAGTCTTGTGATGTATTGTAGATTAAAAGACTAACATCTCAGTATATGACAAGTAGCAGACATGTTAGAGCAGAAGGTCCAGGACTTGATGTAACAATATGAACATCTAATAGAGCAATGCCTGTGGAAAAAGATCAGGAGATGGAAAAGTCTGATAGCAAGATACAGTGCCAAGAAAATGGCAAAAAATATGTATTCACTTGCCAACATATTTTTTTTGCTTCAATCATTTTTATTAAAATTTTCAAGGAGATACAAGTACAATATGAACATTGTACGTCGTGCAACAACGTCGCTGGAATGGCAATATATAACATAGGAAACAGATTAATATCTAACAAACTATAAGTACTCACTTTAACTTGTATATACAAAGTCTGTGGCTTCCACCTCTGCCTGGACATCCCAATCGGGCTCTGTTTGTGACCCAGAAGGGGGAAAAGCCACAAGTGAAGGCATAGGGAGGGAATAAGCCCCTCAAGATGTAAAACAAAGAGTAAGGTCCCTTTCACACTGGGGCATTTTTCAGGCGGTACAGCGCTAAAAATAGCGCTGCTATACAGTCTAAAAAAATCATGCCCTGTAGTCTTCAATGTGAAGAATTCTGTGGAGGGAAGATCAAACTCCCTCTGTAGCTGGGAGAAGGGTTTAGGTTTATTCCCATGAAGTAGTAGCTGTATGTATTGGATCCCTTTAAGAGTCCAATAAGTGAGCGGCAAGAATGGTGGGAGATAATGCAGAGATTCTAGGGGTATTTGGTCCAGCGGAGCAGTTGTGGTGTAGGCAGAATGTGTGATCATTTTTTCCCATGCTTTAGCGGTGGTTTTCATGGTAGGTGAGAGAGAGGACGGGATCGCCACTCCGAGAGGGATACTCATTAGCTAGTTTTTGAGGATAGGGCGAGTAAGGGAGAGGTGTTCTATTTGTCCCCATGGAGTAATAGGGCAATTCTGGCAATTGGGTGAGGATGGCTGCTCAAAGTCAATGGAGCCCACGCCCCCAGCAAATTTGTGTTTAATACGTTTTGAGTGTGCACATCTAGGTCATTTACCCTTCCAGAGATGTTTTTTAAGAATAGTTTGTAGGGATTTTAAAAAGAAGGTGGGAATGGGTATGGGAAGCGTTCTAAAGAAATATAATATTTGCCGGAGACATAGCATTTGAAAGGCTGCCAGCCTACCCGACCAGGATAATTAGTGTTTTGTGATGTGTTGCTAGTCTGAACGTATCTTATTTAGGAGGGGCTGAAAGTTGGTGGAGAAGAGACTTTTAGTTGTGCGTGTTAATTTAATCCCTAGATAAAAGATTTTTGTCTGCCCATGTAAACTGGTGCTGTATTTGTAGTAGGTTTTTAGTAGTGGCATCCAGTTTTATGTCGAGTATAAATAATTTGGTCGTATTTACTTTATAGTAGGATACATTGCTAAACCAAGTGAGCATTTTTTGTACTTCTGCCAGAGAGGAAGCCGGAAACAGACTGATTTTATGTGAGGTATTTACAAATTGTATACCTGAAATGGAGGGGTTGGCTCTGATGTGCGGGGGTTTCATGAGAAGGCTAAGACTAAGAGGGGATAAGGGGCAACCTCCATCAGTAATATGGAATGGATGGGAAGTCATATCTGCCATGAACACTTGGGCCGGAGGGGTAGAGTACAGTGCCATGATGGCATTAAGAATAAACCCATTGAAGCCACCTTTTTGGAGCACTGATCTGAGATAAGACCAGTGTACCCTGTCAAACGCCTTCTCTGCATCCAAAGAAAGGAGCAGAGAAGACATCCAAAGAAAGAAACAGAGAAGGCGTCCCAGTCATATCTGTATGATTGATCAGATTGATCAATCTTCTAGTGGCATCTGATGCCTGCCTGCCTTTAGTAAAACCAGTCTGGTCTCTGTGAAAGAGGTTGGGCATGATATCTAGCAGCCTATTTGCTATTGCCTTGGCATAGATTTTCAAATCTAGATTGAGTAGGGATATTGGGCGGAAGTTTTGGGGTATGGTCGGCTCCTTCCCTGGCTTTGGTATCATTACTACTGGAGCATTTAGAGACTCAAGTGTGAATTGGGAAGAGGAGGCAGCTCTGTTGAACATCTCAGTCATGTGTGGGATTAAGTGGTCAGAGAATTGTTTGTAATATTCTCTCGAATGGCCCAGGAGCCTTCCCTGTAGGAAGTGATTTGATAGTTAGTACCTCCTGGTCAGATAATGGGGCATTCAGGCATGAGACTTGTTTAGCAGTCAGGGTGGGCAGTTGAATGTCTTGGAGAAAATAGTTTATGTCATCTTGTGTAGGCTGTGGAGTTTGAGGATCTTGATTTAGATTATACAAATCTTTATAATAGTCGCTAAATGCATTGGCTATGTCTTGTAAGTTCGTCAGACATTTGTTAGTGTGTGGGTGGAAAAGTTGTGGAATGTTGGCCTTGGTTCGTCTACCTTTAAGGCATTGTGCTAGTCTTTTTCCAGCCTTATTGGATGTAGAACAAGCAGTAGCTTTCACCCTTCTTTGGATGTGTTCATAGGAGTGAAGGAGTAGTGTTCTGAGTTCTCGTCAAAGGGACATTAGATGGTCGAGCTGTGGGGTTTTTGGGTTGGTTTGTGTTGTGATTCTAGTGATGCAATCTGAGATGTAATTTTATCAATGCGCTGCATCCTCTTCTTTTTGTGAACAGAACCCATTTTCATCAATATACCCCTCATGTATGCCTTGTGCGCTCTCCACACCACATCAGGGTCAGACACCGAGCCTTAGTTAAGTGCAAAGAATTCTTTGATTTAGTCAGCAATCTCAAGCGCATATTCCCAATGTTGCGGTATGTAATTATTTGCTCTCCACATAAAAGTGTTGTGGAGGTGTTTGGAGTCTTCAATGGTGAGCGAGTTTGGGGCATGGTCTGACTATGTGGTGGTGTGGATCGCTGAGGCAGACATTTTTTGCAAAAGCCATTTGTCCGTTAGGACCAAATCAATATGTGAATAACAGTTATGTCTAGTGGAAAAAAAGGTGAAGTCTCTCTTAGATCCGTGATGACATCTCCAGACGTCAAACAAATCGTGGGAAGAAATTGTTACTTGTCAACATATTTGAGGGTATGTAAAAGCTGGTGGCAGCATCATGTTGTTGGGACTCTTTTCTTCAGCAATGACAGGGAAGCTGGTCAGAGTTGATGGGAGGATGGATGGAGCCAAATACAGGGCAATCTTAGAAGAAAACCTGTTAGAGTCTGCAGAATAATCCAAATGAAACACATTTACATTTTTGGTTGTAACATGACAAAATTTGGAACATTTCAAGGGATATAAATACTTTTTCAAGGAACTGTAAGTACACATATCTTTTTTTAAACAGGGCATGCAGTATGGGTAGGAAGAGGGGGGTTGGGAATGTTTTTAGGAATAGTGATAGACCTTCTCCAACTTTAAAACTGTAAAGCCTTGTACGCACGATCGGAATTTCCGATGGAAAAAGTCAGACTGACTTTTTCCATCGGATATTCCGATCGTGTGTAGCCCCATTGGAGCTTTTTCATTGGAAATTCCAATGAATTTCATTTGAGTTTAGATATAGAACATGTTTTATTTTTGTCCGATGGAATTCCGTCGGAATTCCGATGAGATTTGGCTGGGCAAAACCCAGATCGTGTGCACCTGGCATTAGTGATGTTATGTACAGCACAATTTTCAGGGGCAGCTCCAGAAACCTTTTGCTTAAGCTGCCCATATTTGGCTGTAGATATTTTGTTGGTTTAGCAGCTTGGCTTATATAGAGTAGTACCCCAACCCACTATTATTTTAATAATCAATTAGGTGATGTTTTCTTTAAGGGGCACTAGGCTTGCTTTGTTAGGTGAAGTAGCCACTGAAACAATCCTAAATGCATTGTGAGAAGTCAAAGGGAGGAATCTTTAAAAAAAAAATATATGTAGGCATGAAGGGGGCGTGTTTATTATAATTATGGATGACCCGACGCAAACAACGCTTTTTTTTAACTGCGCATGTGGACGTATCCCAGTGTGCATGCACGAAATCACGTCGCAAAACACCAATGAAATCGGCGTGAACGTAACTTACGCAAATCCCTATTCGCGAACGGTTTACACAAACGACGTTGAACGACGAAAAAAACGACGCTGGCCCGACATCCATACTTAACATTACGTACGCCTCTATACAGCAGGGGTAACTTTATGCCGGACATACGCTTACGCAAACGACGGAAAAACACTGCGCCGGCCGTACGTACATTCGTGGATCGGCGTATCTAGCTCATTTGCACATTTTACACAGACAAACAACGTAAGCGCCCCTAGCGTCCAGCATAAATATGCAACTTAAATACGACGGTGTAAGCCGTCGTATCTAAGCAAAAAAACGGCGTATCTTGTTTTGTTCCTCCTTGTACATGAATGTATTTCTATAGTACAAACAAATGGCCACAGCTCCCACCTATAAATGGTCTTTGCAGCAAGGAGAACATGGAAGGGTAACATATCTCAAACAAAACCAAAGAAAATTCTCAGCTCAACTTACCGACCAATCTACAACCAACCAAATTATTTTGTCTAACACTATGCGTTAAAGACAGGGGTTTAGTTTGTACACATTTCCAAATAAATGCTGCAGAGCCACTTCATGATACCCCAATATTATCTGCAGCACAAACTCTAAGTTTTGAGAGCCTCCACAGTGGAAGCGCATGCATTATAATGGATAGGCAGAGAGCAGAAGAGCCTGGAGAGAGCCCACCCCTCCTTAAAGGAACAGGGGCACACTGGGCAACCAGCATATAGCACAATGGCAGCAAAGATGTCTAGTGTGTCCCCTCACCAGTATTCCAAAAGTACAAACAAAGGACCACTGCCTCCACCTAAAACTGGCCTTTAACAATGAATATTGGGTACACTGTACCCTTACTCCTTCAACAAAAAATGTGTCCAATAACTCCATTATTAAAAAACAAAACAAAAAACAATGGCCCAGATTTAGAGAGAATTTGATTATCGTAGCGTATCAGAAATACACTACGCCGCCGTTTTTTACCTGGCTCTACGTGGAATCCAGGTAGATTTTGTCCAGTAAACGATGGCGGCGTAGTGTATTTCTCCCGTCGCAATCCATCTACGCGAGTAGGGGGCGTGAAGCATTTAAAATAGGCGCGTTCCCGCGGCGATCGAACTGCGCATGCTCCGTTCGCAAATTTCCCGCCGTGCATTGCGCGAAATCACGTCGTTACGTCATTCGTTGTTTGAGTAGCGTCGTTTACGGACATTTCTATTCCCGAACGACTTACGTAAAAAAAAAAAAAATAATTAAATTTGACGCGGGAACGACGGCCATACTTAACATGGGCTACGCACCGTTAGACCAGCAAAAAAAACGTAAAAAAAAATAGACGTAAGCGATTGCGAAGACCGCTCGTATCTTCGTGGATCGCCGTAAAAACTCATTTGCATATCCCGACGCATCAAAACGACGCAAACTCCTCCCAGCGGCCGCAAAAATATCGCAGCGTAGATCCGAAGGCTTATGAAGACGTAAGCCTCTCGGATCGAAGCCCGAAGCCGCCGTATCATGGTTTGAGGATTCAAACTAGTGATACGGCGCGTGAAATTTGAAATTACTCCTGTCTAACACCAGTTAGACAGGCGTAATTGCTCTATGAATCTGGGCCAATGTCCCTTGGAGTAAATCCAGCATCAATCACAATAAATACCGACATTTAAAAAAAAAAATTAAAATAGGCCCGCACTTGTTGCATGCCTCCGGGGTCTGACTGTGTCAGCGTCCAGTTCCCACCAATGGTAAATAAAAAATTGCCAGACCTGCACTTTAATGGGAGGGGACAGGAAATATATAGCAAGGTATTCAAAATATATACTAGAAACATACCCCAATCGTAAACACACTGTATTGAGAAATCGCCTCAAACAAAAATGTACCCCAAAATGATATTCACGTCCCTACAATAGGTAAGACACTAATATAAACTGGTGAAGACAACCAACACCCAATGACTAGATCGAGAGAAACAGGAGTGGTACTCCCTCAAATGTACCCCAAAGGATATGGGGTTTCTACTTATATCAAGGGGGTTAACTGTATATAATGTAGGTCCTGCGTGTCTCTGCCAAGGTAGTGGAGTGCATAGCATGGATCCTTATAGGATCAAATAATATATAGCTCCACTGTAAATATGGTGCACACCACCATCATTTCACCCTCTTCACACTGTCCTCACTACTTCTCCCACCCCATCAACAAGTGGGGCACGCATGTGCCAATCCCCCACATTGGGGCAGCCAGAGCCATGTATGCCCAGTGCAGTGGGACAGAACGTAGGATGTGCACGCAGAGGAGACACAACCAGGTGAGCAACCCTAGAAACAAAGCCTCAGGGAAAGATGTGTCACGAAAGGATCCCCTCAGCACACCCACTTTTTGTGTGGACCTCCACTTTAAACAAATTTGACCTTTAAAATTCGAAATTCCAGTTCAGATGGACTCTTGATTTAATGAGAGGTTCATTCAAATACATTTGCCTTAAAAGTGCTGTCACTAAATGCTGGTTCCCATTTGTTGGCTAAAAGTGTTACTAAACCTACAAAAAAATTATTCTGTATATGCAGTAAAGCATGCTTGGTATACTCACAGTGGAACCTAAGGGGTTAATCATCTACACTATGTAAAAAGGCTGTTTGATCCTGTCTTTTCTGTTCATCCCCTTCTTCAACAGTCCCCAAACCATTTCCAGATAGAACACATGCTCAGTTTGGTGTTTATTTCTAGAGAGTTTTTTTTTTTTTTTTTTGTTCATGGGCGCGTGCATGTGATCAGCAAGTGGTGCTGCAATCCCAAATGAATAGAAGTTGTAGTCAAGGCAAATAAAGTAAAATTACCAAGGCAAGTGTGTCATCAAAAGTCTGGAGGTAAACAATGCTTGACCCAAAAAAGCCAGAATTTCCCCAATAGACCAATTCAATCTCTTTTGATTGCTTCCATTTTAGCATTATTAGAGCTTTATTAGTTCTGTATATGGTTTCAGCTAGAATTAAAGCGGATCTCTGTCGAAAAAAAATATTAAAAGCCAGCCTACAAATACTGCAGCTGCTGACTTTTAATATTAGGACACTTACCTGTCCTGGAGTCCAGCACCATCAACAACAGAGGACGAGCGATCGCTCGTCACTCTGCTGCCCCCACCGCCATCCTCGGTGAGGGAATCAGGAAGTGAATCGCTCCGGCTTCGCTGCCCGATTCCCTACAGCACATGCACGAGTCAGGCAGCGCCATCCTCACTGGTCCCCATTGTGTTCTGGGAGCCAAGTGTTTCTCAGAACACAACGGGCGGGGGCAGGAAGTGACACACTACCCGCAGACTCCCCGCAGTGAGGACTCCCGGCAGTGGGTGCAAATACCTGTCTTTGACAGGTATCTGCACCCCCTCCCCCTGAAAGGTGTCAAATGTGACACTGGAGGGGGGAGGGTTCCGATGAGCGGAAGTTCCACTTTAGGGTGGAGCTCCGCTTTAAATATTGAGTTTTCCATACCTTAGCAATGGTTTGGTTTGCGGCTGTTAGGAGCTGTAAAAGAAGGAGAGTGATTCTGTGTGATGCCATCAGGTTTCAGGTTTAATAGGGCTGTAGCAGGTTTGGGCTGTAGAGGTGTATCAAAGATTTTGGAGGCTAAGTCAAAAACTGCCTTCCAGACTTTTTGGGCAATTGGACAATCCCACCAAAAAAAAGTTGAGTGCCAGACTCTGAACAGCCATGAAAACAAGCTCCAGGGTAATCAGAAGCATATTTAGATTAGTTAGCAAATACCAATGGGTTAGCACCTTAAAGTTAGTTTTCATAGCGACAGTATTAGAAGAAGCAGACTTAGTGGCGAACCATATGCTAGACAAATCAGTAGCATTAAATGAGCAATTAAAGTCTAGTTCCCATTCGGAGATGTATGAGGGGGGACCAGTGTTAGTACTAGATGGAATTTGCTTATAGAGAAAGGAAACAATTCCTCTAGCATGAGGGTCAGAAATAGAGATGTACAGAACTGTTCGCCGGCGAATAGTTCCCGGCGAACATCGCTTGCTCGCTTCACCGCCGCCTATTCGTCATCATTGAGCAAACTTTGACCCTGTACCTCACAGTCAGCAGACACATTCCAGGCAATCAGCAGCATACCCTCCCTCCCAGACCGTCCCACCTCCTGTACAGCATCCATTTTAGATTCATTCGGAACCTGCAGTCTTAGTGAGAGGTAAGAGGAGGGACAATGTAGATGCTGCTGATTTAACCACTTGCTTACTGGGCACATATACCCCCCTCCTACCCAGGTGAAATTTCAGCTTCCGGCACTGCATCGCTTTAACTGACACGTGCGACGTGGCTCCTTTTTTCCCCACAAGTAGAATTTTCTTTGTGATCATCTAAGGCAGTGATGGCGAACCTCGGCACCCCAGATGTTTTGGAACTGCATTTCCCATGATGCTCCACTACACTGCAGAGTGCAAAAGCATCATGGGAAATGTAGTTCCAAAACATCTGGGGTGCCAAGGTTCGCCATCACTGATCTAAGGTGATCATTAAAGCCTACTAGTCCAACAATGGGCCCACACTGCAGAATCATTGTTTTCTGGGTCACTTAACTGTCACTGAACTACCTCAGCACGACCATAGGCTTTGAAAAACCCCCATCGCCTGCAATCTCCCAAACGTGCGCACGAGCACAGTCATCACTACACCAAGATTGATGCATAGAGGAATAACATTTATGTCATGAGTGTGTAAGTTACAGACAGGGTTAGGGTTACAGATAGGGTTAGGCTTAGCGTTACAGATAGGGTTAGGATTAGGGTTACAGATAAGGTTAGGGTTACAGACTGTAACCCTTACCCTATCTGTAACCCTAACCCTATCTGTAACCCTAACCCTATCTGTAACACTAACCCTGTCTGTAACCCTAACCCTAACCCTTACACTAACTGATAGATACAACATCATACCTGATGTTTTAAAGTACGTTATTCCAAACAATTTAGGAATGTTATAGGTGATTTAGGCCCTTTATGGATTAAAAACGGACTCTGCGTCAACTACGTAATTTTCCATGGGAGTTTTGCCATGGTTCCCCCTCCGGCATGCCACAGTCCAGGTGTTAGTTCCCTTGAAACAACTTTTCCATCACTATTGTGACCAGAAAGAGTCCCTGTGGGTTTTAAAATTCACCTGCCCATTGAAGTCTATGGCGGTTCGCCCGGTTTGCCCGTTCGCGAACTTTTGCGGAAGTTCGCGTTCGCCGTTCGTGAACGGAAAATTTTAGGTTCGCGACATCATTAGTCAGAAATATAAATGCGTTCAAAACACGACATCTGGGATAGTTGGGAGTTGGAATTGAGATAAGGTTGGAAAAATAATTTGATTTGCAAATATCAGAACAGTTCCAAAGTTAGACTTCTAAAGGGAATATCTGTATGAGCAACTATATAAACAGCTGTAATCTGTCATGGGTTGATAGATGACGGACAGACATAAATGTTAAAATTTGATGATCTTCCATGATTTTCTAATTTTGTGTATTTAATTAATGTTTATATAAAACATATGTTAAATATGACTTCATTATTTGTCCAATGTGACCAATATAGGGAATTAAATATTTGCACCATTTAGACATAACGGACAAACAAATTAACTGAGGCACATACTATAAACAAAAGTCTATACAACTGCAATAATTCTTTCTTAATGACAGCAGAATATTTCTGTAACAGTATCTATCAATCCCGGTGATGCAGGAAACCACTTGACCTTTACTCAGTTCACTTGGATTTCCCATTCAGGCTAGACTATTACCAGAGCTTCATTAATGGATGGAAGTATCTAGCCTGTCATAACACTATCTATTCCAAAGTGATGGTGTACTGGAGTCATCACATGAAAGGTTCTGTTTGTATTAATTACTGATGTTCAAAATTCCAAGCTGAGGTCAGAAACTAGGAGGCATTTTAGTGGTTTCTGTGACATTCATTTTTGTCACCGAGAACATCTAGATGTACTGTATAGCTTCTCAATGTGTGTTAGTATTTTAACCTTACGTGTTGTATATCTCATCATTATATATGTACATGGTGGCTTCCATATTTGATCATTACCTCTTTAGAGTCTGCTAAATTCTCCACAGTGCTACAGAATGTTTTTTCTTTATTGCTCTTCCCCACAATGTATATTTTACGAGTTGTAGGGGGATCAGACTCTGGGCAGGGACAAACTCACAGTCTCTTTAGGAAAACACCATGTTTAACCACTTAAGGACTGGACCAATATGCTGGTAAATGACCCAAGGGGTTTTTACAATTCGGCACTGCGTCGCTTTAACAAACAATTGCGCGGTCGTGCGACGTGGCTCCCAAACAAAATGTACGTCCTTTTCTTCCCACAAATAGAGCTTTATTTTGGTGGTATTTGATCGCCTCTGCGATTTTTATTTTTTGCGCTATATATAAAAATAGAGCGACAATTTTGGAAAAAAATCAATATTTTTTACTTTTTTGTTATAAGAAAAATCAAATAAACTAAATTTTAGTCAAACATTTAGGCCAAAATGTATTTAGCCACATGTCTTTAGTAAAAAAAAAAATCGCAATAAAAAAAATAGCTACCTAGAGGGAACAGCGACACTAATACAGCGATCAGAAAAATGATCGCTTAGTGACCCTGGCAATAGGGAGCGAAAGGGTTAACAAGGGCAGTGATTAAGGGGTTAAAACTTTATTAGGGGGGTAGGGGGCTACCCTGGACCTAACACTAACTGCCTGTCACACTGACACTAACTGCAGTGATCATACATATAATCACTGCATTCAGTGACACAGGGGGGTTAAATGTTCCTATGTGTCTGTGTGTCAGTGTGCTGTTGTGCAGACTTACTATGTGAAGTGATCTCTCCTCAGCGGTGGTCGGAAAAAACGCAGAGGGAGCGATCACATCACTTCCTCCTTCCTGTGTTTACACAGGAGGAGGAAATGACACGCAGGGGGAGCGCACGCATTGGCTGAGAGCGATCCAGAGGGGGCGGACAAAAACCAACCGCCGCCACCTCTGCACGGATCGCTCGGCCAGGTAACCGGACCGCCGTATGTAAGGGGGGGTCCGATCCGACCCGAACCCCCTCAAGGCATCAACGTATATATACGTTGATGTACCTGTCGGTGCCATTCTGCCGACGTAAATGTACATGCGGCGGTCCGCAAGTGGTTAATGCCCAGGATATTTCCAAACAGAAGAAAAAAGGGCATCTTGCCATCAATCAATCAAAAATAAACTTCTGCTCTACCGAGCCTTACTGTGTCCGTAGTCTGACCAGTCCTTGGTTTTTATATCCGTAGTCAGAGATACGTAGCCGTGCTCCAATATGCCTCCCCATATGGAGACACACTCTCTTAATGAGAGCTAGGACCAGCTGCCTTAATCAAGACCTGAAAGGAAAACATTAAACTGCAGTCCACGGACTTGGGATTCTGTCCCACCCAGATCTCTATCAGGTTCTCCTTATTTTGGGCCATCCATTTGAGTGGGGCATGACCAGTTAGGAGCCTAAACTGTCACCCTAATGGCCCATACACACGATCCGAATATCGGCCGACGGATCGTACGACTTTTTTCGCTTAATAATCGCGAGTAAAATAAAATAGGTTTTTAAACTCACGAAAATTATCGTACGATAGAAAAAAACGATCGGAAGTGATGTCACGCGTTGTAATGTATTTGTATTGTATTGTCGGACGACGGCTGTACTGACTAAACGAAAATCGGACGATCGGACGAGAAAAATTTTCGCGCTTGTCCGATCGAATTTAATCGGATGAACGGTCGTGATCGGCTGTCGAAAGTAGTGTACACACGATCCGAAAATCGTACGATCCATCATCGGACGATCGTTTTCGTCCGATATTCGGATCGTGTGTATGGGCCATAAGGCATGGGTCTTCAAACTACGGCCCTCCAGTTGTTCAGGAACTACAATTCCCATCATGCCCGGTCATGTCTGTGAGTGTTGGAGTTTTACAATGCCTCATGGGATGTGCAGTTCCGCAACAGCTGGTGGGCCGTAGTTTGAGGATCCCTGCCCTAAGGCCTCGTACACACGATCAAATCTGTCTGCTGGAAATGGTCTGCTAGACCGTTTCAGCAGACAGATTCGATCGTGTGTACGGGCAAACAGACGGATTTGGGCACTAGTGATGAGCGAAATACGCCATATTCGATTTTCGCAATATTTCGCAATATTTCGTTAATACCGAATATTCGTGATATTTTATAAAAATTGCGAAATTTCGCTATTTTTTTTTTGGATAAAATATCACGAATATTCGATATTTACGAATATTCGCTATATTTTATAAAAAAAAAAAAATAGCGAAATTTCGCATTTGCGAAAGCGAAAATGATTGCGAAATTTCGCTATTTTTTTTTGGATAAAATATCACGTATATTCGATATTTACGAATATTCGCTATATTTTATAAAAAAATAAAAATTGCGAAATTTCGCTAGTGCAAATGCGAAATTGATTGCGAAATTGATTGCGAAATTTGAAAAAATACGAATATTCGAAATAGCGAATATTTGCCGCGATATTCGAGTTATTCGCGAATACTCGAATATGCAATATTCGTAGCTAATATTCGCAATGCGAATATTCGTGAGCAACACTATTGGCCACCCGACAGATTTCAAAGTATGCTTTGAAATCTGTCGGCTGGGAACCCGTCCGCCCGACATGTCTGCTGGTTAGTACGCTAACCAGCAGACATGTCTTCTCGCACACGTGCCGAATGGTTTCGACGCATGCGCAGAAGTGTTTTACTTCCTGGTGCGGTGACGTGGCGGCGTCAACGTCACCGCCACGTCACCGACACGTCAGCGAGCAAACCAAAATGCCAGCAGACAGATCTGTTCAAATCGGTCGGTCCGACCGATTTGAACAGACAGATTTGATAGTGTGTACAAGGCCTAACAGATAATATTTCAAACTTTCAAGAGCCCATTTGATGGCTAGACATTCCCGTTCTACAATGGCATACTTTTTTTTAGCAGGGGTCAACTTTCTGCTTAAGAATGCTATGGGGTGTTCTTCCCCGTTCAGCATTTGGGATAACACTGCACCTAACTCCACTTCTGAAGCATCCATCTGCACTATAAATTCCTGTGTGAAATCCAGGGTGATTAAGACAGGGCTATTACACAAGGCGGTCTTTAAGTTCTGGAAACTTTCTCAGCTTCTGGGGACCACGTTATCACTGAGGACTTCCCCCCCTTGGTAAGATCCGTTAGGGAAGAGGCCAATGTAGCAAGATTGGGGACAAATCTTCTGTAGTAGCCTACTAGTCAGAAAAAAGCCCTGACCTGTTTTTTATTAAGGGGTCTTGGCCAACTTTGGATCTTTGTGACTTGGGGTTTTACTACCCCCCTGCCAATAATGTACCCTAGATACCGGGCCTCCTCTAATCCCACAGCACACTTCTTATGATTGGCTGTCAAACCCTCACAACGGGGGTCGTTAATAACAGCCTGCACTTTAGGTAAGTGGCTCTCCCAGTCTGCACTAAAAATCACCACGTCATCTAAATACGCAGATGCATATTTATTTTCTTCTATTAGCTCCAGACCCAACATCCTCCTTATTTCCTTTGAGACTACTTGGCGTCAAGTTTCTGGTATGTGATAAGGTTTTAAGTTAACTTTCACCCCTGGTCACAATATCATGCTTTATTACTGAAGCTACACCTGGAAAATCAGAGAAGAACTCCCTATTTCTTAGCAGAAATTCATTGATCTCTTGTTTTTGGCTTACGCATAAGGCCTCAGGGACCTCTACCACGCGTATGGTAGAAGGACCTGCGGTAGTCAACGCCAAGAGTGCTTAGACATAAGGGATTTTCTGTCCTTCCAGGGCTTTAATAAATTGATATGGTAGATTTGGTAGGGTTTCTTTTTTCCAGGCTGATGTACTATATAGTTAACTTCCCCCACCTGTTCTGCGACCTCATATGGCCCTTGCCATTTCGCCAGAAATGTACTCTCCACCATAGGTACCAGCAAAAGAACTCTGTCACCGTAAAGGTTCAGATCCTGGCTGAACGGTTATAGACTCTAGCTTGAGCATGCTGATCCTGTTGCAAGTGGGACTTAACAATGGGCATGACTTTACCAAACCGATCTTGCATCTGAGCAATACGTTCCACTACCATTTTGAGTTGGGTTGCCTCTTGTTCCCAGGTCTCTTTTGCTATATCTAATAGGCCCCTCGGGTGTCTGCCATACAGTAACTCAAAAGGGGTAAAGCCATTGGAGGCTTGGGGTACCTCTTGTACAGCAAACATGAGATAGGGAAAAAGGCAGTCCCAGTCCATACCATCTGCCGGTACCACTCGCTTTAACATTCCTTATAGAATTTTTTTTAACCTTTCCACTAGACCAGGGGTCCCCAAACTGCAGCCCAAGGGCCAAATGTGGCCCTTTGCTAGCCTTCATCTGGCCCTTGGGGCAGTATTGCTCCCAATGATATGAGCCACTATTCCTCCCAATGGCACCAACAATGGGGCACTATTTATTAGACTAATAGCACTGGGGCCATGTTTATTCTCACAGATGCACAGCCCTGGGGCATTTCCAACCCAACTGGTCAGAATCCAGCCCCCTGAAGTCGGAAAGACCGTAAACTGGCCCTTTGCTTTAAAAGTATGGAGACCCCTGCACTAAACCATCCATTTGTGGGTGGTACACAAAAAAGTGTGTAAGTGTTTCATTTTAAACAATTTACATAACTCTTTAGTAACCTTTGACATGAAGGGTGTGACCTGGTCAGTTAGCAGCTCCCGAGGAATACCCACACATGGAAATATAAGAGAAAGCTCTTTAGCAATACTCTAAGCTGAGAGGTTCCTTCACAGGATTGCCTCTGGGTACTGGGTGGCATATTCCAAGATAACCGATATATACTGTCAAAGGGCACCTCAATGATGGGTAAAGGTACCAATGGACTCGGGAAATGCAATACCGGAGCAATGAGCTGACAAACTGGGCAGGATTCAAAGTACACTTTTACCTCTTTGTGTAAGCCTGGCCAATAAAACCATTGCAATATGTTTTCCTTAGTCTTATCCACCCCCAGATGTCCCCCAAGAACATGAGAATGTGCCAGGTCCAGTGCCATGTGTCTATGAGGTTGAGGTACTAGCAACTGTTCAAGTCTCTCTCTCCTCGTACTTCATTGACTCTGTATAACAGGTCATTTTTCATAGCAAAAATGGGGGAATATGGCCTTCTCCCCTGGCTCTTGGGGTACCCCATTTACCACGTTTCCCTGTTCCCTTGCCCTAGCTAGAGTGGAGTCGCTAAACTGGGCTGTGACAAACTTTTCATGGATCGTAGGCAGGTCCAGCAGGTCTAACTCTGGATGGGGGTTCTCTGTGTCACCTGCAATGACCTCCAAGGAAAAATGGAAAGACTCTTTCTCTTCGTTCTGCTCCTCCAGCGGTTCTGGGCTGCTGGGGGGCTTGCTGTCTTGGTGTTATCCCATAAATCCCAGAAAAGATAGAAGTCTCGTTCCAGCACAGTATTATACATGAGATTTGGGACTACTCCAACTTCATGGTCCATAGTGCCACAGGGAGACTCGATAGATACAAAGGCCGCGCGGTAGCACTTGGTATCCCCATGAATACAAACCACACCCATTAGCTGTCACTGCAACTTCTGGGGGTTCACAAGACTCGCATGTACTAGAGTTACTAGACTGCAGAATCCAGCAAGGCAGTCATCTGGCAACCGTCCACTTTAATGACACATATCTGTTTCTCAGTGCCACCTGGCTGTTGTGAGGTGTCTCCTGGTGTAGTAATAAAAGATCTTTTCTGGGTCATACTGTAATCCATAGATTCTTGATTTAAGGAACAACTGGCAGCCATGTGCTCTAGTTCTTGGCAATGCCAGCTCACCATAGGCCCCCGGACCTGGCTAGGCTCCCTTTGGTGATTGAGCCTGTTCACTCCTTGCACCTCAGGAACCTCAATCGCATT
Organism: Rana kukunoris; assembly: GCA_029574335.1. NCBI lineage: Eukaryota > Metazoa > Chordata > Amphibia > Anura > Ranidae > Rana > Rana kukunoris. Next base: position 121,360,668 of record CM056056.1, read on the forward strand.
TACTTCCTTCTTCCCCCACTTTAGGGCGGGATCGCTTTTTCCTGGGTTGGTGGGCTTCTGTCTCTTGGAGAAGGATTATGTGGGCACTACACCCCTAAGAAAATCCTCAGTATACAAGTACCGCTTCACTAGGGCCACCAACTCATTCGGCATCTTTAGGATCAGCTCTCCCAGCAAACCGCTGTTTAGGGGTTGGAAGGGCTCTCACAAAGCGGTCTACTATGACTTTCTCCAAGACTTGGACTAGGGTGGCGGGCTTTGGCTGTAATCACATCCATGTGAGGTGGATGAGGTTGTACATCTGAGACCTTGCAGGTTTGTCCACCTTAAATTGCCAAGCATTGACGCGCTGAGCTCTCAAAGCCATTGTTGCGCCAAGGCGTGCCACAATCTCAGTTTTCAGAGTTTCATATTGCCGTGCCTTAGCAGCATTTTGATAAAAATAGGCCTTCTGTGGGTCCCTGGTCAAAAAGGGGACAAGGACCTCAGCCCATTGGTCCTGGGGTAGCCCTTCACGCTCTGCCACCCTCTCAAAATTTGTGAGGAAAGCCTCCACATCATCCTCGGCCATCATTTTCTGTAATGCAGCCTGCACTCGCTTGCATAGATCTGAAACATTAGCCACACGTAGGAGCTTATCAGTCAGGGAATGTCCCTGAGTCTGTATGAGCTTATTGAACTCCTTCTGCTCCTGCACAGCCACTTGGGTAGCCGTTATCAACAAGCAGTTTGTTTATTGTTGGTCTGTGCGTGCTTGTTCTAGCTGTTTGAGTATTTTCTCCATTCTCTTAACAGTTTATTGGTACCAGTGAATAACGACACAAAAATATTTTCCTAGCGTACTGTCCTTTTAAGAGTGCTGGCTCTTATTTATTTAAAAAAGTTTAATGCACAGGATATTTCCAAACAAAAGAAAAAAGGGCATCTTGCCATCAATCAAACAAAAATAAACTTCTGCTCTACTGAGGCTCACTGTGTCCGTAGTCTGACCAGTCCTTGGTTTTGTAGTAAGTGTCCTTACAAACGCAAATACAGTACTTATATTTAAAGTCAGGTATACGCAGCCATGCTTCAATATGTCTCCTTACATGGACACACACTCTCTCTCTGAGACCAGCTGCCTTAACCACTTAAGCCCCGAGCCTGTTTTTCAGATTCAGTGTTTACACATTAAAAACAAGTTTTTTTGCTAGAAAATGACTTAGATTCCCCAAAAATTATACATTTTTTTCTAACACCTTCAAGAATAAAATGGCGGTCATTGAAATACTTTTTGTCACACCATATTTGAGCAGCGGTATTACAAGCGCACTTTTTTTTTAGATTTTTTTTTTATATTGTGAAAGATAATGTTATGCTGAGTAAATTGATTCTCAACATGTCACACTTCAAAATTGCGCCCGCTTGTGGAATGGCGTCAAACTTTTACCCTTAAAAATCACCATAGGTGAAATGTAAAAAATTCTATAGGTTGGATGTTTTGAGTTACAGAGGAGTTCTAGGGCTAGAATTATTGCACTCACTCTAACGATGGCAGCGATACCTCACATGTGTGGTTTGAACACCGTTTTCATATGCGGGCGCTGCTGACATATTCGCTCCTTTCTGCATGCGAGCTCGTGGGGACGGGGCGCTTTAATTTTTTTTATCATTATTACTTATTTTACTAGATTATATTTATTTTTACACATTTTTTTTTTTTAATTGGGTCACTTTTATTCCTATTACAAGGAATGTAAACATCCCTTGTAATAGAAAAAAAAAGAGTGCCAGGTCCTCTTAAATATGAGATCTGGTGTCAAAAAGACCTCAGATCTCATATTTAGACTAAAATGCAATAATAATAAAAAAAAATGTAATTTGAAAACATAAAAAAAAAAAATTGTCCCTTAAGACGTATGGGTGGAAGTGACCTTTTGACGTTGCTTCCGCCCTGCTATTGTATGGATATGAGTGGGGGCCATCTTGCCCTCACTCGTACCCATGCCTAGCATGAGAGATAACCCGATCGCCTCCTCCGGTAAGCGGCGGAGGGAGCGGGAGAGCAGCGGGAGGGGGGGGCCCTGAAGAAAAAAAACACCAGAAGCACATTCAGGAGAGAATATACAAAAGAATAAATCTGCACCAACTGGATGAATAAAGTGTAAATACAACTATTATTATTAAGCTGAAGTTACTCAAGGATAGAAAGTCTATTTGCAATATAGAGTGTAACTGTGTTATATGTGACCGTAAATTACTACAAAAATTCCATGTGACTTCACAAATCAATAAATAAATAGGTATATAAAAAAATACCCCTAGAATATACCTCAAAAATTCATTATTAATAGTGCATCACAAATATCTAAAATAGATAAATCAATTAATACACATGTATATATAATAATGCATACAAATGTATGTGTCAAATATAATTCATACAGTCCAAATTTTTGATACACTATTAATTCCTACTTAAGCTGTTTGGACTTATGCAGAAATACATGAGCGTTATAAATGTAGCGCTCACCCCCGACGGAGCCGCTGGTTTGTTGATGGGATCGGCAAATTAAGTCACTCACTTTTGTCTAGGGATGCACCAGAAATACCAGATAATGATTGAGTGTCCGTCCACTCAGTGAATAAAGGTTTTCTCAATGCTTTAATTCCAGGCCAACATTGCCAAACATCAACTCGATGACGGAAGAACAGGTTGATGAGAAGGAAAGAACTCTAGATGTCAGACCTGTATATAGGTGTAGCAGAGATTAGCTCTTGAAAAAGAATACGGAGCCCACACGTCACCAATTAGCTCCCTGGGGTGGGCGAGGTGTCTCCCGGGCCGGTCTCTCTCTCTCAGTTAGCAGCAGGGGCGTCACCTTAAATTCTAGCTGGGAGGAACGAGCTTCGCTGACTCGACTCTGAGCTTCTGCCATGGGCCAATAAAATGTAAAAAGATTCAGGACATCCAAATAGAGCGAATCCTCCCAGTAACTTTCTCCTTAGAAAAGATCTCTGGGAGACAGCAAAGCATACCTGTCCATTGCCCGGACGCCGGATCTTCTCCACGGCAACGGGAATCCAGTGAGCCATTGGGGTCCCCTCAGTTTTGTCTCTGTTTGAGACTTGATAAAGCCTGAAGCCCGGCCAGGTAGGCCACGCCGGTGGGGTCCCTGGATGCGCACACCCTGAAGGTGGATGCTGCACCCCGACTCCGGGACCCCCTGACCTTCGTCCCAGATATATCCCTCTCCAGCATGCCCAGCGAGAGAAAACCCTCTCTAATTAGCTGCTGGGGAAGATTCCATCTGCCAGAAATCCCTCTAGCTCCCACTGCCGGCCAAGGATGAACTCACATCCTCAGAATGCAGTCCGAGCCAGTGGTTCTTTCCAGAATAACACAGGTCATTAACCCTGACAAATCATGACTGGGAGCAATGTAACTCTCCCAGTCAAACTAGCTTTTGGAAAAATGCCCATGCGAAAAGCAAGGGGGCGCTACATGTGCATTATGTTTACTCAATTATACGTATTTCCGTATCGTGGATGTTTGTAGTACCTACTTTCAAGTTTTTGGCATTCACAACAAACTTTGAATTTTTATGTTAAATATTGTGTCAGTCAGAATCTACTGAGAGATAATTCAAATTACAATCTTTTTTTTCTGGTTTTGCTCTTCTAATGCCGCGTACACACGATCGGTCAAACCGATGAGACCGGTCTGATGGACCAAACCGATCGTGTGTGGGCCCCATCGGTTATTTATCCATCGGTTAAAAAAATTCAAACTTGTTTTAAAATTAACTGATGGATACCTAAAAAACCTGTAGGCACGTCCATCAGGTAAAAATCCATGCATGCTCAGAATCAAGTCGACACATGTTTGGAAGCATTGAACTTCACTTTTTTTCAGCACGTCGTCGTGTTTTACGTCACCGTGTTCTGACACGATCAGTTTTTTAACCAATGGTGTGTAGGTACGACTGACCATCAGTCAGCTTTATCGGTTAACTGATGGAAAAATCCATCAGACCAATCATGTGTACAGGGCTTTAACAAGTAGTGGAATTACATTATAGCTATGCTTAAAACTTCTCAAGTATTTTAATTCATGAAGTTTAGTGTTATGGACTTACTTTTTAAGGATGAGTTCTAGTTAGATTAAAATGGCTGATAATTTAGAGCTGTCATTGGCTGTGTTTGGTTAGCTGCTTTGGAGAAGAGAGGGTAGATATTAGGGTCTAATAAACCCCAATGTCTCCATAAAGAGCACTTGTGATCAGCCCAATGCTATGACATGGGGGTTTGTAAATAAAAAAGTTTAAAAATTAAATGATAATAAAATATAGTAACTCCAGTTGCCCTGCACACACCCATAAATCCAAAGGCATGCATGTATGTAAACAGCGTTCACACCACACACGTATGGTATCACCGCAGACGTCTAAGTGAGAGCAATAATTCTATCACTATAGCTCACATCTTTTATATATTCTATATCTTGTATCTTTTATCTAATGATCAGTAAAGCGTTTTAAAGTGTCACCAATGGAAGTTTTTGAAAACCGTAGTTTTTTTTATTACAGGCACACACCATTTTAACTTGCCATGTTTGGTATTCATTTACTCAACACAACCCCATCTTTTATATTTTAGCAAAAAAAAGTGTAATATATTGTGGGTGTGCTTGCACTAAAATTCATATTATTATATATATTTTTTTTAAATATGCGCTTGATAAACAGTTGGCAAATACCTTGCACCCAGTCGCATATCTAGGTTATGGCAGCCATGGAAAGGGGGGTGGCAAAAAGCCACCCCCCGCATGAAAAAAACCCGTCCTCCCACGGCCGCCTCCCACACTAATCTCCCGGCGCCGCGGCCGCTCTGCTGGAGCGCGGCACCGGAACAGCAATATTTCTCCTTCTCCCTGGGGAGGGAAGTGACAGGTGCCCCCATGACGGCAGATGATTGGCCAGACCGGATCCACGTAGGGTAGTGTAACAGTGGTGGAGGCAGAGCCTAATGCTCCACCTACCCTATCATCTTATGCCCAGAGCGGGAAATGGGACTTCAGGTGAGGAGAAGAGAGGACAGGAGAGAAGGAACATATGACGGCCCGATGGGGAACCCCCGCCCCAGAAGCAGCACCAAGGATAGCAGCCAGGTATTACTTGATCCTCGTCATCATATTCATGTGTGCCAACTGCCAACCAGAAGCAAGCAGCAAAATATAATTCTCAGTGGATTAAATAAATATGCATAGCCATATCATAAATAAACTGTAATAAAGTGGTTTGTGAACAGCTGTTGCACAAATCACTTTATTGCACTTTATTAAAGCGGATCTCTGCCGAAAAATCGATTTTTTAAAGAGGGGCTCTTTAAATTAGTAAGCGCAGTGTTTTAAAAAACTCACTTCTTTCGTTCTCCCCCCCGCTCCACTCGTTAGCAGTCCCAAATAAGAAGTTATATTGAGGACCGTCTCCCGTTGCCATTTTGGGTTTGGGCAGGAAGAGGAAGCCAGCATCTAATTTCCTGTTTACGGTGGATGCTGTCCCAGCATCCACCGCTACATCTCGCGCACGCACACTGGCAAAGGTGTGCGGCGGCGGAACGTCTCTGTTGTCATCGCAATGGCAGGCGAATGAATGAAATGTATCCGCCCCGTTGTGATGATAACAGACACTCGTTTACAACATCCACAGCCTCAGCGTCTAAGACAGGGATCCTCAAACTACGGCCCTCCAGATGTTGTAGAACTACACATCCCATGAGGCATTGTAACACACTGACATTCACAGACATGACTAGGCATTATGGGAATTTTAGTTCCTGAACAACTGGAGGGCCGTAGTTTGAAGACCCATGGTCTAAGAAGAGACAAGATAATAAATATATATATAAATATAAATATAATAAATATATTTCAAACACATACATGATTGAAAAACTGTAAATAAGGAGGAAGTTTTAAAGAAAGGAAATGATTTCCCCGAAAAGATCTTCCTAAGATTGTAAATATGAAACGAAAATTAAACATTAAAATATACTATATATATATATATATATATATATATATATATACACACACACACACACACATAAAAATACACACACAGACACATACAATTAAAAATTATATTTATTTTTCTCAATTTAGTTCTTAGTAAAATACAATTTTTTTTTAATGTCAGTGTGTCTCTTTTTGTCTAAATACAGAATATATATATATATATATATATATATATATATATATATATATATATATATATATATATATATATATATATATATATATATATATAAAAAATATAGCTCTATTTAGACAAAACCAGCCACATACACACACACACACACACACTAACAAAATAAGTTAAGAAAAGATTGAACCGGTTAAAATGTGTTTGTGGGTCACTTTCAAAAATGATGTATAAAAATGTTATATGTATAATTTTGTTGTTTTGTGTGTGTAAATATATAAAAAAGTGTATTTACATATTTTGCTGAAGAAGATTATTTTATTTTAAGATGTTTGATCTCTTTTTATTTATTTTGTGTGTGTGTGTTTGTGTGTGTGTGTGTGTCTCGCGCTAGATATATATAGATAGATAGACACAAACACAGACCAAAACAATTATACATATTAATGGTAAAAATTTTAAACATCATTTTTTAAATTGATAGACACACACGCAAAAAAAAAATAATAATAATATGGAGATTAAAAGCATAGAGTGCAATAAGCAATTACAGTTAAAAATATATATATATATATTAATACAACTGAAATGAATAAACACTCTTATTATATATATATATATATATATATATATATATATATATATATATATATATATATATATATATCTATATATATATAACAGAAAAAAATTATTACCATGCATCGTGAAAAAAAAAAAATTAAGAAAAAAACACAAATAAATACTGAATTTTCTAATAAGACATTCCATGTACATGTATCTGTGCTGTACAGGTTCGGTATCTGTACTGTGATGCGCTGTAATGGTGAAATTTCATACACCCGCCCTTTCCTTTGTTTACTAGCGCATCACTTCCTGTAAACAAAGTCTTGCGAGATCTCAGCTGATATAGGAAATTAGGACATCAGAGAAAAGCCCCCAAAATGCACAGCGACAGACCGGAAGAATAAAATAACCCAAGACAGGCTAAACCGGAAGCAGCGGCGTTTATAAGGTACTGTAACGCCGATTTTACTTACACTAGCCGATTCGGGATTAGTGAGCAGCGGCATTTATATTACAGGCAGGTCAATTTAAGGGTGGAGCTCCGCTTTAATGATATCTATGGCTATGCAAATTTATAATTTAATCCATATTGCGCACTATATTTGATGCCTGGCACGCACACACAATCGCACATGATAATGACTTAAAACTTTTTAATAAAGTGATTTGTGCAACAAGCTCATTAACCACTTGCCGGTCCTGTCAGCGGGGGAAACGCTGACCTTCTGTTCATACAATGTATGAACGGAAGATCAGTGATTTCCCCTAGTGAGGCCACCCCCCCCATACAGTTAGAACACACCCAGGAACACACTTAACCCCTTCCCGCCCCTAATGTTAACCCCTTCAATGGCATTTTTATAGTAATACAATGCAATTTTATAGCATTGATCGCTAAGAAAATGGCAATGGTCCCAAAAATGTGTCAAAAGTGTCCGAAGTGTCCGCCATAAGGTCACAGTACTGAAAAAAAACGCTGATCGCCGCCATTACTAGTAAAAAAAAATTATTAATAAAAATGCCATAAAACTAACCCCTATTTTGTAAACGCTATAACTTTTGCGCAAACCAATCAAACGCTTATTGCAATTTTTTTTTTAATGAAAAATATGTAGAAGAATACGTATCGCCCTAAACTGAGAGAAAAAAATGTTTTTTTATATATTTTTGGGGGATATTTATTATAGCAAAAAGTTAAAAATATTGTTTTTTTTCAGAATTGTCGCTCTATTTTTGTTTATAGCGCAAAAAATAAAAACCACAGAGGTGATCAAATACCACCAAAAGAAAGCTCTATTTGTGGGGAAAAAAGGACGCCAATTTTGTTTGGGAGCCACATCGCACGACTGCGCAATTGTCAGTTAAAACGACGCACTGCCGAATCACAAAAAGTGCTCTGGTCATTGGGCAGCAACATGGTCTGGGGGTTAAGTGGTTAAACAGTCCACATTCAGTGGAAGTTCATATACTGGAAACTTTCACTGTATGTGGACTGTTTAATGAGCAGGGTCTATTGACGGGTACATTAGCTGTGTTTGATGGGCACAGTGGCTGCGCTTGATGGGCACAGTGGCTGCATTTGATGGGCACAGTGGCTGCATTTGATATGCACAGTGGCTGCGTTTGATATGCACAGTGGCTGCGTTTGATGGGCACAGTGGTGGCAATTTTATGGGCACAGTGGCTGCTTTTGGTGGACACAGTGGCTGCAATTGATTTTTTTTTCAGTTTGTGCCCCCCAAAAAACGTTCAGCACCAGCCACTAGTGGTCCCTAGTCTCCCTCTCTGTCCCCGCCATGTCCCTAGTTATCTGAAAGATGGGGTTCAAATGTTTTGACAGGGGCGCAGTTTCAGTGCTTGCCATAGGATACATTTTCACTAGATACGCCTCTGCTTGCACCATAAAAAAAAAATTAACTACAATGTTTTTTATTCTACAGGTCCTCTACTTTCAGGAACTATGTATGTTTAAAGTAATTTCATGGCTAAAAATTCAGATTTTTACGTGTGCAAGAGAAAAAAAGAAAGAAAGAATTCCTTTAGAGCAAAACTGGTTAAATATTACTGGCTTTTGCATTCCAGGTTGCATCCGGCATAGATTCCCTACAAAATAATTTTTTTTTTTTTTTTTTAAATATAACCCTATTGAAAGTACTATGCTGCTGTTCTTGGGCTTAACTCTTGATCCCATAACCTGGAATAAAGAATCTCAACATCTCAACATTGCCATCATTTAAGTGCACGGCACTTAAAGCCTGTGAGTAGCCAAACATAATTAAAACAAATTAGCACAAGGGACAACATTTACAGTCAGAGTCGGTTCACACTGGGGCGACTTGGGATCCGACTTGAAGTTGCCTCAAGTCGTCCCAAGTCGCGCTGTCCAGAAAAGCAATGTAAGTGAATGGGAGCGGTGTTAATACACACTACTAAGGTCGCTCCGACTTCAGAAGAGGTTCCTGTACTACTTTAATCAGACTTCTAGGCGATTTGTACCCATTGATTTCAATGGAAGTCGCTTCCAAGTCTGATCACTGTTTTAATTAACCACTTGCCGACCAGCCGCCGCAGTTATACGGCGGCAGGTCGGCACGGGTGCGCGAGAGCCCGTAGCTCTACGTCGCGCCTTTCGCGGCCACTAGGGGGCGCGTGCGCGCCGCCGGCGGCCCGCGCGCACGCCCCCCGCTCGCCCCCGAGTCCCGTGCGTGTGCCCGGCGGGCGCGATCGCCGCCGGGCACACGCGATCGCTCATTACAGAGCGGGGAACGGGAGCTGTGTGTGAAAACACACAGCGCTTGTTCCTGTCAGCGGGGGAAACGCTGATTTTCTGTTCATACAATGTATGAACAGAAGATCAGTGATTCCCCCTAGTAAGTCCCCCCCCCCCCCCATACAGTTAGAACACAAATAGGAACACACTTAACCCCTTCCCCGCCCCCTAGTGTTAACCCCTTCACTGCCAATGGCATTTTTATAGTAATCCAATGCATTTTTATAGCATTGATCGCTATAAAAATGCCAATGGTCCCAAAAATGTGTCAAAAGTGTCCGAAGTGTCCGCCATAATATCGCAGTACCGAAAAAAAACGCTGATCGCCGCCATTACTAGTAAAAAAAAAATAATAATAAAAATGCCATAAAACTACCCCCTATTTTGTAAACGCTATAACTTTTGCGCAAACCAATCAATAAACGCTAATTGCGATTTTTTTTACGAAAAATATGTAGAAGAATACGTATCGGCCTAAACTGAGGAAAAAATATTTTTTTTTTATATATTTTTGGGGATATTTATTATAGAAAAAAGTAAAAAATATTGCATTTTTTTCAAAATAGTCGCTCTGTTTTTGTTTATAGCGCAAAAAATAAAAACCGCAGAGATGATCAAATACCACCAAAAGAAAGCTCTATTTGTGGGAAAAAAAGGACGCCAATTTTGTTTGGGAGCCACGTCGCATGACCGCGCAATTGTCAGTTAAAGCGACGCAGTGCCGAATCTCAAAAAGTGCTCTGGTCTTTGGACAGCAATATGGTCCGGGGCTGAAGTGGTTAAAGCTACTTTCCAGGAAGATAACATACATTTCTCAGGCAAACCTCTCCCTCCCCCTCTCTCTCCCAGAGCTAATTGTTGTTTTATTGGCCACTGGACTTCAAGTCGTGTTGTAAATCTCCCCAGATCGCCCTGTGGTTCATGCTCAAGTCGTGTTGAAGTTGCTTCTGAAAGTCGTGCTGGAAGTCGTGTCGCCCCAGTGTGAACCGACTCTCAGTAGGATGTATCTCTTTTACTGATGCCTCTTTTGTTAATAGAAATAATTTCTATCCACCCCACAGCCACCATATTCTTCTGGTGTGATGGGGGTTAATACAACTAAAGGGCTGTCACAGGATCTCACCCAACTTTGCCCTTTTATGTCCATTCATAGAAGCCATACTACAGCTTCAAAATATGAAGCAGGATCTATAAATGCAGGACAGGCATATGATTGATAGGTATACAACCTCCATTGATAGATCCAGTTTCATTCATAAAAGCTATAGTAGAGCTTCTATTAATGGTGGAGCTGGGCAGAAAGGGTGGTCATAGTTGAGCTCTCTTGATGAAAGTTTATAACAGAACCTTAGTTGTATTAATGCCACCTCACCAGATGATTATAGAGGGGGTGGAGGGGGTCACTGACAGAGAATGATTTGTACTAGCAGAAGAGACATCAGCACAACAAACACTGTGCTGATTTTCATTTTTTTTTTCAGCTACACTTATGCCGCGTACACACGATCATTTTTTGCGATGAAAAAAAACGACGTTTTTTAAAACGTCATTTAAATTGATCGTGTGTGGGCAAAACTTTGTTTTTTGTGTTCAAAAAAACAACCAAAAAAAAATTCCAACATGCTTGAATTTTTTGTGTCGTTTTTCAAAACGTTGTTTTTTGTGTCATAAAAAATGATCGCGTGTGGGCAAAACGACATAGGAAATGACGTTTTAAACCCGCGTGTGCTCAGAAGCAATTTCTGAGATGGCAGAGCTCGTTCTGGTAAAACTACTGTTTAGAATGGATTAAGCACATTCGTTATTTTAAAACTAATGAAGAAAACAATGCGCTGCATTTGCCACAATGCTTTTCAAAGCATTTCCAAGCTACCCTAAACTCCTAGGCCCAGATTCACGTACATCTGCGCATTATTGGACCGGCGTAGCGCACCGCCTTTACGTTAGACTTCCGCAATTTTGCAGCGTAATCACCCTATTCTCGTAGCTTTTGCGCTGAAAATTGCGCATGCGTAACGTTATTTCAGAGGCGTAAGGCGGAGTAATACAAATTGGGAAGGACGTGGGCGTGTTACATTGAAATGAGCCGTGACCCCATGCAAATGAAGGGCCGGCCGGCTCGCGCATGCACGCTTGAAGGAGACCATGGTCAGCTCCGCTGTGCGCATGCTCACAACTCGGGAGCGGCGCAATCAGTGAAATTGGAAATGGACTAGGGCAACTTTGTGAACTACGCAAACAGCATAAATAGACAGACACAAACGCACTTCCTTTGCAAAAGTACATCCCTTTGTTTCCCTTCCTATACAGCAAGGTGCTTTTGTTTATTAGAGTTTGTTTATTTGTTTGTGACGTGTCTTTGAGATATTTGGGGACTGTTTTGCAGAGTGATTTTTTGTCTTTTATGTGTTTTCTTTGTTATTATTTTGTTTAAATTATATTTTTGCAGGGGGATTTTTTATTTTTGCTCGTCATTTATTTTATTTTTTTGGTTCTGTTTGTGTATGATTTTGGAATGTGGGGGTGATATTCCTGCGGGAAAAGGGGTGTCACCCTCATTTGTGGTGGAGAAGTGATCCCCAGGTACGTGTGAATGGTGTATGAATGTACAGTGACATAATTGGAGCCGTGGCATGGCGTTGCAGCTCACAAGTCCTGCATGGTGGACTGGTGCCAATCCAATGTGATGAGGATGTGGGGTGTGTGTGCTAGGGACCACAGTGGTGTGCATGCATGCATTCTCATTGTGCCATGATTAATGTGTATGTTTAACGTGCAAAGATGCATAATGTGAGCTGGCATGAGATGGGGTCATGAGATGGGGTCCCAGTGCATATGCAGAGTCACCTTGAAGGGAAAAGACAGGAGGATGTTAGTAGTGCATGTGTCCCTTGTGATGTGTGCATCATGGGGGGGGGGACAGTCATGCCTGCCACCCATGTCACTCACCAACCAGCCAGCTTTCCCCATACATGTTCTGTTCGAAATCTGTGGGGATGGGGCTCTGATTGTATATGTAGCTGTCATGGGTGTCATGGGTAGTGCCATGTGTTGGGCTGCTGATGTCCTCCTGCAAGGTTGTGGTAATTCCATGATGGCATGAGGGGTGAATCTGAAGATGCGAGACACCTCAGAATCACTCATGCCAAAGATGTCTATGCGTGTGTGATATATCAAGTGAAGAGTGAGGGGCTTGTATCAGATAAGAATATTGTATTAGATTAGATTAAATTGTAAATTTTATATAAGCAAATAAAAAATAAATAAAAAAACATCTCCCGTGCCCTCCTTAGTGCCCTCCTTAGTGCCCTCCTCAGTGCCCTCATCCTTCTTTGTTCATCTAAAGTCAGTAGTATAGCTATGTGCGACGATGCCCCTGGCATGTTGGCATACAGATTGTTGTGCAACACATGTGACTGCTGAGCTCCTCACTAACAGTGTTGCTTTATCTAACAAGTAGACTTTTTTTCTCTTTTTAGACCAGCTTTTATATGCTCTAATTTTAGACAGGACATTTTGCTGTTGCGCACACTGCGTAGCCTGCGCTGCCCCAACGTTCTTTTGTGGATCCCCGTAAGTCCCTCATTAGCATATATGACTAGCAAATCAATGGTCTGTCTAGCGTACTTTTGCGCGGACGGATGCGCCAGTCTAACGAAATTACGCGGGACAAAAAAAAGTAGATTTTTTGCGTATCTCGTTCTGGGGATGCCGTGCATCGAAACGCACGTGCACATTTCGACTTACGCACGCGCATCTCCTGTTGCGCAGACGTAATCGCTCTGTGAATCTGGGCCCTAGTTTGTTGTGGCTCATCTTGTTTGACATATTTCTGTCCACCTTTTGACTTTATTATTTGATTGGGCCCCTTTTTTTTTTGTTTGTTTGTTTTTTGGACACACGTAATTATTTTGGGGTAATATCTTTTAACAGATGTTTTGAACTACAATTTTTATTTTTGGATTTTGGAGGGTGTGAAGTGACCACAACAACTTTTTTTTTTTTTTTTTTTAATTACCCACAAGGAGGTTGGTGTTCCTTGTTTAATGTCATTTTAATTTTTTAAATGTGTCTGCCTACTCACTATAACAAATCGCTATATTTCTTTGTCAAAAATACACATGGTCAAAATTTGAAAACAAAAATATACATTTATTCAGGTTTAAAAGGTAAATAAATAAAAATTAGAACCATCTGGCAAACAAAAAGCAAATCCAAATAAAAACAAAGAAGCCAGGAAAAAAACAAAGGAGACCCTGCTTGAAGCTTGACACAAGGGTCCAACAAGTAAACAATAAAGGCTGTGAAGGCAAAAACCAATTAGCTTCGGGGCACCATCTCCTCACTTCTTCCTCCCTGCAGTCTTCCCTGCAGTCTTCCCTGCAGTCTTCCCTGCAGCCCGAGTCCTCAGGGGCTGTGTTCCTGGAGCCGATGTTGTGGCAGGAGCCAGAGCAGGCTCAGGAAGAGGAGGAGCAGGAGAAGGAGCAGGAGCAGGAGAAGGAGCAGGACCAGGAAGCCCAGTAACGACAGGAGTGCCAATCCGCCCAATGCCAATATCGTCATTGAACTGTCCCAGTGTGGCCATGCTTATGGCCTGGAATATGATGGATTCGCAGCGCACACGCTGGCCCAGCTCAAGATTTTTAAGCTTGGCTGTGATGAGTGCTGCGAATCCCTCTTCTTCACAGGGCTGCTCTTTGATGGCCAAAGTTGCTTCACGGAGCATGGCCTGGGTCTCCTCCTCCATTTGCATCAGCCTTCTGACCCTTTTTGCTGGATTCCGGATAGGAGGGATTTGGGAGATGCAATCACACTGGCGTGACTCCTGTCTCCCACTGGAGCCTGCCACCTCCTGGCTCCCAGTGAGGCCTGCCTCTTCCTGGCTCCCTGCGGGGCCTGCCTCCCCCTGGCTCCCTGCGTGGCCTGCCTCCCCCTGGCTCCCTGTGGGGCCTGCCTCCTCTTGGCTTTGCTCTGCCTGTGTATAATAAAAAAGGGACATAGTTTATTTTTTGGCTTCATTCATCACACACATTTTTAACTTGACATATCATAATTGAATGCTAAAATATATTTACCACAGGCCCTCCATCCCTAATTATGTGGCCCCTTACACAGCTATATAGATATGTGGCCCCTGGAGCTGGGGGCGGGGGGGGGGGGGTTGATGCTGTCTGAAATTCCCAAACCATTTTTTTTTACTTTGGGGTGGACAAAATGTTAATGGTCAAAAAGGGTGTTTAACATCTGCGGCCACTGTATGGTGTACCTAATGGCGTACCAGAAAATCACACACATTCATTATGACCTCTGCATTTATGTATCTTGTCCCCATTCTGTTTTTCCACTATTGCCTAGTGATATGTTCCTAATTTTTTGGGAAAACATTTATATAATTTCGATCACTTGTAACATTAATTACTCATCATTATTATACTTTGCATTTTAAAAATGAATATGAAAATGCAATACCTGGCTCCATGGGTCAAAATCAGGATCCTCCAGGAACTCAGGCTCTTCCTCTGAGCTTGCCTGCTCTTGCCTGCAGGGAACACTGGAGGGCTGACTGCAGGGAACACTGGAGGGCTGACTGCAGGGAACATTGGAGGGCTGACTGCAGGGAACACTGGAGGGCTGACTGCAGGAAACACTGGAGGAGCAGGGAAGCCTGGACTGCCTCCTTGGGGGAAGGGTAGACAGGGATGGCCTGGACTTAATGTGATCATCCAGGAACTGCAGCTGACCATAGTACCACAGGTTTGGCTTGTAGATGCTGTCAGCTGCAGCCCCAGATCTCATCGAGGCCAGGACTTGTGCCCGTTGGGTCCTGTAGGTGCCCCGAAGCGAATTGATTTTTGCCTTCACAGTCTCCAATGTTGCGTTGGGGACCCTTGTCTTTACAAATTCAAGCAGGGCCTCCTTTGCTTTCTTCCGGGCATCTTTGTTTTTTATCAATTTTGCTTTTTGATTGCCAGAGCACTGGATGTTCCTTCCATCTCTGGATAAATTCAGTTAGAAAAGCGGGTTCCTTAAAGGCCTCCATTATTTCTGCATGTACAAAACAAAAACCAAAGCCTAGTGTCAGCCAAGCCACTACTACTAATTAGCTTTTAACACCATGGGGGTTATTTATTAAAGGAAAATACACTCTGCACTTCAATTGCACTGAAAGTGCACTTGGAAGTGCAATCGTTGTATAAATCTGAGAGGGGTAGATCAGAAAAAAGGGGAAGCTCTGCTGATTTTATCATCCAATGATGTGCATGCTAAAATGCTGTTTTTAATTTTCATTGCATGTCCTCCTCAAGATCTACAGCGACTGCATTTCCAAGTGCACTTGTAGTGCAAAGTGGCTTTTCCTTTAAGTAAATAACCCCCCATATCTTCTAGCCCACACAATCATCCACTGTTCCCTAATATTATTAATGTCCATAATCCAGCTACGTACCGTCTTATGATCCGATCATCTCTTCCGCCTTGTTCCGCAGATTGTGAACGGCGCTTGCAATGACGTGGGATCCCTTTAAACGGCGCGAACGTGTGACGCGATGCACGAGATCCCGCCCCTGACGTTCGGTCTCGTCTTTTCCACGCCCCTTTTTTGATCTTTCTTTGTGGTTGTGTTTTATGGTCGAGAAATATGGCGACAAATATGGCAAGCTCAAGCCACCAGGCAGGCCAGGCCCAGGCAACCGGACGATCCCGGCGGAGGTACAAGGCCTCAAACATGGCCTTCCAGGAGATGGTGGAGATGGTCACCATATTACAAAGGGAGGATTATGATGGGAAGCATGGCCCTTACCTGCATCCAAATAAGGTGAAGGCCGACATCATGGAGAAGGTGATCAGGAGGCTGCATGAAAAATTTGCCAAACGCAGGACTAGAGAGCAATTGAGAAAGAGGTGGTCAGACCTCAAAAAAAAAGAGCCTGAACAACTCAATCAAATCAATAGGCTGATTCGGGCAACAAGTAAGTATTTTTTATGTGCCCACATTTGTGGTTGTTTGTTAATTGTGCCATGTGCTTTTAATTTCAGGTTGTACTGTATCTATGTTTGTGGGCACAAAAAGTGGTCGGAGGAGTTGTCGTTCATTCGTTGTTTTTCGTCCTACTAAACGACAATCTTCGTGCTAAATTGCATCGTTTGCATGGACAAAATGGAGTGTATAAACACTATATCATACCTAAAAAAACGTCTTTGTATTTTTTAGAATAGAATTTGAACAAACTCCTACGACCAATTCATGTGTCCCCAAACAGGAATCTCATGTCATTTTTAGTGTAATGTGACTTCACTTCTGATCTTTTGTAATGTAGATTTGTACCTAAAGAAAAGTAGATGTGAAAAGCTTAGTAAATATGAACTGAAAATGGAGAGTCTGCTCAGCAGTGGATTCTGCACATGTTTATATACTCTGTACTTGTATTTTTAGTTCTCACTCATATCTCTTTATAATCTTTTACTTTCTTTTTTCCCTATCTTCAATCTCCTAGGGCGCAGGGAATCAGCAAGTCAGGACGGAACTTCCCAAGCCCCACCCCCGAGGGATGATGACCCTGCCACCACATCCGGTAAAGTTTCAAGATAACACCCATACACAGGTAATCTAGATAAGGGATCCTCAAACTACGGCCCTCCAGCTGTTGTGGAACTACACATCCCATGAGGCATTGTAAAACTCTGACATTCACAGACATGACTAGGCATGATGGGAATTGTAGTTCCTGAACAACTGGAGGGCCGTAGTTTGAAGACCCATGATCTAGAATGGTCTTCCTAATTTTAATACCTTTTTTTGACCCACATTTCAGGAGCAAGTCATGCAGCGACAATGGACAGGGATGCTGCCCAGTTCGTGCTGTCCGAAATATGGTCCTGCAGGGAAAAAATAGAGGACATCCGGGTCACTGCAAGACAAGTGATCGAAAAAAACAAAAGGGGTGGAGCTACAAATTAAACATGTAATTGATTATTTGGGTAGCCTTTGATTTGTTTTGTTTTTATTTTGGAAATGAAAAAATGTTATACAGGTTTTGTTTAGAAAAAAAAAAAAGTGATTTTAATTGTTAAATAATGTAAAAAAAAAAAAAAAAAGTGATTTAATTGTTAAATAATGTAAAAAAAAGTGATTGTATTTTTGGAATAAGGAGAAATTTTTTTTTTATTTTTGGAATAAAGAAACCAAAAAAAAAAAAAAATATTGTATTTGTTTTGTAAGCAAAAAATACAAAGTTTTATGTTAAAAAGTTATAATCTTTTTCAAGATGTCTAAAAATAAAAAATAAATATGTTCAGTAAAATATGTGAGTCTTGTTATTTAAGCTCAATGATGAATAGAAAATACCTCAAACAAATGTATGCTGAGAACATTAAACAATGATGGATATTTATTTCACTCCATCACAAACACATGGCACTATGATAACCTAGGACAGTGATGGCAAACCTTGTCACTCCAGATGTTTTGGAACTACATTTCCCATGATGCTCAACTACACTGCAGAGTGCATTAGAATTATGGGAAATGTAGTCCCAAAATATCTGGAGTGCCGAGGTTCGCCATCACTGAACTAGGAGATAAAATAAAAACACAAACCTTATAAATTAATTAAAGAACAAAGAAAAGACTGTTTCAGTCAAAAAAGAAATGTATTTATTCAGCCAAGATCTGGCATTGGAATGGCCCCCCTACCCATAAAATAGTCCACATATGCCTGCCGCACAGCACGTGCGTTTCGGGGGGCCAATTGTGGATGGGCAGCCTCACGAGCCGCCTCTGGAAGCTCAACTGGCTCATCAGGCAAAACATTCAAATAAGTTGTAGAATGTCTTCGCAAATAATTATGGAGAATGCAGCAACACATAATTATGTAGTTCAACGTATACTCTGCCATGTTTATGGCAGTCATAAATAGGCAGAAACGGCTGGCCATGATGCCAAAGGCATTTTCAACAACACGTCTGCCTCTGGCCAGCCTATAGTTAAACACCCTCCTCTCAGGGGTGAGGGCGCATTGGGGAAATGGCCTCATGAGGTGGGGACCCAATGCAAAAGCCTCATCAGCTAAAAAAACGAAGGGCAGACCCTCTTCATTCTCCTCCGCAGGCGGCAATCCCAGGTCCTCCGAAACTCGGTCTCGGCAAAGACCCCACCGTCCGACATCCGCCCATTTTTCCCAACATCCAGATACAGGAACTCATAATTGGCAGACACCACCGCCATCAGAACAACACTGTGGAACCCTTTGTAGTTGAAATAATGGGATCCACTGTGGGGTGGTGGCACGATGCCGACGTGCTTGCCGTCAATGGCTCCTCCGCAGTTAGGAAAATTCCATCGCCGGGAGAAGTCCGCTGCCACAGTCTGCCATTAATCAAACAAACATTCCTAAAAAGAACATCACAAAACATTCTTGGATCCAAAAAAAAAAAAAACGATCATTAATTTGAAGTATTAATAAAAATGGCCAAAATAATAAGGGATCACTAAAGCAGATTAATCACACCCTCTGATGGTCACAATCCTACAAAAAATAAGGTGAGTGGAGGCCCAAGATGAGTTTGAGAGACCTCTAAAAAAAAAATTAGAGGGTAATTTATACAATTATAAAATAAAGAGGGGGGGGGGTGTTGTGCGTGCACTACAATAGAGGCCAAAAATATAGGGGGATATAGGGACTTCTATAGACAGCACTACAATAGAGGACAAAAATATAGGGGGATATAGGGACTTCTATAGACAGCACTACAATAGGACAAAAATATAGGGGGATATAGGGGACTAGGCTAGGTTGGTTTGGAACAAAAAATAAATAAAAATGCTGGACAGGTTGACAAAACAAAAGATGCATGTAGGAGCAAATATAAAATGAATACAGCATGCATGGAGATGAAAGGGAACATTCCCAGAAGATCACAAACAGGTTAATTAGGGACTGTTTAAACAAAAATAAAGGAAACAAATACAAAAGACAAAATAAAACATAGTTTGTGCATTTAAAGGGCACCACTTACCTTAATATAGTCCTCCTGCAGAACATGAATGATAGCAGAACAGGTCTGGGGAATTATGAGGCCCAAAGCCTGGGGGGAGATGCCCGTCGAGAACTTCAAGTCCTGCAGGCTTCTCCCTGTTGCCAGGTACCTCAAAGTAGCAACTAGCCGCTGCTCAGCAGTGATGGCTTCCCGCATAACGGTGTCCTGCCTGGTGATATAAGGCGACACCGAAGCCAAAAGCTGCTGGAATACGGGGTCAGACATCCGAAGAAAATTCCTGAAATCATCAGGGTTATTTTCTTGGATCTCCCGCAGCAGAGGCATATGAGAGAACTGGTCCCTGCGAAGAAACCAGTTCTTGGCCCACAAAGTCCTCCTCGCCCTCCTCAAGGACTTGAGCCGGGATGCAGCACACATCCTAACTAGAAGCACAGCACAATCTCGGCAACGAGAACGTACCCGCAACATGGCTAGAAAACGGTCGTCAAATCAGATCGCACTAAAACACCGCTCTGAAGTACAGAAAGGCCTCTGAAGAACGGACCTGCAAAACAGGAACATGTAGACAAGAACGCACTGCCAAAACAGATACGATCTGAAAACAAGCTCTGTAACACAAATACGACCCCAAAAGCACAAACTGTACGACAGTAAACTATATTAAAGCACAAAGACTGAAAATCGCGAATCGTCTCTCACCAAACTTACTTACTAACACGCAGCAACACGATATCAGCAAAAGAGGCCGTCTTCCACATGGAAATGACCCTTTATAGTTCCGTCGTACGTGATGGACGTGACGGCGCTTTGCTAGACTTTTTGGAAAAAACGATAGTGTGTACGCAATGTCGTTTTGGAAAATGAAGTTTGAAAAACGTCGTTTTTTTTCATCACAAAAAGTGATCGTGTGTACGCGGCATTAGGCTTTAAACTCGTAATACAATGACTTAATGTTGAAAAGATGTCCTATTTGCATTGACTACAGTATATGTGACTTAAATCTCTAAACATTTGTACCAGTGAAATTACGTACAATAAAAAGGATTATGGACACAAAGGGGAAAAAGAGAAGCATCATCTGAGTGTAGTATTCTAGAGAAGTATTTTATTACCACATAGTAGGCAACTCACATAAATCAGGTTAAAAGCACTCGTCAATATAAAAGCACCACTCTGTGTCACCTGGTACCTTGGGCACCACTGGAGGGAAGCGCAATGGTCCCACTGAGCTGGCTGCATTTGGGACACCCAGAACTCCCTGGTCAGTGTGGAACGCACAGTCTGGGCCATCTTAATTTAAGGGCATCCCTGGGCAGTGCCCAGGGGCCCCACCCAGGTACATGGGGGCCCCACAATAATCTTGCATTACATCATACGTGCCAACTGCACCGGATTTGCTGAGACATTCTTTTTACTAAACTGTCCCGATATGGTCATGTCCTGGGAAGCATCTCAGAACCTATACTGTGACATCCTGATCCCAGTATTGTGCCCTCCTGACCCCTCCTGTACTGTACAGTGCCCTTCAGTATTCCCCCCTGTGCTGTGCCCTTTGTGTTGACTAGTCTTTGATTTATGGACATTTTTCCTTTTGTAAAATCAAATTAATTGAAAGTACTAATGAATATATGTTTAATCAACTATTTTTACATTATTTCTTTGAAAGTAGGTGTGTAAATTGGGGCAAACTGGTAGGGGACCCAGTGCATTATTTTGCCCCGGGGCTCTTGATGCTATTAAGACGGACCTGCGCACAGTATGGATGCAGACATGACATCACTTCTGGATGCTGACATGGCGTGGCTAAGTGTTACGGAGCATGCATGCTCCTTCCTCTGGCTATGTCTGGAACCACATTGGATACAGCATTTATGGGCAGCGGGGACTCAATGGACTACAATGCCCAGCAATACTCAAAAACCGCAATAAAGTACAATATCTGAATATGATAAAACCAGCTGTACACTATGCAAAATTGATTGCACTACCGAAAGTTGAATATTATAATATGTACTCACAGCGTCAAATTTCTTAGCTCTTAAATGCTTTAAGGGTCCCCTAAAATAAATGTAGCTAATTCAGGATATTTAGGCATTTAAATATGGTAAAATGGAAAATTATATATAGCGTTCCTCCTTAGATTTTTTTCACATGACTGCTTAATAGCTGGCCCTTTATATAGGGAGTTGTGTGCCAAGTTGAGAAGGTTGGATAGTCTGTGTCAACCATCATTGGTGGGATCAATTCATTCTACAGAAATATCAAATTAAATTTGATATACAATTTCAGGGAAAGCTTTAAGACAGTGGTTCTCAACCCTGTCCTCGAGTAACTCCAACAGGCCATGTTTACAGGTTTTCCTTTATCTTGCACATGTGCTTTAAATCAGAGTCAATGTCTTGTTATTTTGGACAGCTATTTTTAAGATAAATTTCCAAAACATGGCCTGTTGGGGGTACTTGAGGACAGGGTTGAGAACCACTGCTTTAAGAGTACTTAAAAGTTGTTTCTTTTTAGACCTAGATCTTAAATGTGAATGGTCTCAGATCTCAGAGTTCTGCATGCAAAAATGGACGCAGGTTATCATCAAGCAGAGAAAAAGGAAATTTAACATTCTGCTACAGAGTTTAAACTATATTGCAGGCATTGATCCAATGGGTACCACATTTACCATCTGATTTGTTTAAAACTCTTAATAAAAGCACACAAAGGAAACATGATGACTTAAGTAGAACCAAGTTTGATATTTTTCAGAGGGATGTAGATGACTATAACATCAGAGTTTCTGAAGGCTGTACCAATCCCTTTCCACAGGACCACGCATTCATCTGTTCCGCTTATGTCTTGCCATCTTGCAATAAATTTGCAGCCCAACTTTGCACTACCGAGTAAAAGAGATGATCAAACCTGTTAACATTGACACTATCCTCTTGTTTTAGACATTAAATTAGGACATCACACTCCACGTTATCCACCACCAACAGATAATGCTTCCAAATGGGAAAAAAGTGTATAGCCCACATTTACAACTCCAAAACCTCATCATCTGAGGACTTTGTCATCTGAGGACTTTGAGTAGGAAAAAGAAAAAGAAAAAATCCTAACATACCAGTCACTTGGCCCAGGGAGTCTGTTTCTCATCTTGTTGATTCACTGTCTTCTGATACAGCTCCACATACCTCCAGTTGCAAGTAGCCTCTTAGTTTCAGGTCCTGAAACCTGTCAAGAGTGGCCGCTCTTGTATTATGAATTCCAATCAGATATTGGGAACTATGGGGAATACTCCCACCAACAATTTGAATTCCGAGTTTTTTTTTAGAGTCACCACCCTGTCCGACCTAACAACAATGTTTGGAAAACTAGCAGGAGAGGGGGAAGTGGTAGACATAAGAAGGAAGGAAAAGCTATGCAAACTGTGGAGATTTTGAAACTAATCATCACATTCCCGATTGAGCTATAAAATTTCCCTGTTGAGCCTGGCACTTCACTTTGTTCTCTCTGCCCAACCTAATCCTTTTACTTAATTTATAGAGTTGAATAAGTTCATAAAGAACTAAAATGCTAAAGAACTAAAATGCTTCTTCAACATAAAATCCATGTTTCGTCTAGCTCAATTAGAGGACCTGTATTTAGATGATGAAGATGTGGAAGTTACCTGGCTTACACATCATCTTCCTACCTCACCTTCCATATAGCATACATTTTTTAGGTCCAAATCAGTTTTTAATCCCACACATTTCTTTATTTACAGACTTTCTACCCAGTTGTTTGTTCTGATCTTGTGCGTATGTAAAAAAAAAAAAACTCTTCTACCCAGGATAAACAGTATAATTTAACAACCCTAGAAACACAGGCCATTATTATTTTATCTCTGAAACCATAATGTCATCATCAAGTCAGATAGTAAAGGAGGTGGCATTGTTATTTAGGACAGATCAGTTTTGCCTAAAAAAGGGCCTAAAAAAGGCCAGGCCCACTGGAAGATTACTTCTGCAGGGGGGTATGATGGGGAGCAGAGGACAGTATATTTCAACTAGACAGCCATCACCAATTCAAGGGATACTTCTCAGTTATTGTAAGTACGGTACATTATGCTGACTACGAAAACAAAAAACAAACACAAAACTTAGATTTAATGGGGACTTCTTAAAGGCCCAACTCCAGACTTGTATTTGAAGCACTTGCTATATAAGAGTGACAACTCAGTACCTTAAAAGTTAACCACAGTACTGTCACACATTACTCTCAAATACAATAATATGTACTGTAGGCATGAAGACTTCTGAATTGGCTCAGCATTGAGGAAGGGGCAAGTAACGGTCAGTACAGCAGTGTCTTGGCTCTGCTCCTTATCACTGATAATGAACAGCAATGCTGTGGTTGATGTCCAAGCCCTATTAAAGCTTTGCTGGAAATGGCGTTCTGGCAATTTCTTCTAACCATTCACAATCACAGCCATAATAAATCAGTCATTCGACACCAAGAGGAATAGAGAAGAAAGGTTATTTGAAAAAAATGTGTGTAGTACTGTTGATGCATCACACATGCATACACAGTATGTTACTATTAGATTTGACATGTATTTTAAATCCAACATAATAAGGACTGTGTACCATGGGGTATAATGCAGTATATTAAATTCTTCATTGGGCTCTAAGCACTAAAATGAAAAACGAAGCTGATAATCAGGTCTATGAAGAGATCCAGTTCCTTGGGGATAGAGTCCCAAATCAAGTTTGTCATATAAATTATTTCCAGAGACTTAGTTAATGTTAATGTCTTATGTTGCATAGTGAGTACAGTCCCATACTACGCGCAATATGGAAAGGTAGATGGTTATCTGTGCTGTTTATACACACTGATCTATTCCCATTTTTACATAGCAATGTGACCAAATAAAACTGACCCAGAGTATAATTAGAGATTAAGAAAACAGAAGCAATTCATTATTTTTATATAGCTGTAGGATGTAGCCTGAGTTTCCCTCGAGACAGTTCCCAGAGAAAGGTCCCATGATTCAGCTAATCTTCTTATAAACATTGTTGTTCACTTATGTATGTATTATTTTATCTGACTCGTGTCAACGCATCAAGCTAAGCCATGCACTTCCCATGGGAAACTTTTTATCATACTTGAATTCAGCTCCATATTGCCACTACTGACAAGCAGGTAAATTCTCGTATAATCTCATCCTTTTTTGCTTCAATAGTTATAACCTTCCTGAAGAAACAGTGTTTTTGTAATTTAATACAAGATTTGTATTAGGATTAAATTGCTAAGGCACTTGATGTAACGATACAAATTCTATAAATGTGATGATAATCAATGGTCATATAAAACTGCAAAAACAGGAAAAAATACTGTACTATGTTGAAAATCTTTATTGATTTACTACTTACATAATTACCATTTGCAGTACCTTGAACCTCCTTAACCTCCCTGGCGGTATGATTCTTTCAGATTTTAGGTGCTGAAAGTGGTACCATTATTTGCAAGGGAATTTGGCGTTTTATACTGTAGGCTTGTAATTCTCACTGAAATCTATCCAAACAAGAGTCTGAGGTGCCGTACACACGGCAGAGAACCTCGACGGGCAGAACACATCGTTCCGCCCGTCGAGGTTCTCTCCCAGCCGTCGAATTCGGCGACCCGCCCGTCGGGAATGGCAACCAGCCATTCTTCCAGGCGGGCCGTCGAGGAAATAGAGAGCGTGCTCTCTATTTCGGCTCGACGGGCTTCCCGACGGGAAGCTCGCTGAGACCGTACACACGGCCGAGGTCCTCGCTGGAATGTGCATTCCAGCGAGGTTCTCGCTGGTTTTCAGCGAGAACCTCGGCCGTGTGTACGGCGCCTAATAGGCATCCCGGGTATGATTTTTTTATTTTTTTATTAAAAATTATAATATAATAAATAATTATAAAAAATTATAACAAATAATAATATAATTATAGTAAAAATTATTCAATAATGTAATCAAATCAAAATCACTGAAATTTGCTCAGTTGCAGAATTTTTGCTGTCATTATTTATTTTTTTTATGACGAATTTCCCCATAAATCGCTAAATTCTGCAAGTGATTCTGATTTATTATCGCTGTTTTTTAGCTGCTCTAAAACAATTTTTGCCATAAAGGGACACTTTTGGTTGCTATGGGCAATCTACAGTTTGCAGGGAGAAAGAACAGTTTTTATTATATAAAAGGACATGTAGTGTACAGGGCAGACCACTAGGGACATGGGGGGTGTGTATTTTTTACATACAGTACTGTAATCTATAAGATTACAGTGTACTGTATGTATAGTGTTTGTTTACATTTTTGAATTTGGCGCCGTTCCCCCCCTACGTCGCGATGCTCGCAGGGAAGGGAATCGGAGGTACACACAGCATCAGGCGGACATCCGGCCGCCATGTACTGCGGGGATTCATCGCTGGATCGCAGAGAAAAGGTAAGTAAACTCTTTTCTGCATCCAGCGAGGCAAGTCCGTGTGTGGCACGGGGTTACCGATCGTAGCTTAAAAATCTCACCCCGTGCCACACACGGGAAGACCGCCAGGGAGGTTAAACCCCTAAATCATAGCCTTTTTTTTTAATGTTTTGGAGAAGTTTGTAGCAAATAATATTTGTAATTGTGTTTTTTTTTTCTAATCTACATCTTTCAGTTTTCATCCAATTTGGATTAATATGTTTGAGTTGTACAAGCTGTGTGCTTATTTAGCTGAATAATTTGAACAGAACACATTTAATTTATAATTCTCTATACTGTATTTAAATAGCAAAACCCCAAGAAATGTAATCCAAAATACAGTCAACGCTGATCTCCAGGGAAAAACAATTATCACCCTTTCCCATGTCACATGCATCTACCTCATCTATATAGAGAAAAATACCCAGCAGGTTAAAATTCACATAATTTGGGTTGCCGTTCTTTGTACTTTGGGTCTATACTGTAAGAGGGTCTGATCCACATCGCTTCCTAGTGACATGGATTCTACCCATTGGTTGTTGGAAGAGTCAAACGCCAGCGCTTCACAAGGTCTTGAAGTCTTTGAACATGGCATTGTTATGAGAGAGGTAGACACAAGACCGAAACAGAAAGCAGCTTGTGATCACCTACCCAAAATAGGTAAAAATGTAACATTGGATTTAGGTACATTTTTTCTGTACCTAAAGAACACAGACTGAGTAATTGTTGGTGGAAAATGGATGTATTTTGCCGGCAGATTTTGCTCAAGTCTCTGCTGCAGAAAAAGACCCCCATAACAGGATATTACCACCACTGACAGAGTGTGTGGCGAAGAGAGCCGATCAGCGGCATCTCTTTGAAGGAGAGACCTGTACAGTTAATAAGGGCACTGATTACAGTACAGCCCCTGCAGTGCCTATCAGTGATCCTGATCAATGCCCAACAGTGACACCAATCAGTGGGCATTAGTTATGCCAGTCAGTGCTGCCTTTCAGTGCCTGCTCATCAATGCTGTCCATCAGTGCAGCTAAGCAGTGTCCATGAGTGCCGCCTATCAGTGCCCACCAGTGCCACTTATCAGTGCCCATCAGTGACGCCTATCAGTGCACATCAGTGATGCCTATCAGTGCCTATTAGTGCAGCATAGTAGTGCTTCTTTATCAGTGCCACCTAAACAGTAGACATGTTCACACTGAAATATTTTGTTTTGGAATTTCATTTTCGTCTGAAAAATATATTTATTTAGTTACTCCCGAAATGAGTTTTTATTAAAAAATGCATTCTTCCAAAAATCCAAATTTATTAAGGTGGAAGGTGTTCTAAGAAGATTCAACGAAGCAGCTAAACTGTACGACGCAGCAATCGTACATTTCCGGTCGAATGTTCCGCTTACAAGCTATATAAGAATTCTAATGTATGACACTTGTAATAATTATATTTATAAATTATTATTACTAGTCAACCAACATTCAACGTCTTCTATAGCGTATGGGCCGAGCATTTGACCGGAAATGTACGATTGCGGCGTCGTACAGTGTAGCTGCTCGTTGAATCTTCTTAGAACTTTCGACAGACACCATAAACCTTCAATAACAGATTCAACGTTTGTATGTTTTTCGCTGCTTCGTCAAATCTTCATCATTCATGTCGATGGTCTACCCCAACACTGTCTCTATAATGTCGAATCTTTCCTCTCTACAGTATGTAGAATAAACCAAGCAGTGATTAAATATTACCAAAAGAAAGCTCTGCTTGTGTGAAAAAATTATAAAAAATGTATTTGGGTACAGTGTTGCATGACCACGCATTGTCATTCAAAGGGTGACAGCGCTGAAAGCTGAAAATTGGCCTAGGCAGGGAGGGAGTGAAAGTGCCCAGTAGGCAAGTGGTTAAAATGGGGGTATTTTCTATCCAAGACCCTTGTTAAAGTGAAACTATCACTATGCAAATATTATATCAGTTAATAAGCCAAAATATGAGTTCCCACAAATCAAATTATTAATTGCATTACAACATTTTCTCTTTCCTGTCATAACTTAAAAAAAGAAAAAAAAAATATTATTTCCTAGAGCTCAGCCCGGGAATTCCAGATCACATGGTTCATGAGAAATTGAACTGCAGGAGAGCTTATTGTATGTGTTTAGAAGAGAAATAACAGGATTTATAAATGCTACCTCTGTATATATGAATAATTAAAAACTATGCATAGAAAACATTTTTTTTAATGTATTATCGCACATTTTGCTTTTATTCAGCTTATGGTTATCTATAAACATTAACATAAAGAATATAGTTTCCCTTTCAGTTACAGTTTGTAAAAGCACATTCTATATTTTATGTTGTATTTTGTGTACATGCAGGTCGGCCAAAAACAAAACTACTATTTTTTTTTTTTACTATTCGTTACTTTGTTACTTTGAAGCCATATATTTTTTTTTTACTTCAGCTTCCATGACTTATTGCCACTAAACTTGGCTACTGAAAAAGGGCTGCTGTTTTATTCATAATTAACTTAAAGTGTTGAATTGTTTTTAGATGGATATCCTGATGGATATCCTGATGGGTCCAAATAAATGGTTGACTTGAACAAGAGGTACAATAAAAAATATAATATGCTGTAGATATTGCTCACTACCCTTCTAGTGACACAGCTGTGCAATTTGGCCTCCACCTGTGTGACGAAATTGCTCCTAGATATGGTTATTTAATGGTCGAGGTGGTTGGAGGAAGAACATAAACGGCACCTGCTGCTCATTTCGCTAGAAGAAAAAAGCATACAATTTTTACATTACATCCCATTTGTGCTGAAGATAATATATATATATATTTGTTTTAAGGGAATTCATTGCAGATAGCGATAAGGCAAATGTATAAACAAAACATGACGTGTAAGCAAACCTACTTACCTGTTAAGAGATCCATTAAGCACGTGGGCCCAGATTCACGTAGATCGGCGCATTATCATTCCGGCGTAGCGCACCACTTTTCCGTTAGACTTGCGCAATCTAGCCGCGTAATCCGGCGATTCACGTAGCTTTTACGCAAGAGATTGCGCAAGCGTAAGGTTTTTTCCTGAGGCGTAAGGAGGAGTAATACAAATTGGGAGGGACGTGGGCGTGTTACATTGAAATGAGCCGTGACCCCATGCAAATGAAGGGCCGGCCGACTCGCGCATGCGCGCATGAAGGAAACCATGTCAGCTCCGTTGTGCGCATGCTCACAACTCGGGAGCGGCGCAATCAGTGAAATTGGAAATGGACTAGGGCAATGTTGTGAATTACGCAGACAGCATAAATAGACACACACAAACGCCCTTCCATTGCAAAAGTACATCCCTTTGTGTCCCTTCCCATTGAATCAAGTGCTTTTGCTCTGTTGTTCGTTAGAGTGTGTTTTGTACAGTAGTTGTGAGATTAGTGTTCTGTGTGATATAGTGCTTGTTGGTAGTTTTGTGAAAGTGTGTTTTGATAAGTGTTTTTTGACTGTTTGTTTGATTGATAGATTTCTGAGCGTTTGTTTTCTTGCTTTATTTTTTCATCTGATTTTTTTGTGTCTGTTTCTTGCTGAGTGCTAGTGTGATTTTTGGCTGTTCTTTTTCTCTTTGTGTGTGTTCTTGTCTGATTGGTTGTGCTTGTATTTGTGACAGATTTTTGGTGACTGCTAGTGAGTTTGTTTGGAAGTATGACTGAGAGAAAAAGAAAGCTCAATTTTACTGTGGGGGAAAAAAGAATTCTTGCCCGGGCCATTACCGACTATGGGCGTTTTCTCCACGGCCCGCAGAGTGCCACCACCACCCTGGCCAGGAGGAGGGAGATATTGGATATGATCACGGAGCAGGTCAATTCATCGGGGGAGGGGGAGACACGGACCCGCTCTGGGATTGAAAAGAAAATAAATGACCTCCGGCGTGAGGTAAAAAAAAAACTGGCCGCAATAAATGCCCATGCCAGGGGCACAGGAGGGGGCCCACCATGCCGGGTTAGATTTACAGCGACGGAGCGTGTGGTGGCCCTGACCTTTCACCGGCATGAAGTGGAGGGCCTGCCAGGCTTTGACACAAGTCCGGTCCCCGCGGTGCCAGGTAAGGTTTTTATTTCTCTCAGGTGTGTAGCATGTGTGGGGGAGGGGGTGAAAGGGAATATGTGGCAAGTGTGTGGATCCTCCAACCTGTGAATGGTTTGTGTCATCCACAGATGTGCAGGAGGGTGCAGGGCCATCTGGCCTGACCGCTCCAACGCCAGGACAGCAGCCTAATGAGGCCCCCCCAACAAGGCCAGAGTCCGCGGAGGAGGAACAAGGGGAGGAGGAGGATCATGCGGAGGACGATCATGAGGAGGAGGATAATCATGAGGAGGAGGAGTCCATGGCAGGCACTGGACAATTGGTTTCTGCGGACTCTTCCCCTCTGGCTGCAAGAAGCCTGCCCTCCCTAAGGGTGTGCCCCCCCCCTCCTCCCCCAACATGGCTCCCCTCACAAGGGCCTCCCCTTCTCCCCGGCCACAACCATCAGCTGGAGCCAGGAGGTCATCCCAGAGCACCAGGGGGGCGCCCAATCTCCTGCCCGCCTGTCTGAGAAGGAACCTGGCCACCCAGACCCGCCTTCTGAGACAGCTCTGCCAGACTATGGGGCGGGTGGATCAGAGCCTGTCCTCCATTAACGATAGCCTGGGTAACCTGGACTCCCACTCCCGGGCCTCCACAACCTGCCTAAATGACCTGCAAACTACAGCAGCAGGCGTTGGGCAGGATGTGAGGGCCCTTACCCAGGCTATCCAGGGCAACACGGCAACACTTGGTGCTGCCCTGGACAGAATAGCCGTGGCCTTGGAGGGCAGGCCGCCAGGTGGGCAGATCTCAGGGGCTGCTCCTCCTTCCCCGGCTTTTCCCCTCCCCCATGCGTCTCCCCTGAGGGTCCGGGGCCGTGGCCGGGGGCGCCCCAGGCGTGGCTCAGGCAGAGGGCATTAATTTTTTTTCCCCCTTTTGTTTGTTTTGAAAGCATTTTTATTTTTGTTCTCTGCTTATTTATTTTTTTCGATGCATTTTTTGTTTCTATGCATTTTTTTTTTCCCTGACATTTTTGGCATATTTTGGGTTGTGAATGATGTTTGAATGTGGGGGTGACATTCCTGCTGGAAAAGGGGTGTCATCCTCAATTTTGGTGGAGAAGGGTTCCCCAGGACCAGGGAGAAGTGATCTCCAGGTCCGTGTGAATGGTGTATGAATGTACAGTGACATAATTGGAGCCTTGACGTGGCGTTACTGCTCACCAGTCTAGCATGGTGGACTGGTGCCAATCCAATTTGATGAGGATGTGGGGTGTGTGTGCTAGGGACCATAGTGGTGTGCATGCATGCATTCTCATTGTGCCATGATTCATGTGTGTGTTTAACGTGCAAAGATGCCCAATATGAGCTGTCTCCTGACTGCTCTTCCCTCAGAAGACGGGGTATCCTCGGTTAGGGGTTGATTGTCTGGTTGGGGGGTTAGGTCATCACGTTCCTCTATCTGCAGGCCCTTCCTCACTGCGAGATTGTGCAGCATGCAACATGCAACGATGATATGGCACACGAAGTTTGGGGAATACAACAGTGTACCCCCAGACTTATCCAGGCATCGGAAACGTGACTTCAGGAGGCCAAAGGTGCGCTCCACCACTGCACGGGTTTTGATGTGTGCTTCATTGTATCGTTCCTCTCCTGGGGTTTGGGGGTTCCGGATAGGAGTCATGAGATGGGGTCCCAGGGCATATGCAGAGTCACCTGTAAAGGAAAAGACAGGAGAATGTTAGTCATGCATGTGCCACTTCTGTTGTGCATCACGGGAGGGGATAGTCATGCCTGACTCCCATGTCACTCACCAACCAGCCAGGTGTTCCCATACACGTTCTGTTCGAATTCCGTTCGGATGTGGCATTGATTGTAGATGTAGCTGTCATGGGTGGATCCGGGGTGTTTGGCACGAACGTGCCATATGAGGCCTTGGGCATCGACTATCACCTGTACGTTGATGGAGTGCCAATTCTTCCGATTGCGGTACATGTGCTCGGTCTCATGGGGGGGCTGGAGTGCCACATGTGTGCAATCTATGGCCCCGATGGTGCGTGGGAATCTGGCAATTCGGTAGAAATCTGCCATTGCCTTCAGCCGCAGCTCCTCAGTGGTGGGTTTTATGATTTGGTTGGCCAAGCGTGTGAGGATTGCAGGGACAACCTGGTGCACACATCTGCTCATGGAGGATTGTGACATCCCAGCCACCACTCCACTTGTACGCTGAAAAGAGCCACTGGCAAGGAAATGGAGTGTTGCCAGTACCTTGACCAGTGGCTGCACTGCATGTGAGCGTTGTGTTGGGCTGGTGATGTCCTCCTGCAAGGTTGTGGTTAATTCCAGGATGGCATGAGGGGGGAATCTGAAGATGCGAAAGACCTCTGAATCATTCATGCCAAACAGGTGTATGCGGGTGCGGTATACCCTCTCCCGTGCCATCCTCCGTGCCCTCCTCCTTCTTTGGTCATCTATATTCACTAGTGCAGCTATGAGCGACGATGCCCCTAGCATGTTGGCAGTCAAATTGTAGTGCAACACGTGTGTGTGGTCTGCTCCTCAGTAACGGTGTTGCTTTCTGTGAGATGTAGACGTTTTTTCAAAAGTTAGACCAGCTTTTAGGTGCTCTAACTTTAGACAGGACATTTTGCACTTGCGCACATCGCGTAGCCTGCGCAGCAACTGCGTTTTTTTGTGGATCCCCGTAAGTCCCTCATTAGCATATTTGACTAGCAAATCAATGGTGTGTCTAGCGCAGTTTTGCGCGAAGGGAAGCGCATGTCTAACTCAATTACGCCGGACAAAAAAACGTAGATTTCTGGTGTATATTGTTTTGTGAATCGCGTCCAACTATACGCACGCGCACATTTAGACTTACGCACGCGCAACAGCAGTTGCGCACGCGTAATCGCT
The DNA here is from genome assembly GCA_029574335.1 of Rana kukunoris. Lineage (NCBI taxonomy): Eukaryota > Metazoa > Chordata > Amphibia > Anura > Ranidae > Rana > Rana kukunoris. Next base: position 121,393,606 of record CM056056.1, read on the forward strand.
CTGTGAATCTGGGCCGTGTTCTTTTCAGTCACATGAATTAAAATTGTCACTCATATAAAGCAATTATGGGCCAGTGTCTGGGTTTGCATTTTTTTTTAATATCAGTACAAGCAAGTAAAATGCTCAGGGAATAAGTGCACAGACATGAAGCCACCAAGTACAGAATAACGTTGTTGTCCCATATGTCTTTTATTTAAAGATAGCAATCACATGAAGGCATTTTTTACCACATCGTTTTTTGGATAATTTTTAAATCATAATGACAACAGAAATCACCCAAATGGCCCTGATAACAAATTTACACACCATGGAATGTTTGGCCTTGGTACAGACACAGAAGGTGGCACACACAGGTTAAAATTGCAATAAAAGTGGGCGTTGCTTGACTATGGAGTGAGGACGTGCATCTCCTCATCTCCGCATCTACCACTGCCTAATCATCAGCAAGGAGGGGAAATATGACCCCCGGAATGGTAGGAAACATGTCCCAGGGACGGCAGGCACTTTCCCAGCAATCGAGGGCAGATGGGACCCGACAGGTGTAGCTTGAGGCTTTCTTTAGCGGGATCCGCGGACTGGGTCACGAGGCCTTTAAGATGGCATTGATGCCTAAAGCTACTAAAGCAGCAAAAGCTTCACAGAAAGCTGTGGCCCAGCAGCAGCAACTCATGGAGTCCCAGGTCCCTTCTCCAAGGTTGGTGAGTGACTCTGAACCCCCAATCTCCTTGGGATCCTCTGCCTCACATGATAGGGGCTCTGATATAGCTCACTTCCTAGGGGATGAGTATATAAAATACCATATTTGGTCCCTCCTCACCTGGGATGACTTGGAGAAATTTACTACCAGGGTGGAGAAGGCCTTCAAGGAAGATATAGCCCAAGCTGATACCAATCAATTGGGAGTCAGGATGGAAAACATGGAGCAGAGACTTGATGAGGCCCTGCCTGCCATCTCTATGCTTCAGGACAGATGCAACTACCCGTTGAGATCGATTGTGCCCATAGGGCCCTCAGGCCTTCCTTCCAGGATGTGGACAATCCTAGAGATGTTATTTGTAAGCTTCACAAATATACTCTAAAAGACAGGATCATGCAAAAAATGTGAGGGAAACCATTCTTTGACTTTGATGGGGCACACCTTTTCTTCTACTAGGACATCTTCAGGCGCACCCTCATAGAAACACAGACCCCTCCGACCCCTGTTGGAAGCTATCCAAAAAGCTGGCCTTCCTTATTACTGGGGATTCCCCTTTTACATGCAGGTGAACGAAGATGGCATACAACCTACGCTTTGCACTAAGGATGACCCCCCAAGTTTCCTGGCCACCCTGGGGCTAGAGCCAGTCGACTTTCCGGACTGGAGGGGACCGCAGGAATATCTACTTATGCAACTCCCTCAACCTTGGCTACCAGCTAAAGGAAGGAAACTCTTTTTTCAGCACCTGCTTTTACTTTTATTCCTTTTTTAAGATATTTTTTTTTCTCTTTTCTTTTGCACTTTGAGAGCGTCCCAGACCCTCTGAGACTGCTGGTATTAGTCCAGTATGGCTCATGTACAGGAGAAAAGAAGCCTAAAATAGTGTCTTATTGTTTATAGGAAGATTTATTGATGAAACTTTAAAATGGGTACTCACAATTTGCAAGTTAAAAAAGGCATAGATGCTGGTAATGTTCTGGCGTTCTGCTATCTGTGCTCAAACGGTTTCGTCTAGTGACGTCATCTGGAGCATACAGAAACACCACTAGCCTTTCCTATTTGTAGCAGATCATGACCATTTTGGGTATGTTTTTGAAGACCAAACCCTAAACATCCTATTGTAATACGACGGCCATTTTGGGTAGGTTTTTGAAGACCGAAGCCATTGCAGTTCACAGCCCTTACAATATATGTGGCGGCCATTTTGGATGGGTTTTTGAAGACAAAGCCTGTGGGATTCTGTTACACAAAATAAATAATGTGTAATCAGCGGCCATTTTTGGTAGGTTAATGCAGACCGATGCCTTACAAATACCTTTACCCTATTGAATGCTTTTGGATCATAACCGAATGGCTTATCTCACAATTTTGTTCTTGTAATGTTATATGTCACGATATGATTAATCTTTGCAAAACTAATACAACAGTATCCTATTTCATATGGTTAAATATATAACATTACATTCTATAAAGAACAGTTAATACGACATTACATTTCGTTTTTAATATTAAAATATTAATATAATTAAAGGTTACTTTCCCACATTTGGGGCTTTTTAAATCACAATTAGAGTCCGTGTATAAATAATCAATGAGATTTTTAGCTCTTACAAGGATGCATTGAGAAGGCTAGACACTGAACAATTAGGAGGTAGAAAAGAACAATTAAAAGACCTGTGAAACAAAGGAAAAGTTTTTGAGCTGGATTGTTGAAAAATATAATTTATTTACAAAAGTTTTTTTATTGAGGCAAAGTAAATTATACAGTCATCTGACAGTACAAAACATAAGATGAATGACAGAGGAATATACAATTCAAAATAAAGAACAAAAGGAAAAAGAAAAATTCCGAAGCAAACAAGAAGACTATCAAAAGAATAATACTGGTCATTAATATTAGACAAAAAATACACCTGAAAAAGTAGGGGGAAGGTATACCTGTGAGTACTACTTATACACGGTCTGGTAACCTGGATTGGCCATTAGTCGTGTGACAGTAAAACCTGCCTATGGGTCTTCCAAGCATCCCATCTACACTCGAACAATTGCATCTTATCACATAGTGTATACAAAATCCTCTCCATTAGCATAATCGTATCCATTCTGTTTAGAACAGAGGACAGGGGTACTGCGGAAGAGCAATAGTCCATAGAGTAGATATGTAAATAGTGTGTATAAGACATTCTTCCTTGCGGAAGATACCTGTAAGGTACCTTTGAAAGGTAGTGTCCAAAGTGGAACTAGTATGCTGAGGATTCAGGCAAAACATCGCCAGGCAGATTCGGTTGGCAACAGATAAGGCAAAATAGTACACAATCGAAATCCGGAGAATGGTCAGGCAGGCAAAGAAAAAAAGAAAAAAGAATGGAGGGTGCACCGACCTAGTGTGATACCGTATAACAGGGTTTTTATTAAAATAATTTAAATCAATAGTTACACTCACAAAAATGAGTTGTAAAACACGCCTTGACAGACAGCACAGCAAATGTACAGCAACACCAAGAGAACACGGTGACTACTCGAATGGAATGGTATCTGACCGGTAGTATGGCTGACGCGTTTTGGGCGTACCCCTTTCCTCAGAGCCTTGGTGGTCATTCGATTAGATTAGTCACCATGTTCTGTTGGTGTTGCTGTACTATTGCCGTGCTGTCTGTCAAGGCGTGTTTTACAACTCATTTTTGTGAGTAACTATTGATTTTAAGTATTTTAATAAATACCCTGTTATACGGAATTACACTAGGTCGGTGCGCCCTCCATTCTTTTTTCTTTTTCTAGTCATATGAATTCCCACGATTCTGAGGAGGGCTGCAAGATTTTTGAAGATACCTTTTAATTGGACCACGCCACCCCATAGTAGGAAATACCAGAGCGCAGGAGATTTTTTTGCAGGCATACACGAACTGTCAGTAAAGTACTAAATTGGCAGGCTGTAGAGTAGTCAGTAATTCAGGCAGAAGTTCAATATGAAAAGCAAGATCACAGAGCAGTCAAAACACCCAGGGAAGTAATTCACATAAACGGGCGCTGAGTGATAGCATCACTTCCTATTTATGGGCTGCCTAGATTGACAATTGTCCACAGCTGGCAGCAGGTGGAGCTAGTGAGTCCGAGGTAATGCTGAACACTGTAAGGACATTCCTAAAGGTCTAGGTCTCCTCTGTAGCACAGCAGATAAGGCTATGGCTATGATACCAGGAAGATCCCGCTTTGAATACACCCCGAGACATGACAATACCTGAGATTGATGCACCAAGAAGGCACATTGAGACTGTGAGCTGAAGAGGCATACCTGAAGTTTCAGAAGCAATGTCAGTTACTTTCTTCCAAACTGGGATAAGTAGTACACAGTCCCAAAATATATGCTTAAAGGTACCTGGGAGTTGGCAGTCATACAAGCATAGTCCGGATGTTCCCGGGAACATAGCCTGAAGTCTGGATGGAGTATAGTACTATCTAGTCAGTACCTTGTAGGCTGTTTCTCTAACCGCTAAGGACTTTGAGGCTTTGCGCAAGTTGTCCTCCATGGCGAACTGTTCGTTACAGTCCAATTCTTACTTTCAAGGATTTATTTATTTCAGAAAGAAACATACAAAAACAATAAAGAAAAAAATAAGCCATACAATAATCAAGATGTCAACTGTGAAAGATCGACATATTGGTACAGACGCATAAATGAGAACATAAACAAACAGTCTGAATACAAAATCACAGATAGCCACAAAATCCAAAATAGGATCCCCGGAAGACCACCCCAGCACCCCTAACGGGAACTGACTGTGCTAGAGCGACCCTCCCAAGACCCATCAAAGACCATTGACAAATAGGCCTATCTATAAACTGAAACAAGATAGACTGAGGAAAAGAAACTAGTAAACCAATGAAAAACATCCACGGTTCTAATCAATGTCTATATCCCCTTCAATACCCATAATAAATGGAGTGAAATCAGCAGAGATTTTTTTCTCAGAAAATAGGTGCAGGAACTCAACCACGACCCGTTCAGATTTCACAAACAGTAGAAGGGTCTTAAAGGGGCATTAAATACCAGAATTGCATTACATACAGTGTGCAGAGTTCAGAGGGTTACAAAGCAGTCACTTGTAAACACAGAAACCAGACTTCTGTGTTCACAAGTGATTGTGGTGAGCGGGCACCAAAGGGTCTGAGCCAAAGGTGGTGGAACTGAGTTCCACCAAGTTCCCCCAGAAAAAAAGCCCTGGAAATCAGTACCTGCCAAAAATTTAACTAAACGGAGAGGGAAGGAGAAGAGAGAGGAAAAGAAAGGTGATAAAGGAAGGAAAAGATAACCAAGACAAAGAGGAAAAAAATAAGAAAGAATTAGTGTCAATCTACAGGACCTCAACCAAGCCAACAAAGGCCCCATGACCACATTAGACAAAAATACCCGTTGTTAAAGTAATGCCTACAAAACGGGCCCAGGGTTCCCAAATGGAATCAAACCGGTCCTTGGTATCCAACAAAATGCTAGACAATGTTTCCTGGGACATAATCCAGGATATTTTGCGTTTAACGGCCAGGAAAGGTTGCTTTAGCTACCAACAAAATAAAGTGGATTAAGGTTCGAGTAAATTTATGAATCTTGGAAATGTAGGCATTGAGGAGAGCAACATCAGGGGTTCTAGGAACCTGTAGGCCTGTGACTTTAAAAATTTAATTAAATACTCTCTTCCAAAAGGGCCTAATTCTGGGGCATTCCCACCATATGTGGGCCATGGAGCCTACAGTTTCACAACCTCTAAAGCAGAGTGGGTTTGCTGAGGGAAACATACAAGATAATTTGGCAGGGGTGAGGTACCATCTTGTTAGCACTTTTAGGTTGGCCTCAATCAAGGAAACATTTAGGATCCCCTTATAAGCTTTCGAGACAGCAGACGACCAGGACTCCAAATCCCAATGAATTTGGAGATCGATTTTCCAAGCAGACATATAGGAAGCTTTACTATCTTGCTGGGCAAGTGCTTGATATATGACAGAGATTCCACCCCTCTGTTCAATAGCCTGACCGCACCACAACTCATAAGCCGTGAAACGCAGGGGAACAGGTTTCCCCTTCCAGAGTTTGTGGAGAAAGTGTTGTATCTGACCCAACCTAAAAAGTTCTGACAGTGGGAGTTCAAGTTGCCGCTCACAAAATTGTTTAGTTATAGGACCAGAGGCCCAAAAAAATGCCCAATCAGGTACAACCCATTATCCAACCACCACCTGAATGAATGAATATCTCGGTCCGGTATAAAATCTTGGTTATTGAAAATGTGGGCAAGGGAATGACAATCTGACATCAAAGCAGTATTAGCTCTCAACCTGTCCCAAAGAGAAAGGGATTGTGACAAGATAGGGGCGAGAATGGGGGGCGATCCTTGGGGGGGGACCTAAAGTAAGAAATCCAAAGTACAGTAGGTGACTGCAAAATTGTGTCAATCTCGCTCCCTTTCTCGGTGAGATTGACCACTTGCGATCCCCATCGCGGGAGACAGCGCTGAGCTGGCTTGCCACGATGGAGACAAAGCTGTCATAGAAGCGATGGGGATCCGACGTGGATTCCCGCCAATTCTACACGTGGGCGGCGTTTGTTATGAATCCTGAGGGGGAACTCCCCGCCGGATTTTAAATAAAAATCTGCCATGGGTTCCCCCTCAGGAGCATAACAGGCCCTTGAGTCTGGTATGGGTTGTAAGGAGACCCCCCCTACGCCGAAAAAATGGCGTGGGGGTCCCCCCACAATCCATACCAGACCCGTATCCAAAGCACGCCGGCCGGTCAGGAAGGGAGTGGGGGCGAGCGAGCGCCCCCCCCTCCTGAGCCGTAGCGGGCAGCATGCCCTCAACATGGGCACCCTGTCCCCATGTTGATGAGGACAGGGCCCCTTCCCGACAACCCTGGCCGTTGGTTGTCGGGGTATGCGGGCGGGTGGCTTATCGGAATCTGGGAGCCCCCTTTAATAAGGGGGCCCCCAGATACCAGCCCCCCACCCTAAGTGAATGAGTATGGGGTACATCGTACCCCTACCCATTCACCTGCAAAAAAAGTGCAAACACAAATAAACCACACAGGGTATTAAAATATTTTATTAGTTGGCCGCCCCCCGGCGGGCTTCTCCCGACATCTTCTGTGGGGGGTGGGTGCCGCTGTTCTTCGCCGCCGTCTGCTTCTCTTCCGCCGCCGGGGGGCTCACTTTTATAAAATCGCCCTACCCCCGGCGGGCTTCCTTCGACATCTTCGGCGGGGGGTGGGTCTTCTCCGCTCTCCGGGGTCTTCTCCCGCTATCCGGGGGTCTTCTCCGCTCTCCGGGGGGTCTTCTCCGCCTCTCCGGTGCCTTCTTCTTCTTCAGGACTGACCGCCGCTATCTTCGTGTTAGCTCAATTACTAGCGGTGGCCAGTCCACTCTTCTGTCACGTCTTCTTCTTCTCTTCTTCTCCAGATGTTGACTCAACGCTTCCTCCCGCTGTTATGCCAGGCGCGCGGCTCCCAGCGACTTACATAGGCCTATCTTGTGACGCCGCAGTCCCATCATGCTCCGGTAGGTACCACGTGGTACCTGCCCCAGAGCACCTGACCCCCCATGTTGAGGGCATGCTGCCCAGTACGGCTCAGGAGGGGGGGCGCTCGCTCGCCCCCACTCCCTTCCTGACCGGCCGGCCGGCGTGCTTTGGATACGGGTTTGGTATTGATTGTGGGGGGACCCCCACGCCATTTTTTCAGCGTGGGGGGGTCTCCTTACAACCCATACCAGACCTAAGGGCCCGTTATGCTCCTGAGGGGGGAACCCATGCCGGATTTTTATTTAAAATCCGGCGGGGAGTTCCCCCTCAGGATTCATAACAAACGCTGCCCACGTGTAGAATTGGCGGGAATCCACGTCCGATCCCCGTCGCTTCTATGACGCACTCGCTGGAATGTGCTTTTACTATTCCAGCGAGTGCGAGATGTCGGCACCCTATCGCCGAGAATCAGCGCGATGCTGTCGTGCTAAAAACACATTCTCGGCAACAGGCACTGTATAAGAAGGGGCAGCTTGTCTCTCTATCTGAATCCAGTCAGGTATGTTAATTTTTGGAATAAACCACCGAGAGCTGGGACAATCGCGCAGCCTGAAATTACCAAAACAGTTTTGGCAGGCCCAAACCCCCCGTATTTTTGGGTCTGAAGAGTGTGGAACAAGGGAGCCTATGTCCCGTTCCTCCCCAAACAAACTGATTTACCTTTCTCTGTAGAGATTGCAGGTGATCTTTCCTGATGTTAATTGGAATAGCCCTAAATGAATATAAACGTCGGGGAAGGAAGGTCATTTTTATGGAATGTATTCTACCTAGCCAAGAGAGGTCACCTTTTGCCCAATTCTTTAAGTCCGATTCGAGTTTCTTATAAGTAGGGGAAAAATTAGCTGAGTATAAGTGTTCTATTTTCGGGGTAAGATTAATTCCCAGGTATTCTAAATAAGTGTCCTTCCATCTAAAGTCAAAGTATGTCCTTAACGTATCCACCGTGTCCGGAGATAATGAAATATTAAGAGCATAAGATTTCGTATAGTTCAGTCATGCCGCAGAATAATGTGTATAATCCCTTTTTGTCGGATTCAACTCTCTCCAGATATCGACCAAACCGTGGGCATGGAGGGACCGGGCTATATTCAGACTGGCTCTAGTAGGACGTGTCAATTGTGACTTGGGGGGTCTGGACCTGTCAAGTCCTTGATCAAAAGCAGCATTCGAGTCTCCACCCAAAATTAACTTACCCTCCACGAACAGAAGCAGGGTTTTAAAGAGAACGTGAAAAAACATAGCTTGGCCCTTATTGGGGGCATAATAAGAAACAATAGAATATAAGATGCCTCGATCAAGCCCTTGACAAGAATGTATCTACCCTCAGGATCCCGATGTGTGGTGGCGTGATGGAATTTGCAATTTTTGGAGAAAAGGATCGCCACCCCCTTAGTCTTATTTTTGCACTCGCTGTAAAAAAGGTTGGATAATATGAGTGGAGGAATTTGGGGCTGTACCTGACCGGAAAATGAGTCTCCTGGAGCAAAACAATATCAAGTTTCAAGGAACGGTAATGATCAAACGCTAGTCTCCTTTTCCTGGGGGAATTCAGCCCTTGAGCATTGTGAGTGGCAATCCTAAGCTTCCCACCAGCAAGGTTAGGGTCAGGCATTGAGGTAGAGGGGTGGAAAACAGCTGAAGCATACATCACTTACCCTTCGATATCTTCTTATCATAGAGGCTAAAGGCGAGTGCTGAGAAGTTGCAGACCGGGGACAATATCTAAGGTGTTGTGGGACCCGCAGAGTGGCTCAAGAGAAAAGAGAAAGCGTGAAAAAAGTTAAAAAAATAAGACAATAAACAAGAAAAAACATTCTTCTAAGAAGAACCGTGGTTACTGCTGAGGAAAAACCGAACCAGGAACCTGAAAAAAAAGAGTCGGAAATCTCCAGAGAAGGCCGACTACCTGTCCCACAAAAACGAAACCCGCTTGTGAGGGAGGGGTAGAGGCACAAGGGTGTCACCCCAGCCCCTTGCAAATAAGCAGAATAGACAAAGTGGCACGATAACCAAGAACCTGTAAAAAAAAAATTGCTAAAATAGAATAAAACAAATGTATGTAGTAAAACATAAGTACGCCCCAGGTAGGGTCAGGAGCACAAAGCCCCTTTGGAGACAAAAGTCCCAAGGCAGAAAGCCCCAATAGGGGGAGTTGAAAGAAGGCAAACAGGATCAACTCATCTATTCTGTGAGAGTCTACCATCTTTGGATTTCTTGGCATTTCCGGTGTTCCACATTGGGAAAATCGGGGTCGTGGGGGAAGGGCGCTTAGAGGAGTTTGCCACGTTAGCTTAAACATCCATAGGAGCTTCCTGGGTTATCATTTTAAGATGGAGCAAGAGTTGTTCACCCTCCTGCAGGCTGGAAAAGGTATAGGCTTTGCCTTGGATAGAAAATTTTACTGCGAAGGGGAAGGACCAGTGATACTTGATGTCACCCCAGCCCCTTGCAAATAAGCAGAATAGACAAAGTGGCAAGATAACCAAGAACCTGTAAAAAAAAAATTGTTAAAATAGAACAAAACAAATGTATGTAGTAAAACATAAGTACGCCCCAGGTAGGGTCAGGAGCACAAAGCCCCTTTGGAGACAAAAGTCCCAAGGCAGAAAGCCCCAATAGGGGGAGTTGAAAGAAGGCAAACAGGATCAACTCATCTATTCTGTGAGAGTCTACCATCTTTGGATTTCTTGGCATTTCCGGTGTTCCACATTGGGAAAATCGGGGTCGTGGGGGAAGAGCGCTTAGAGGAGTTTGCCGCGTTAGCTTAAACGTCCATAGGAGCTTCCTGGGTTATCATTTTAAGATGGAGCAAGAGTTTTTCACCCTCCTGCAGGCTGGAAAAGGTATAGGCTTTGCCTTGGATAGAAAATTTTACTGCGAAGGGGAAGGACCAGTGATACTTGATGTCCTGATTAGAGAGAACATTGAGAAGCGGCTTAAGAGCTCGGTGTTTTTGGATGGTGGAAGGAAACAAGTCTGCAAAAATTTGTATCTGATGACCACGGCAATAGACCTGTTGCTTGAGCCGGGATTGTCTCATAACGTCTTCTTTGATGGCATAGAAATGTGGCTTAACAATGATGTCCCTCGGAGAGCCATCTTTTCTGGGTGGACCCAGAGATCTGTGGGCCTGGTCCAATTCAAGGCAATGAGGAGAAATACTTGGTATGAGTTTTTTAATAAGTTCCTGCACAACCTCTTGTACGTCAGTGATGGACTCAGGGAGGCCCCTGACCCTAAAATTGTACCTCCTGGACCTATTCTCAAGGTCATCAATCTTCGACATAGCTATATCTAGCTGATCCTGGATGGGTCTGGATAAGAGCTGCGTTTTGATTGGTACAAGAGACTTTTATGTCCAATGTATTCTCTATAGCCTCCATTCTAGATCCCAGATTATCAAAATCAGCTTTCATGTCTCTCGTGATCTGGGCCGCCGTATTAGCTAGACCTGTTTCAAGAAGGGCAGATAATTTGAGGAATAGATACCCCTGCGGTGAACAGCATTCCTGCTTATGCATTCCCAAAACAGGCGTGGCAGGCATGGATGCCAGAGCAGGCCCTGCCGGAGACAGAGCATATACCTCTATGGTGCCTAATAGGGACTCCGTGGAAGCCGGGGAGGGAGCCTGGGGGATGTGGGGAGAACCCTGAGCTACTTGGGAGTAGGTTAGGGTGGCAGGGGTGATCACTTGCCTCTGGTCTGGCTTCCCGTCCCCCGTAGCCGCCATCTTGGAACCTCTGTCCCCGCCGGAGCCGTTGAACCATCAGATCGCGTCTGACCATCAGTCCAGACATCCACAGGAACGCGCTTCTGGTTCCCGGAGGTGTAGCGGAGGAGCTGGGGCGAATTAGATGATGCTGTGCCCGCTGAAGCTGTCGTGGTGCTGAGGTGATGCGGAGCTCCCGGCTTATGCTGCCATTGCGGAGCTCCCTACAGTCCAAGTCTTCATTACGTTTATATGGAGGGTCCCCTGGGAAATATAAAGATAGTTTAATTTTATATAGGGTGTAAATCATGCCTTTGCCTCTGACAAAGGGAGTGGGAGGAGAGGATGGGGTAAGAGCAAAATGAGAGGCATAAAAATGTCTTATTTGTTAAAAGTAATAGTGTTCTCTGAGTGGAATCTGTTTTTGTGTGCGGAGGAGGTCAAATGTGACAAATGTATCGCCAAGTTAAAGATCAGCTAATGTGACCAAGGAATTAGAAATCTACCATGAGAAACTCTCAGGATGCTGAAATGCTGTGGCAAATAAGGGCTCTCCTAGGAAAGACGAGCTTTGGGGTGCAGATGACCTCAGGCCAGGTCTACCCTTATAGCGATTCCAAAGGATGAGAGAATGAGACACTAAGGACTTAAGGGGGGATAGTTTATGTGTAAAGTTAGTAGGTGACAATAGTATATATGGGAGAAAATATATGCACTCGGTCCTGAGTGCTGACCCATGTGAGTGTATTTTATTCATTTGTTTTAAATAAAACCTGTTTGCTACTGAGAGTATTAGATCTCTCCCTTTTCTTTCATATGTCCATCATTGCTGATATAGAGTCAAACCTGACCCAGGGTACCTTGGAATCTGGAAAATTCTATTGAGCTATCTGAGAGAAACGAGCAGCCAAAAAAAAAAAAAAGAAAAAAAAAAAAAAAAACAAGGAAAAAAATAAATCCAAAGATTTGGGAGACCAAGACCACCAGTGGCTTGAGAGTTATAAAAAACATGCCTGGAAAACCTGGGCCTCTTGTTCTGCCAGATAAACCTGTTAACCTGTCGCTGTAGTTTGTCAATAAAGGATTTAGCGATCAAGATAGGGAGGGTTCTAAATAGATACAAAAGCTTTGGTAAAAATGTAATTTTGACTGCAGTGACTCTCCCAAGAAACAAAATGTGTTAGAAGCTCCAGTCTTTAAGTAGATTCCGAAGTTGGGACATACATGCCGGATAGTTCTCTGCAAAAATGGAGGACCATTGTGGCGTGATATAGATGCCCAAATAGGGTATTTTATCAACTGACCAATGAAATGGGAAGGAATCTCAGAGAGTCGCACAGTGAGCTGAGAGTAAGTTTTATTGGTCCAGCAGCACACCAACACCTTTGCAGCCATTGTGCTACATGCTGGGTGTTTGGTGTGCTCCTGCACCTTTAAGGAGGGGTGGCTCCCCTTTAGTTCACCTGCCCCTATCTATCCATTAGAATGCATGTGCCTCCTTTGTCGGGACACTCATTGTTTAGTGTTAGGACCACAGATTACAGGGTGCCTTGGCGCGGCTCTGTGGCTCACGCATGCGTTTGCAAATGCGTGCGGACAAAACACCTGTTTTTAATGCATACTGTTAGACAGGTTAACCTCCCTGGTGGTATAATTCTGTCTGGAATTTTGTACCAAAAGTGGTACAATTTTTGATGCCATTTTCAAAAGATTTTATTTCACAAAATGACAATGGCAAGGGGCACTGAAAGGGCACTGTGTCAGACTGAAAGGTGATACAGTGTAATCCTCTCATATTACATTGTATCACCTCCTTTTTATGTGTTTGTGTTGTGCTACATTTGAATTTCCCTCCCAGTTCTGCTCCCATGCATCATTGCTGCTGCAGGGAACGGAACCAGGAAGTCATATGACTGATGGACGGAGCGGCAGGGATTTCGGCGGCGATCACAGCAATGGGAGATCATCGCTGGATCGCCAGGATAAGGTAAGCCGCGCCGCGCCGCTGCAGGCTCTACACAGCTACCCCGAGCGTGACTCTGGGTTACCGATAATAGCATGAAAAAAAACACCCCGAGTCACGCTCAGAATCACTGATAAGGAGGTTAATTGGTTGTTCTGCGAGCTGGTCGGTAAGTAGGCTTGGTTTTTCTCTGGGCATTCCCCAGGTTTTGTTGTTATCTGCTTTAGCCTTCCAATGCTACTTACTGCTATGGCCAGCTATAGATGGGGCGGTGGACACGTTTATGTTTCACCTGTGGTGCTTGTATTGGTCCAGCAGCACACCAACACATTTGCAGCCATTGTGCTACATGCTGGGTGTTTGGTGTGCTCCTGCACCTTTAAGAAGGGGTGGCTCCCCTTCAGTCCACCTGCCCCTATCTATCCATTAGAATGCAAGTGCCTCCATTGTGGGGACACTCGTTGCTTAGTGTTAGGACCACAGATTACAGGGTGGTTTGGCGCAGCTCTGTGGCTCACGCATGCGTTTGCAAATGCGTGCGGACCAAACCCCTGTTTTTAACGCATACTGTTAGACAGGTTAATTCGTTGTTCTGCGAGCTGGTCGGTAAGTAGGCTTGGTTTTTCCCTGGGCATTCCCTAGGTTTTGTTGTTGACTGGGAGTGCGGTAGACTTTGTTACATTTACTGTAAGTCCAGAAATAGAGGCAAATTTGGATAGAAGTGTAAATAAATTAGGCAGAGAGATTTGGGGTTGGGTCAGAAAGAGCATGATATCATTCGCATACTTCCCGCTGTAATGTCGAGTGCGCGGTGTGCAGCGATTTATATAGACCTCTTATGACGTCACAGTCCCAGTACGCTCCGGGTGGTGATGGCATAAGGGGGCGGGGTAATTATGTCATCACCACCCGTAGCATGCTGGGACTGTGATGTCATAAGAGGCCTATATAAATCGTTGCGCTCCGCACACATGGCATTACAGCGGGAGAGCGCGTCATGGCAACATCGGAAGAAAAAGAGTGAAGAAGGCGATGGAGAGACTGGGCCACCGCTAGTAAAAGAGCTGCAAGAAGATTGCGGAACAGCCCGGCAGAAGGAAGAAGGCTCCGGAGAGTGGGAGAACAACCGGGGAGCACAGAGACGACACCGGAGAGCAGAAGAACAGCTGAGAAGATGAAAGAAGACCCCCAAAGTCAGAAGAAGACCCCCAGAGAACGGAGAAGTTGGAAGAAGACCCCCGGAGAGCAGAGAAGTCGGAAGAAGACCCCCGGAGCTGACTAATAAATGATTTTAAAAACCTGTGTTGTGTGTTTATTTTTTTTGACACTTTTCCTCCTGGTGAATGGGTAGGGGTACAATGTACCCCATACTCATTCACCTAGGGTGGGGGGCCGGGATCTGGGTGCTTCCTTATTAAAGGGGGCTCCCGGATTCTGATAAGCCCCCCACCCGCAGACCCCGACAACCAACGCCAAGGGTTTTCGGGAAGAGGTCCTGTCCTCATCAACATGGGGACATGGTGCTTTGGGGTGGGGGGCCACAGGGCACCCTACCCCCCATGTTGAGGGCATGCAGCCTGGCACGGTTCAGGAGTCCTTTCCTGGCCGGCCAGGCGGCATGCTCGGATAAGGGTCTGGTATGCCATTTTATAGGTGTAGGGGGGTTCTCCTTACAATCCATACCAGACCCAAGGGCCTGGTATGCTCCTGGAGGGGAACCCATGCCGTTTTTTATTTAAAATTTGGAATTGGCGGGAATACAAGTCAGATCCCCATTCATTCTATGTCAGCTTTTTCCCTTCTCGGCGCAGGCTCCCGCGACGGGGGCTCATATATTGTCAATCTCACAAGAGAAAAGGAGCGAGATTGACACAATATCGCAGTCGCCTACTGTATGTTAGGATGTTTTCTAATAGCGGTTTCTAGGTGTTATAAAGCTAGGGCAAACAACTGGGGCGACAAAGGACACCCGTATCAAGTGCCTCTGCCCAGTGTGAAAAACTCAGAGTTACATCCCGGCATTTTAATTCTCGTTTTTGGATGGTGGTACAGGGCCTGCACACCCATCAGAAATTCATCCCTGAAACCCATACGACGTAGGACAGAGAATAAGTAAGTCCAGAGGACACTATCAAATGCCTTATGTATATCTAGACTCAATAACAGGACCTGTTTCTTGTGTAAATTAGAATTTGCAGAAAATTCAGTGTCATACATAAATTATCAGTGATGAGTCTGTTTGGGATAAAGCCTGATTGGTCAAGAGAGGTCAGAGTCTCAATAATATTATCAAGTCTGTCAGCTAGGGCACGACTAAAGATTTTAAGGTCATTGTTAATGACCAATATCGGTCTGTAGTTTTGTGGGAGGGAATGGTCTTTAAGGGGTTTGGGAAGAAATGACATGTTGGCCAGGGTCAACTCAGGAGGGAACTGGTCTCCCTTAAGAATCTTGTTAAACATGACGGTTAAGCGCAGGATTAAAATAGCGGTGTAATGTTTGTAGTTATTGGCTGTAAACCCATCTGGGCCCAGAGCCACAGAGCCATTTTAAGGATTTGATCACCGCCAAAAGTTCTTCCTCTGTGAAAAGAGCATTCAGGGATTCCGACTGTGCTGCTGACAAGGAGGGAAGGGGGAGAGAGGAAAGCCAGTCCTGAGAGGTTTGGGAAGAGAAGAGAGGCGGGTGGGTGAGTAATTTAGAATAAAAGTCTTCAAAAATATTTAATACCTCTTAACCCCTTCCATACAGGGCATTTTCACCCCCTTCCTGCCCAGACCAATTTTTAGTTTTCAGCGCTGTTGCACTTTGAATGACAATTGCGCGGTCAGGCAACACTGTACCCAAATTAAATCATTATGTTTTTTTCCCCACACAAATAGAGCTTTCGTTTGGTGGTATTTGATCATCTCTGCGGTTTTTATTTTTTGCGCTATAAACAAAAGAAGAGCGACAATTTTAAAAAAAACACAATATTTTTTCCTTTTTATTTAATACATCTCACAATATTTTTTTTAAAAAAAACTTTTTTCCCCTCAGTTTAGACCGATAGGTATTCTACGTATTTTTGGTAAAAAAAAAAACGCAATAATCGTATATTGATTGGTTTGCGCAAAAGTTATAGCGTCTACAAAATAGGTGATAGATTTATGGCATTTTTATTTTATTTTTTTTACTAGTAATGGCGGGGATCTGCGTTTTTTTTTTTGTGACTGTGACGTTGCGGCGGACATATCGGACACTTTTGACGCGTTTTTGGGACCGTTCACATTTACACAACGATTAGTGCTATAAAACTGCACTGATTACTGTGTAAATGTGACTGGCAGGGAAGGGGTTAACACTAGGGGGCGCTGAAGGGGTTAAAATGTGTCCTAAAGTATGTTCTAACTGTAGGGGGAGGGGGACTCACAGGGGGAGGAGATCGATGTGTGTTCCTCTGTACTGGGAACACACATCAGTCACCTCACCGCTGACAGGAGGTGGATCTGTGTGTTTACACACACAGATCCACACTCCTGACGTGATTGCCGGAAATCGCGGGTGCCCGGCGGCAATCACGGCCGTCGGGCGCGCGAGGGATTGCGAGTGGTGCAGCGGGCGCGCGCGCGTGCCGCCGGCAGCGCGTGCGCGCGCCCTAGAACGCCGTGAAGACTGGACGTTGTGCAACGTCCAGTCTCATCGGCGAGGGGATCATCATGACGTGATTCCCCTATGGGCTGGAAAGGAAGGGGTTAAGGATGTGAGACTAAATTACCGGTGGAATTAGAGATGAAGAAGGTGTAGGGATTGTTTCAATTTAAGGGCAAACGTGGAGGATGCAGTGTTTCTATGCAGGAGAAATTTGGCCTTGGACCAACGGAAGTTCTTTTTAGTCTAGGCTGATAACAGGGCATCAATTCAAGCCTCTTTTGAGCCACCATCCATTTGTTGGACCTCGGCGGGTTCCCTATTCGGATTTTGTGTAGTATATCCAATTCGGAGTTTAACGTATAAATTTGTTGCCAGCGTTCCTTGTTTTTCCGTGAGGCTATACTGATAAGACGGCCCCTCAACACTGCTTTGTGGGCAACCCAAAGAGTACTAGGAGATATGTCTGGAGTGGCATTAAGGGTGAAGTATATTGGATAGCTGTAGAAATTTCTTGGCGTGTTATGGAGTCAGTAAGAAGGGAGTCGTTCAGCCGCCAAGTGTAGGGGGTGTCCGACAAGCCAATTAAGGAGGTAGAATAGGTGACCATGTTGTGGTCGGACCAAGAGCAGAGATGGATAGCAGCATTCGTGGAGTTAGCTAGGATAATGGGAGTGCAAAATATGTAATCCAATCTGGCAAAAGAGTTATGGGGGTGAGAGTAAAAGGTGAAGTCCTTAGTACCTATATTATGTGCTCTCCATGCATCAGACAATTGGAGGGATTGTAAAGTTTTGGACAGTGATTTGGGAAAAGCTGAATTGAGCCAAGAAGGAGTGCTTCTGTCCAACTGGGGATGGGCCACTAGGTTAAAATCCCCCTCTATAATCATATGTGCCAAAGTGTAGCATTCAAGAATTTTAAACAAAGAAGTATGAGGAACTCACCTCGAAGGGGAAAAACGTAATTTAAAGGCGCCACATCCCTAGTGAATACTATGTTGGGACTTTTAAAGCGCACACACAAAAAAATTACAAAAATGGAACATTTATTTGATAAAAGTTCATTTGAATACATACAATATTCACAGATAGATCAGTGAAATATACCAACAGTAGGTGCACATCTGAGTTATCTCTACACGTTTCATCTTTTACGTATCAATGTATCAATGATCACTTCAATAGAAAAATACATGTTACAAATCAAAAATGAATAAAAAACAAAACATATGAAACAAGAGTATTCAATTACATTACAGACGAAAAAGATACAACCCATGCACTGATCATAGTACCAACCTGTGTATTCAAGGATAACGCCCCTATTAATTATGGAATGATGTATAGAATCATTTGAGAGTATCATAGAGAGGGGAAGCGGACTGGGAGGATCTGTAAGTCTCATATAATATCAATAAATACATTAATCTAAGGGAGAGAGCCTACCTTTATATTACCCATGCCCCATATGAAATTGGAACCCAAAGACTTCAAAAACTCAGTCGGGAAGGGAAACCAGCAAAAATGGCTGTTGCCGTGATGTTCCGGGTATTCCCTGAATAAAAAGTAGTCAAAGCTGGGGGGGGGGGATGCACTCCTGTGCAGATTTATCCAGACATCTCTCCAGCGACTCTGGACAGACATCGCAAGATGAAGGAGGTGACCACGGTGCTGGCAGCTGCACATATTCGCTACAGGTGGGGTTCGACTTATGTAGCAACCACTCACTCAGAAGGTCAGGAAATTTTAGTCAAATTGGGACTTTTGGATGCTGTGGCCCTTCCACGTCCACCCTCCACTCCCAGGCCGGCTCCTATCTGGCGTACCCCATCTACTAGATGTGATCGAAGACGCACCAGAAATGAAGCTGGCCAAGACTTCCAGCAAATGTAATCAAGTACACCGTGTTGTCACCACTCAAAATTTCATCTCATCACTCGCACTGTATTTTGGAGGTCCTTTGGAAATTCCTGATGTCTGGGCTCCATCTACTTTTGATCTTTGGAAGTTCTGGTTCACTGCATTTTCTACACCATAAACTGCTTTATACACTCTTCTGGAGTTAACCTCTGACCTTCCTAGGAGGACTTTTCCAACTCTGACTTCTGTGCCCTTACAAGAACATACTGTACTCAGGTTGCTTATGTTCTTTCCAATTATGTCAACTCGTTCTCTGTCGTGCCACTAGGGATGAGCTTCGCATTCGAAACGAACGTATGTTCGACTCGAACATCGTCCATTTTGCTCGTTAGTCGAATTTCGAACAAAAACGATCGTTCGCGGCAAATTCGAGTGAAACGAAGCGACCGTTTTTTTAAAAAAATTCCCATTGATACTACTATCAATGGAAAAAAAAGTTTTTAAAAAAAGGTTGTTTTTTCAGGAGTCCTGCTTCTGAAAAAACGACAGTTTTTAAGACTTTTTTCCATTGATACATGTTCCCTGGGGCAAGACCCGGGTTCTGAAAGACGTTTTCCAACAATAACTTGAAAATTGGTCTTTAAAACAAACGTTTTTGAATTCGAACGTTCGAGTCCCATAGACTTCAATGAGGTTCTAAATGTTCGTGCGAACGATCAGACTGTTCGACGGTTCTGGTGCGAACCGAACGCGGGGGTGTTTGGCTCATTCCTACTTGCCACACACCAACCACACTTTTTGTTTGTGGTGGTTGCTCCCTTGGTTATTTGGTGAGATGATTTTTCCGGGACTTCCTCTGATCTGTATAGGTTCATGTCCTCTGGTTTCCTATTTTAGTACCAACTCGTACCGATTTCTGCGTTGTGACAGTAGGCAGGTTAAATCCCCTGGTTGCGTCCAAGAGGACAGGTATATCTCTCCTAGATTCAGGCTTTATGCCACTTTGTATCTCTATGGGGAGTGCTGGGAGTCCTGCTAGGAGGACTTGATTACCCCAGCTGTTTCAGGTGGGCTCGTTAGGGCCTCTTGTAAAAGCTTCCAGCATTAATAGAGTGTCACTCCAAGCTGGAGGCAGATCTGTGTGGACTGTCAGTGCTTTGTGCTGTATGCGGTGAGCTAAAGCCTGTGTGGCTATTCCTAAAACATTTAAACTCTAGGGAGTCAGGGACTGGGGCAGCACAAGGCTGTACCTAGTTGGTAGTTAGGGACACCAGTGTGTGTAACAAGCAGGTCAAGTTGACCATGATTTATTTTTGTTATTTCTTTTGTTTTCTGTCATAATTTTTTGTGGTGTATTTAAAATAAAACCGCACCTTTTTTGTTTTCTCCTACCACGGTCTGCTGTGCCTAGTTCTTTTCTGTGTGCTGAACCCTTCCAGGGAATCGGACAGACTCGCTGCCGAGCTAGCCCCTCACAGTTGGTGGAGAATGCGGGCAGTTTTTTTTTTTTATGGCCAGCATGGAGGAGATGCTGAAGCAGCTGGCCCTAGCAAATGCCAATCAGCAGCGGACAAATGCGACTTTGCAACAGAGCCTCGCAGCCCAGCAGCAAGCTCAACAACAGAGCCTCGCAGTACAACAGCAGACAAATGCGACTTTGCAACAGAGTTTGGAAGCCCAGCAGCAAGCCCACCAACAGAGTTTGGAAGCCCAGCAGCAAGCTCACCAACAAGCCCAGCAGCAATCTGAGGCCCGCTTCATAGATTAGTTGCAGAAGCAAGAGCAGAGACTACAACAAATGGAGACTTTGATACAGCAACGTCCGCAGACCAGTGAGGCAAGTGGTTCCACTAACACTGCATCATTTGGGGTGAGTCGTTTACTGACAAAAATGACTGGAGAGGATGATCCAGAGGTGTTTTTGACCACATTTGAAAGGACTGCTGAAAGGGAAAAATGGCCCAAGGAGCAGTGGGCTGGACTGGTGGCCCCTCTGTTAACTGGCGAATCGCAGAAAGCTTATTATGACTTAGAGCCTGACCAAGCAAAAGACTATGTTGTACTAAAAACTGAAATATTGGCACGGCTGGGCGTCACCCTGGCTGTCCGGGCTCAGCGTGTGCATAACTGGACTTTCCGACTTGGAAAACCCCCCCAATCTCAAATGTATGATCTCATTCACCTGAGCAGGAAGTGGCTACAGCCAGAGACTTTGTCCGCTCCAAAGATTGTGGAACGTGTTGTGATGGATCGCTTCCTGAGAGCTCTTCCTACTCCCATCCAAAAGTGGGTAAGCCATGGAGAACCAGAAATGGCCGTTAAGCTTGTCGATCTTGTTGAGAGGTACTTAGCTACAGAGAACCTGACTGCTTCTTCCAGAGACTCACGGACTTTCCCCCCTAAGACCAGACCATCCCCAGTGGCGGGTAAGATGATTCCAAGGGGTGAGGGTGGAGAGAGTGAGAGGGTGGGGGTTCTCCCTAGTGTCTGGCGAGAACAGGCTGGGAAGTCAAGGCCTCAAGAGGCAGCAAAAAGGATTGTTTGCTACTGCTGCCGACTCGAGGGACACATTGCATCAAATTGCCCGGTTGTGTATGAACCCATGCAATGCGACTTTCTAAGGGACAGACGTCAGTCGCTGTTTGTGACAGTCGCATGCACTGCGATTCGTGGAACTGAGAAACATCTATGCAAAATGTCTATCAATGGTAGAAATGTTGTTGTGTTGCTAGATTCAGGTAGCCTGGTGACACTGATAAAGGCTAAATTAATTACTAAAGAGGTTTCTGGGAATAACAAGGTAGCTGTTATTTGTGTGCATGGGGACACCCGAGAGTATCCGGTGACTACAGTGTGTTTTGAGACCTCCAAAGGTACCCTCTCTCATCCGGTGGGATTAGTGTCTAGCTTACCACATGATGCCATTGTGGGAAGGGATTTTCCAAAGTTCTGGGAACTGTGGGATTATCCTGAGCCCCCCACTGGTGCCTCTACATACCAGAATGCCTCTGAGAGTGGTGAGGACTCTCCAGAAGTCCCCTTGTCGGTATTGACAGGGGAGACGCAAGAAACTGGGGACAAGCCAACATCCTCAGAAGAAAACATGCCATCTGTAGAGTTTTCTGATCTCGAGGTTCACAGGGAAAACTTTGCCACCGAACAGTTAAAAGATCTCACCCTAATAAAGGCACGGGAAAACATAGTGAAAATAGATGGCGAGTTAGTGAACCCAGATACGAACTGCACTTTCCCGTACTTCATCATAGAAAGGGACCTACTCTATCGGGTGGCTCAAAGGGCAGAAGAAACCATTGAGCAACTTGTGATGCCCAAACCTTACAGGAAGTTGGTGTTAGAGTTGGCCCATGGGCGCATTCTTGGGGGTTATCTGGGGACAGAGAAAACCCGAGAGAGAGTGTTGCAGAGATTTTATTGGCCTGGGGTCGTGAAGGAAATAGAAAATTATTGTTTCTCCTGCCCTGTGTGTCAGATGTCGGCACCTATGCCACATTTCCGTAACCCGCTAGTACCCCTTCCCATCATTGAGGTTCCCTTTGAGAGGATCGCCATGGATTTGGTAGGTCCAATAATGAAGTCCGCTAGGGGGCATCAGTATATTTTGGTTATATTGGACTATGCCACCCGTTATCCAGAGGCGATTCCTCTCCGAAATACCTCGGCCAAAACCATAGCCAAAGAGCTATCTCTTGTTTTTAGCCACGTGGGTATTTGTAAGGAACTGCTCATGGACCAAGGTACACCCTTTATGTCCCGGGTTATGAAAGAACTGTGCAAGTTGTTCAAAGTGACACAATTGCGTACATCTGTGTATCACCCCCAAGGTTCAACAAAACCCTTAAACAAATGTTAAAGAAGGTGGTGAATAGAGATGGAAAGGATTGGGACTGTCTTATTCCCTATTTAATGTTTGCCATTAGGGAGGTACCCCAATCCTCTACTGGTTTCTCACCCTTCGAGTTGCTCTATGGGAGACACCAAATAGGGCTGTTGGATATCGCCAGGGAAACTTGGGAAAGTGAGAGTTCTCCCCACAGGAGTGTGATTGAGCATGTCGCCCTGATGCAAGATCGAATTGCACAGGTAATGCCAATCGTAAAGGAACATTTAGCCCAAGCACAATTGGCACAACAGAGAGTGTATAACCGTGGGGCCAAGACCCGTACCTTCTCCCCAGGGAATAGGGTGTTGGTACTTATCCCTACAGTTGAAAGTAAGTTCCTCGCCAAATGGCAAGGCCCCTACGAGATATTGGAAAAAGTGAGCGAAGTGAATTACAAAGTCAGACAACCAGGAAGGCGAAAGCCCGAACAGATCTATCACATCAATCTGTTGAAACCCTGGAGGGATAGGGAATCCCTAGTCGCAGAAACTTTGTCACCAGCTCAGTCTGATTGCGTGATTCCTGAGGTAGGAATAGCAGTCACCTTGTCAAAGCCCCAACAACAGGAGGTTAAGGAGTTTGTGCTTCGCAACAAAGAGGTTTTCTCTGAGCTGCCAGGACAAACGTCTGGGGTAGAGCATGATATTATAACCCCGCCTGGTGAAAGGGTGAAGTTAAAACCCTATCGCATCCCAGAGGCCCGACGGGAGGCAATACGGGAGGAAGTACAGAAAATGCTTAAGTTGGGGGTGATAGAGGAATCCCAAAGTGATTGGTCCAGCCCTATAGTCTTAGTGCCTAAACCGGATGGGAGCTGGCGTTTTTGTAATGATTTTCGACAGCTGAACAAAGTTACAAAATTTGACACCTACCCCATGCCTCGTATCGATAAGTTAATCGACCGGCTAGGAACAGCCCGGTACATGACAACTCTCGATCTCACAAAAGGGTATTGGCAAATTCCCTTGGCTAAGTCGGCCAAAGAGAAAACCGCGTTTGTAACCCCAGACGGGGCATTCCAGTATAAAAGAATGCCGTTTGGGTTACAGAATGCCCCGGCAACCTTTCAGCGGAAAATGGACCAGATTCTGAGGCCCCACCAGAAGTATGCTGCAGCTTACCTGGATGATGTAGTTATCCATAGCCCAGATTGGGCCTCACATCTGCCTAAGGTGCAAGCAGTCCTAGACTCTATCCGGGAAGCTGGGTTTACGGCCAACCCAAAGAAGTGTACCATTGGACAGGAAGAGGCCAAATATCTTGGGTACACCATTGGGAGGGGAGTGATCAAACCCCAAGTCAATAAAGTCGAGGCCATACAGAATTGGCCACGTCCTAACAGCAAGAAGCAGGTACGGGCCTTTCTGGAAAACGCTGGTTATTATCGGCGATTTATTCCCCACTTTGCCTCTCAGGCTGTGCCATTAACCAACCTGACCAAGGGGAAAGACTCGGTCATGGTTAAGTGGACCACAGACGCGGAAGCAGCCTTCCAGGCCTTAAAGAAAGCTTTATGTAGCCAGCCAGTCTTGTACTCCCCAGATTTCTACAGGGACTTTGTGGTACAAACGGATGCCTCTGACGTGGGGTTGGGAGCAGTATTGTCCCAGGTCTGGAATGGGGAAGAACATCCGGTCATTTACCTCAGTAGGAAATTAAAATCCCATGAGGTCAATTATGCCACTATTGAGAAGGAATGTTTAGCGGTGAAATGGGCTCTAGATTCTCTTAGATACTACCTGCTGGGTCGGCATTTTGACCTAGTTACGGACCACGCTCCCTTAAAGTGGATGGCCCAATACAAAGAAACAAACCGAAGAGTAAACAGATGGTTCCTGTCCCTACAAGAATTCACTTTCACTGTAAAACATCGCCCTAGCGTCCAAATGGGGAATGTGAATGCACTGTCTCGGGTGCATGCCTGCCTGAATGCTGGTGTTCCAACCCCAAGGTTGAAACAAGAGGGGGGGGTATGTGACAGTAGGCAGGTTAAATCCCCTGGTTGCGTCCAAGAGGACAGGTATATCTCTCCTAGATTCAGGCTTTATGCCACTTTGTATCTCTAGGGGGAGTGCTGGGAGTCCTGCTAGGAGGACTTGATTACCCCAGCTGTTTCAGGTGGGCTCGTTAGGGCCTCTTGTAAAAACTCCCAGCATTAATAGAGTGTCACTCCAAGCTGGAGGCAGACCTGTGTGGACTGTCAGTGCTTTGTGCTGTATGCGGTGAGCTAAAGCCTGTGTGGCTATTCCTAAAACATTTAAACTCCAGGGAGTCAGGGACTGGGGCAGCAAAAGGCTGTACCTAGTTGGTAGTTAGGGACACCAGCGTGTGTAGCAAGCAGGTCAAGTTGACCAGGATTTATTTTTGTTATTTCTTTTGTTTTCTGTCATATTTTTTTGTGGTGTATTTAAAATAAAACCGCACCTTTTTTGTTTTCTCCTACCACGGTCTGCTATGCCTAGTTCTTTTCTGTGTGCTGAACCCTTCCAGGGAATCGCACAGACCCGCTGCCGAGCTAGCCCCTCACAGCGTGCATGCACATGCAATGTTTTTTTTTTTTTTTGCTCTATAGGCTAGTTCGGTGGATGTCGATGCCATGCCACCCCACTCCTCTCATATCTTGACATCCTCTGGAACTCGAGATATGACTCCTGGAGTTAGGGGCGCTTTTGCCCTTTACATGTCTATTTTCTGTGTTTCAGGTTTTTGCTACTTGCAACCGCACCCGTTCTTAGTCCAGCTTGACATTGTCTCGCTGGCGTTTTCTTTGGATGTTCTTTTATTTGTACATTTTCTAATTGTCTTTTTATTCTCTCAGTTTTTGAAGCATTCCAATCACCGTTTATTTTGCATTGATCTCAATACTATTTATTGTACAAGGTATTCCCAGATTGGCTTTTCCCTTGTGCTTGGGAATTCTGGCGCTGCACTGCCATTGCCACCATCTCTTTCAGGTAAGCTCATACTATTCTCTTTTCATAAATGGTGATCACATGTATTACACATAATGTGCAGGGCTTTAATTCTCCTCACAAGCGGAAAAAGGCCTTTACTACTTGTAAGAAATTGGGAGCACACATCATCCTATTGCAGGAGACGCATTTCGCCTCTAATAGCCACACTTCTTTTTTCCATAGAACATATAAACAAGCTTTTTATACTCTATACCAGTCAAAATGTAGAGGTGTGGCCATATTTTTACATAATTTATTGCCCTTCGAGGTAAAACTTGTTTATAAAGATCCAGATAGCAGGTTCCTCATACTCAAAGGGTTGGTTTCTGGACGGGAACTCACGATAGTGAAGGCTAATATCAATCTTTGCCCTTGGTCTGACCACAACATGGTTACTTTTTCTACCTCCCTAATTAGCTTGTTGGACACGCCCTACACTTGGCACCTGAATAACTCTCTCCTTACTGACCCCATCACACGCCAATAAATTTCTACGGCTATACAGGATTACTTCACCCTCAATGCCACCCCAGACATATCTCCTAGTACTCTTTGGGTAGCCCACAAGGCGGTTTTGAGAGGTTGTCTCATTAGTATAGCCTTGCAGAAAAAAAAGAATGCTGGCAACAAATTTATGAGTTAAACTCTGAGCTGGATAAACTACACAAAATTCAAATAGGGAAGCCGTCGATGTCCAATGAACGTATGGTGTCTCAAAAGAGACTAGAATTGGACGCTATGTTATCAGCCAAAACTGAAAAATCCCTTTGTTGGTCCAAGGCCAATTTTCTCCACCATAGCAACACTGCATCCTTCATGTTTGCCCGTAAATTAAATCAATCCCTACACCCTCCCCATCTCTATAAGCTCCACAATTCTAATGGTAATATTGTCTTGCATCCTAAAGAGGCATTAAACATTTTTGAAGATTTTTATTCTAAATTCCTTACCCATCCCCCTCCATTCCCTTCCCAAACCTCTCAGGACTGGCTTTCCTCTCTTCCCCTCCCCACCTTGTCTACTGCACAGATGGATTCCCTTAATGCTCCTTTCACAGGCAAAGAGCTGTTGGCGGTAATTAAATCCTTAAAACGCTATGTGACTGCAGGCCCGTATGGGTTCACAGCTAGCTATTATAAACACTACGCAGCCATTTTAATCCCTCGCTTAACCACTCTGTTTAACACAATTCTGAAGGGAGACCAGTTTCCTCCAGTGATGACCCTGGCCAACATGTCCCTCCTCCCCAAACCCCTTAAAGACCATTCCCTCCCACAAAACAACAGACCGATATCGTTCATTAACAATGACCTTAAGGTCTTTAGTCGTGCCCTAGCTGACAGACTTGCTAATATTATTGAGACGCTGACCTCTCCTGACCAATCAGGCTTTATCCTGAACAGACTATGATCACTGATAATATTCATATGACGCCGAATGTTCTAAAATATGCCAATCTACACAGTCCTATTGTTGAGTTTGGACATCAATAAGGCATTTGATAGCGTCCTTTGGCCTTACTTGATCTCTGTCCTACATCATATGGGCTTCAGGAATGAATTTCTGATGGGTGTGCAGGCCTTGTACCACCATCCCAAGACGAGAAATGGAATGCCGGGGTGTAACTCTTGAGTTTTTTATTCTGGGCAGAGGCACTCAGCAGGGGTGTCCTTTGTCGCCCCTGTTGTTTTCCCTAGCTTTAGAACCCCTGACCGCTGCTATCAAACAACATCCTGATATATCTGGCTATCCTTTGGCATCCACTACTTCAAAACTTTGTATGTATGCGGATGATGTCATGCTCTTTCTGACCCAACCCCAGCTCTCCCTACCCAATCTTTTCACCCTTCTATTCAAATTTGCTTCTTGGGACTTACAGTTAATGTTACAAAGTCTACTGCACTCCCCGTCAACTTATCCTCTGCTCAGTGCGAGACTCCCCGTAATTACTTTCCATTTTAGTAGTCAGTCGATAAAATACTGTATTTGGGCATCTATATCACACCGCATTGGTCTTCCATTTTTGCTGCGAACTATCCGGCATGTGTGTCCCGTCTTCAAATTTTGTTTAAGGTTTGGAGCTCTTACCACATTTTGTTTCTTGGGAGAGTCACGGTAGTCAAGATGACCCTTTTACCAAAGCTTTTGTATCTTTTTAGAGCCCTTCCTATCATGATCCCTAAATCCTTTATTGACAAACTACAGCGGGAGGTCAATCAGTTTATCTGGCAGGACAAGCGGCCCTGGTTTTCCAAACATGTTTTATATAACTCTCAAGCCTCTGGGGGTCTAGGCCTCCCAAATTTTTGGCTTTGGCTTTATTTCCTGGCCCCTCAATTATTTCAGATGGCTCAATGGAATATCCCAGATTCCAATGTACCCTGGTTTAGACTAGAATCGTTATTGATCAAACCTTATTTTCTCCCATATATTTTATGGTCCCCTTCCAACTTTGCACATAAACTAACCTCCTTTAACTCCCTAGTGACCCATTCTTTTATCCTTTGGTATCACTACAAGAGCAGACTTGGCCTGAAGTCATCTGCGCCCAGAGGCCTGTCTTTTCTGGGAGAACACTTATTTGCCACAACCTTTCAGCATCCTAAGAGTTTCTTGTGGTGGATTTCTAACTCCTTGGTCACATAGGCCGATCTTTACCCTGGAAGTCTGGGACACAATGTTGGAAAACCTGCGCAAAGCCTCAAAGTCTCTGGCGGTTAGAGAAACAGCCTACAAAGTACTGACTAGATGGTACTATACCCCATCTAGACTTCAGGCCATGTTTCCAGGGACATCTGGACTATGCTTTAGGAGTTGCTGGCTCCCAGGTACCTTTAAACACATATTTTGTGACTGTGCACTACTTTCCTCAGTTTGGAAGAAAGTATCTGCCATTGCTTCTGCAATCACTGGTACCTCTCTACAGCTCACAGTCTCCATGTGCCTGCTTGGGGCAATGATCCCAGGTATCTTCTGTAAGGAAGAATGTCTTATACACACTATTTATATATCTATTTTGTGGGCTATTGCTCTGCATTGGAAGACCCCCGCAGTACCCCTGTTCTCTGTTCTAAACAGAATGGATTTGATTATGCTAATGGAGAAGATCTTGTATTTTTGTATTTCTTGTTACTGCCATGCCACTGTGGCCATTCCGGATCACCGGACCATGTATGAGTGGTTCCCTCAGGTATACCTTCCCTACAGCTTTGTAGGTGGATTTTATGTCTACTATTAATGATGATCAGTGTATTTTTTTTCGGTTGTCTTGTATGCTTCGATACTTTTCTTTTTGTTTTTTATTTTGATTTGCATGAATGTTTCTTTATCATTTATTTTATGTTATGTACTGTCCTATGACTGTATATTTTACTTTTTCTCAATAAAAAATGTTTGTAAACAAAAAGAAAATAAGTAAAAGCTTACTATGTGAAAAAGGCAGGTGGTGGAAAATGGCTAAATCAATCATCTAAATACCTAATTGTAGCTTGAGCGCTTCCCAAGTTCTTTTCTTCAGTGGACCGAACATCACAATGAGTGATGGAAACCTCCTCTTATACCCCTCTCCAGTTCGTTTGGCACCTAATTATTGGCTCCAAAACGAGCTGAGAACACACACCTGCATAACAAGTTAATGAAACTTTATAAAGATGCAAAAGGATATAAAGGATATCCAAAGCCTTAATTAATAAGAAGTGGAAAATTTGGGGATCTCTTGATACCAAGCCAAGGTCAGGTAGATCAAGAAAGATTTTAGCCAAAACTGACACAGGAACTGTTCGGGATACAGAGAAAAATCCACGGGTAACCTCAGGCTGCTCTGGAAAATGATGGCGTGGTTGTTTTTAAGATACTTGATCACAAAAGAGATGCATGTTCAAGTTGCCAGAAAGTAGTCTTTACTGTACAAGTTCCACAAAAAAGCCTGTTTACAATATGCTTAAAGAGGTTGTAAAGGTAAATTGTTTTCCCTAAATAGCTTCCTTTACCTTAGTGAAGTCCTCCTTCACTTACCTCACCCTTCGATTTTGCTTTTAAATGTCCTTATTTCTTATGAGAAATCCTCACTTTCTGTTCTTCGGTCTGTAACTCCACACAGTGATGTGAGGCTTTCCCCCTGGTGTGGAGAAAGCCTCCCTGAGGGGAGAGGGGGTGAGCAGGAGAGTCAGGACGCTCTCTACTTTGCACATAGTAAAAGGAGCTGTGTGTTAGTGGGCATCCTGACACTCCTGCTCACCCCCTCCCCTCTCAAGAGGCATTTTCCACACCAGGGGAGAAAGCCTCGCATCACTGTGTGGAGTTTCAGACAGAAGAACAGGAAGTGAGGATTCTCAGAAGAAATAAGGACATTTAAAAGCGAAATCGAAGGATGAGGTAAGTTAAGGAGGACTGCACTAAAAACTTTTATGTTTATGTATTAATAATAAATTTGATATATTTTCCTTGTATTATTAGCTCACCTATCATTGACACGACACCTCACTAAAAACTCCTATTGTTTGACTGGTGTGGCCTAAACACCCACCTAGTGCAATTTCTGCTCTACAATTTTAACCCCCAAAGGACTGGTGTAGTGCTGTCTATGCTGGAAACCAACCAAACAAACACTTTTCAAGGAGGACTGCACTAAGGTAAAGGAAGCTATTTAGGGAATTTTTTTTTTACCTTTACAACCCCTTTAACAACACAGACATGCCTCATTTGCTTTTTTGTGGCATTGGCGCAGTAAAGGCTTCCTTCTGGCAACTCAACCATGCAGCTGTTTTTTATTAAAGTATTGTTGAATTGTGCTCCTTAAAAACAATCATGTCGTCTTTTTGGAGAGCAGCCTGTATTTTTCCTGCAGTTACCTGTGGGTTTTTACTTTGCATCCTGAGCAATATTTCCTTCAGTTGTGGCTGCAATCTTTCTTGGTCTACCTGACCTTGGCTGGTATCAAAAGAGCACCTAATTTTCCACTTCTTAATAAGTGATTAAACAGTACTGACTGCCATATTCAAGGCTTTGGATATCTTTTTATATCCTTTTTTTTGTAGTTTCATTACCTTGTTACGCAGGTCTTTTGATTGTTCTTTTTGAGCCTCCTCATGGCTCAGTGTCCAGCCTGCTTAGTGCATCCATGTCAGAGTTAACAAACTCATTGACTATTTATACACAGACATAAATTGTAATTTAATAAGCCACACATGTGGGAAATTAACCTTTAATTGCCATTTAACCTGTGTGTGCCACCTGTACCAAGGCCAAACATTCCAGGGTATGTCAACTTTTTATCAGGGCTAGTTTGATGATTTCTGTTATCATTAGGAAATTTAAAAGGATCCAAAAAACGATGTGATCATAAATGGCTTCATGTGATTGCTATCCTTAAATAAAAGACTGTTTTTTGCATGATCAGTCATATTTTCAATATTAATGCCAAAAGTTCAATTTCTGCCAGGGTGTACTACACAGTGATACACCCTGGGACTGTGCCTGGACCTCGGATAACCACATGACAATATGGAGATTGATCTGACGTTCAAGCTCAGCATAGGAATTCCTATAGTGGTCCTGAAGACAAGTGGAGGGCCCTTCACCTGGCCATTTAAATAAGGTCCCCTGTCCCAGTTGGCTGATAAATTCTTTTTTTAGATTGAGAGGAGATTGCCAGCAATACGATGCCTGGCTCTACAGGACACTTTTAAACAGCCCTGATAATCAGTCAAGATCCTTTTTTACTTTTGGAGGACTCCCTAATAAAGTCGCTATCCACCTGTTTGACAATCCGTCTGTTGAATCGGCCTTGGATGCAATCGATATATGACCGCCAGCTATAGAACTACCTGTGCTTTGTTATACATTATCGCTACAAAGTCCTTACTAAATCGCCCTGAAGAAGCCTCACAGTGAAACGTGCGTCGGTGACTTTAACCACTTAAGGACCGCCTACTGCACATTTACGTCGGCAGAATGGCACGGCTGGGCACATCAACGTATATATACGTTGGTTTTAGTACCCAGCCGTGGGTCGCGGGCGCGACCCGGTCCGAAGCTCCAGGACCAGGACCGCGGGATTCGCGGACCCGATCGCCGCTGCAGTGCGGTGATCCGTCCCTGGAGCGGAAGAACGGGGAGAGCCGTGTGTACACACGGCTTCCCCGTGCTTCTCTGTGGCCGGAGCATCGATCGCGTCATCCCTGTAATAGGGGGACGCGATCGATGACGTCACACCTACAGCCACACCCCCCTACAGTTGTAAACACACACATTAGGGCACACATTCTCTACAGCGCCACCTGTGGTTAACTCCCAAACTGCAACTGTCATTTCCACAGTAAACAATGCAATTTAAATGCATTTTTTGCTGTGAAAATGACAATTGTCCCAAAAATGTGTCAAAATTGTCCGAAGTGTCCGCCATATTGTCGCAGTCACGAAAAAAATCGCTGATCGCCGCTATTAGTAGTAAAAAAAAAATAATTAATAAAAATGCAATAAAACTATCCCTTATTTTGTAAACGCTATAAATTTTGCGAAAACCAACCGATAAACGCTTATTGCGATTTTTTTTACCAAAAATATGTAGAAGAATACGTATCGGCCTAAACTGAGGAAAAAATTTTTTTTTTTATATATTTTTGGGGGATATTTATTATAGCAAAAAGTAAAAAATATTGCATTTTTTTTTAAATTGTCGCTCTATTTTTGTTTATAGCGCAAAAAATAAAAACCACAGAGGTGATCAAATACCACCAAAAGAAAGCTCTATTTGTGGGAAAAAAAGGACGCAAATTTTGTTTGGGAGCCACGTCGCACGACCGCGCAATTGTCTGTTAAAGCGACGCAGTGCCGAATCGCAAAAACCCCTTGGGTCATTTGCCAGCGTATTGGTCCGGGTCTTAAGTGGTTAAGGACCTCCTTTTTGGTGTACAGTGGTTAATCCATATATATGCACAAATTTATTTTTTGTATTTGTATTTTATTATATGCTTTGTATTTATTTGATGATATTAAAAATGTTGTATTTTTTTTAAACTACTTCCTTGGCCTCAAAGTCCGACCATCAATATCGCTTCATAGCTATTGGTGTTTCTTTTCTTTTTACTACATATATACGGATGTGGCCCATGTGAGTGCATTCCCTTTGTATTCCCATATCCCTGAACCCCCCCCCCCCATTTCTCTATCCCCTTCCCTTTCCCATTACCTTTACATTTATTACAAGTTGTGGGTTAATGTCGACCCAAACAAGGTCAATAGACTCCTAAGATATTCCATTGTCCATTTTGTAAGGCTGTAGAGGTGTTAATTCAGGTCTGCTCCTAAGGCCCCATACACACGAGGAAATATATCCAAAGAAAACGGTCCAACGGACCGTTTTCATCGGACATGTCTCCTGGGAGATTTTGGTTTGATCTGTGTACACACGATCAAACCAAAATCCCTGTGGACAGACAGTGCGGTGATGTGGTGGTGACGTTGACACCGCCACGTCACCAAACCAGGAAGTAAACTACTTCCACGCATGCGTCGAATCCATTCGACGCATGCGGGAGATTTTGGTCCGCTGGATAGGCGTACTAACCAGCGGACATATCCGACTGACGGCTTTCCAGCAGACAAGTTTTAAAGCATGCTTTAAAACTTTTGTCTGCTGGAAACCTGTCTGCTAGCCCGTACACACGATCAAATCTTTCCGCTAAAACTGGTCTGCGGACCAGTTTCAGTAGATATATTCGATTGTGTGTACGCGGCCTAAGACCTTTCAATGTTGTGATACCAACACTGTGAAAAGTCTATTGATGATAGATATGTGTTGTGAGTTAGCAGTCTAAGGCGGCGTACAGACGATCGGACATATCCGATGAAAACGGTCCGCGGACCATTTCCATCGGATATGTCCGATCGGGAGTTTGATCCGATGGCGTGTACACACCATCGGATCAAATTCCCCGCCGCGTCACCGCCACGTCACCGCACCAGGAAGTAAAACACTTCCGTGCATGCGCCGAATCCATTCGGCAGCGGCGCGGCGGCGGTGGGAGCCGACATGTCTGCTGGTAAGTGTACTAACCAGCAGACATGTCGGGCGGACAGATTCCACCGGATAGATTTCAAAGCTTGCTTTGAAATCTGTCGGGTGGAGAAATCTGTCCGCTAGCCCATACACACGAGCGGAGATGTCTGCTGAAACGGTCCATCGGACCGTTTTCAGCGGACATATCCCCTCGTGTGTACGCCGCCTAAAGGTCAGATGTCTCCTTTCAGGGGTGGAGAGTTTGATTGTTCCTGTGATTACTGAAACATGCCTTGTACTGTGTATAAGAGAGCTAACCATTAAAGAGTTTGTTCATTAATTTTGAAACCAGAGGATAGAGCTGTGAGGAATCTGGGGAATCTGGGGAATTGATATGAATCATGTCTGCTGGTTTGTCGGGGTGTCAGATAAGCTGTCTTGTCTTGGGTTGATGGAAGATCGTAAACAGTGGTGACCGTTACGCAGACCAACAGCAATTATTATAAAACAATTGTAAAATCTATAGAAGAATAAAAAAAAATGTCAATTAGACGTACTAGGGTAACTAGTCGTTAATCGTGTTCTGAGTTATGAATGGTATTTTTTTAAATCATTTATAGTCCTAATTGAAGGACTTTCTTCATTTAGGACGACATTGGGTTTTTATACCTGATGCCTGTGCACCATCAGTATAGTGTACTTTACTCCACCCCATGAGCCAAGTATGCTTGATAATACCAGTAATAATCCTTGGTAAATATACCCAGTGAAATTGACATAAGGACTTTCACTTTAAGATTATGGTTAAAACAGGCATACTGCTGTGTGCAATCAACCATTCTCACAGCAGTGTGTAAACATATGACAACAGCTTAGAAAAAGTCATGGCAGTGGAAATACTGTAAATTAAAATGACAATTTTGATGAAATCATGTTTCGCTTGTTACCCTGAACGCATAAGTAAAGGTCTTCATTTTAAATTAGGCATTGAGTGATTTCCTTCTCGACTGCCACAATTCAAAATAACCTCAACACCAATCAAATACTCTCTGGACACCACACTACATAGACATGATTAGTTAATGCCTTAACATACTGTAGTATATGAAATTCAATAAGACTCATTTACAACACCACTGATTGTTTAAGGATATCTGTTTTATGTATGATTTTACATAGAAAAAATGTTCTGTTCTGCACAGGACGTGCAATGTAAAAATGTATAGATTTCGCATGTGTATGATTTTTATAGTAAGAGTAAGAAGGAATATGCATACGAAAAAAAAAAAAAAAAACAATTTAAGCATTAGACATGTGCACAGAAAAAAAAAATGTTTTTTTTTGTTCTGTTTCGTATCGTTCCGTTTTTTCGTTTTCGTT
Source organism: Rana kukunoris (assembly GCA_029574335.1). NCBI lineage: Eukaryota > Metazoa > Chordata > Amphibia > Anura > Ranidae > Rana > Rana kukunoris. The sequence continues at coordinate 121,428,265 of CM056056.1, forward strand.
CGTTTTTCGTAAGACGCCCGTTTTCCTGTTTGTTCCCGTTCGTTTTTCGTATGACGCGATTTTTTCGTATTCCGATCGTTTCGTATTTTCGTTACTGTTTTATTTTCGTACATGCGGGATGGTTCGTTATTCTGTTTAATTCATGTTCGTTACTTATTAGACAACAATTTTCGTGAATTTTTTGTCAATGATTTGCAGTATCTTGAAACCCTTTTCTTTTGCTATTTTCAGTCGTATGTTCATATGACATCTATAACAAAATATTTGCATTCTGTATTTTAAATTCCTTTTTTCTGTTCGTATTTTGGATTCAAAATACAGAATGCAAATCTTTTGTTATAGATGTCATATGAACAATGAACATAGGACTGAAAACAAACAGAAAAAGTATTGAAACAAAATACAGCATGCAAATCTTTTGTTATAGATGTCATATGAACAATGAACATAGGACTGAAAACAAACAGAAAAAGGATTCAAACAAAATACAGAATGTAAATCTTTTGTTATAGATGTCATTTTTGTTCTTTTGCCGTTTTCGTTTTGTCTTTTTTTTTCGTCGGATCATTCGTTCGTATTTGCGGTTGTTCGTTATGCGGCTCATTCGTAATCTCGTAGTTTTCGTATTTTGGTGCTTTCATTTTTTCGTATGTACACATTATCCTGCGGGTACAAAAATGAACATTTTCGTACGAAAATAACATTCATACGAACGGGAATGCACATATCTATTAAGCATGCTCTGTATTTACATTATAGACAAAGCTGAACGCCAGACAACTAAATGTATATACAAGTGCATATCAAAAAAATTGAATATCATCAAAAAGTTAATTTATTTCAGTAATTCAATCCAAAAAGTGAAACTTATATTATATAGATTTATTACACACAAAGTAATATATTTCAAGCCTTTCTTTCTTTTAATTTTGATAAATATGGCTTACTTCTAGTGAAAACCCAAAACTCAGTATCTCCGAAAATTTGAATATTGTGAAACAGTTCAATATTGTAGACTATTGTAATATTGTATTGTGTTACACTTTAGCTTATTGTCAGCTTATTAACTCAAAACACCTGTAAAGCTAAAGGTTTTCTGAGCCTTTAAATGGTCTCTCAGTCTAGTTCAGTAGGTTACACAATCATGGGGAAGAATGCTGACTTGACAGGGGTCCAGAAGACTGTCATTGACGACGGTTTCACTACATAAGGAGGTTAAGTCTCAAAAGGTCATTGCTAAAGAAGCTGGCTGTTCAGAGTGCTATATCCAAGCATATTAATGGAAAGTTGGAAGGAAAAAGTGTGATAGAAAAGGGTGCACAAGCAACAGAGATAACTGCAGCCTTAAGTGGATTGTAACGCAAAGGCCATTAAAGAATTTGGGGGTGATTCACAAGGAGTGGACTACGGGTGTAACAGTGCTTTAAGAGCCACCATGCACAGACGTATGCAGGAAATGGGCTACAATGGTCGCTTTCCTTGTGTCAAGCCACTCCTGAACCAGAGACAATTTCAGAACCTGGGCTAAGGAGAAAAAGGACTGGACTTTTTCTCAGTGGTCTAAAATCCTCTTTTCGAATGAAAATTATTTTTGCATTTCATTTGGAATTCAAGGTCCCAGAGTTTGGAAAACGGGTAGAGAGGCACAGGATCCAAGCTCCATGAGGTCCAGTGTGAAGTTCTACCTAATTTATAACTATGTACTATATTTACTATTCCTATAGTTAGCTAGTCTATTACAGCTCTGATAAGGTTAATGGTAAGGATATAATAACAATGTTAGCTATTGAAATAAACACAATGCTCAAAGAAGCACAGGTCCCATTTATTTACAAAAAAGTAGAAATGCTAACATAAAACACTAAATTAATACTACAGAGCAAATAAAAGAAAAAGAGCAGAGGTGATACGATACCATACGTCCTTCCTTTCGGGTTTTGTATGATGGCTGGGCTTCAGGACAAAGAGAGAAAGAGACAGACCATAGCTGGACATTGCATTTTTAAAGCACACTCAGAGACAACCCACACAAACACCCTCTGCCTGCCTTGTTGCAAACACCCTGTTGGGTAAACTTGCTTTACTGACATTCCAAGACGACTTCCAAAAGACCAAGTGGCTTTATTAACCAGGCAGTATAAATGCTTAAATGTTTAATATAAAAAAAAACAATGTTGCGCCTTCAAACAGTCATAGATGACATATTAGTCACATGATTGAGTACCATGATGATTGGTTCCTGATTATCAGTGGAGACCCCAGCATAGTCATAGTCACCGAATGTGTTGCCTGGTGGCTCTGAAGTGGTAGAATGTTAGTATATGTATCTCCAGCATTGGGCCTAAAAGTAGGGAAGATTTATATACATCTGGTAAGTGGGCAGGGCTTAATAGAGGAACCAGAACCATTCTTATTTGTTCATTAACCACTTCAAACCCGCGCTATAGCCGAATGACGGCTACAGCGCGGGTCTGAATATCCAACCTGCCGTCAAAAGACGGCCGCCCCTCTGGGCGTTCCCAGCGCACGCTCCAGAGCGCGCTGCAGGGAAGCCCTGTGTTGGCCGTGTCCCTTGGACACAGCCAATCACAAATTGCGGTGAACGGCCAATCAGAGTGGCCGTTTGCGATGCGATCTGTGCGGCGAATGAGAGATGATCTCATAGATCATCTCTCATTGCCGTTTTACACAGAGACAGTGTCCTGTCTCTGGAGAGGAGGAGACCGATCTGTGTTCCTTGTACATAGGGACACAGATCAGTAACCCCCCCAGTCACCCCCTCCCCCCACAGTTAGAACACACCTAGGATACACATTTAACCCCTTCCTCATCCCCTAGTGTTAACCCCTTCAATGCCAGTCACATGTATACAGTAATTAGTACATATTTATAGCACTGATCGCAGTATAAATGTGAATGGCGCCAAAAATGTGTCAAAAGTGTCCGATGTGTCCGCCATAACGTCGCAGTACCAATAAAAATCGCAGATCGCCGCCATTTCTAGTAAAAAAATAATAATAAAACATAATAATTCTGTCCCCTATTTTGTAAGTGCTATAACTTTTGTGCAAACCAGTCGCTTATTACATTTTTTTTTTTTAATTTACCAAAAATATGTAGAAGAATACGTATCGCCCTAAACTGAGAAAAATATATATATATATTTTTTAAATTGGGATATTTATTATAGCAACAAGTAAAAAATATTGTATTTTTTTCAAAATTGTCGTTCTTTTTTGTTTAAAGCGCAAAAAATATAAACCGCACAGGCGATCAAATACCACCAAAAGAAAGCTCTACTCGTGGGGAAAAAAGGACGTCAATTTTGTTTGGGAGCCACGTCGCACGACCGCGCAATTGTCAGTTAAATTGACGCAGAAGCTGAAATATCACCTGGGCAGGAGGGGGGTATATGTGCCCAGTAAGCAAGTGGTTAACCTCCCTGGCGGTATGATTCTGTCTGGAATTACGTACCAAAAGCGGTACAATTATTTGCATGGAAATTTGGCGTTTTATACTGTAGGCCTGCAATTCTTAGGAATAACTTGCTTAAATATGTCCAAACAAGACATCCCGGGTATGATAAAGTTTGAAAAACAAAATCATAATTTTTTATATAATAAAAAACTATAAATAATTATAACAAATTATAATGTAATTATAATAAAAAATATTCAATAATTTAATCAACTCAAAAACACTGAAATTTTCTCAGTTGCAGAATTGTCGCTGTCATTATTTTTATTTTTTTATGACGAATTTCCCCACAAATGGCTATCGCTCAATTCTGCAAGTGATTATAATTTATTATCGCTGTTTTTTAGCTAATCTAAAACCATTTTTGACATAAAGGGACACTTTTGGTTGCTATGGGCAATCTACAGTTTACAGGGAGAAAGAACAGCTTTTATTATATAAAATTACATGCAGGGCACTGGACAGACCACTAGGGACAAGGGGGGTGTGTATTTTTTACATACAGTACTGTAATCTATAAGATTACAGTATTCTGTATGTAAAGTGTTTGTTTACTTTTTTGAATTTGGCGCCGATCTCCGCTTCCGTGCGTCGTAACGTCGCAGGAAACGGAGATCGGCGGCACACGGGGACGCTGTGTGAATCGAGCGAGCAGCCGCTCGCTCACACAGCGTGGATGCATCGCTGGATCCAGAAAGAAGGTAAGCCAGCGCGCGCTGCAGGCTCTGCATGGCTACCCCGAGCGCGACTCGGGGATAACGATCGCAGCAGGAAAAACCCACCCCGAGTCACGCTCGGGGATACCGCCAGGGTGGTTAAGGGTTTCCTACTCTTGGTTAGAATTGAGCACTGTGTCTTCCTGTTTGCTTGCTTTATTTTCTCTAGCTAACATTGTATCCAACCATTAAGTTTTGTACAAGTGAACTGACAAGATATATTCTTCCTGCTTTTTTTTCTTTAATACTGTTTGAGTCACTGACCCAGATAACTACAACTTTTAGCAGCTATTGTCCACACTGATAAAAACATCTTGACAGACAAATGATCGTCTGTTTTTTTTGTTTTTTGTTTGCATGTTAGTCTCCATATTGAAAACTAATAGGTTTCTAAAATACAAAAATTCTGGTACAGAACAGAAATTTGGAAGTGATGTAATGCATTTGTATTGTATTTTCGAACAAAGACTCGTTAAGACTCGTTAAACGAAAAAAGTGTTTGTCCCTTCGAAAAATTTCAGACGAAAACTGTGTACTAACAATCAGATTATCATGCGATCGATTCGAAAGCGGTATTTTTTGTACGATATTCTGATCGGGTGTACGGTGCTTAAGTGTTGTTTGAAAGTATCACCTGTAATTATCACTTACAACAATATTCCTGGAATAAACCAATTAACCAATGAACCAATTATTGCATAGCTGCATCAGCCTTACTACCAGAGAAAAATAACGTGCGTTAACCCCTTAGCGGTATTCCCAAGTGTGACTCGGGGTGGTTTTTCAATGCTATTATCGGTAACCCCGAGTCATGCTCGGGGTAGCTTACCTTCTCCAGGCACAGGTTACTTACCTTGTCCCTGGATCCAGCGATGCCTCCCCACTGTGTGAGCCGCCGATCTCCGTTCCCTGCGACGTTACGAAGAATGGGGGCAGAGAACAGCGCCAAATTCAAAAAAATTAAAACAAACACACTACATACAGTATACTGTAATCTTATAGATTACAGTACTGTATGTAAAAAATACACATCCCCTTTGTCCCTAGTGGTCTGCCCAGTGTTCTGCATGCACTTTTATAAAATAAAAACTGTTCTTTCTGCCTGCAAACTGTAGATTGTCCATAGCAACCAAAAGTGTCCCTTTTTGTCAAAAGTGATTTTAGCGATAATAAATTATAATCACTTGCAGAATTGAGCGACAGCGATTTGTGGGGGAATCCGTCATAAAAAAATAAAAGTAATGACAGCAACAATTCTGCAACTGTGCACATTTCAGTGTTTTTGATTTGATTACATTGAATAATTTTTATTATAATTACATTATCATTTGTTATAGTTATTTATTATATTATAATTTTATGATTTTGTGTTTCAAACTTTATCACACCCGGGATGTCTACTAGACTCTTGTTTGGACAGATTAAAGTGAGTTATTCCCAATAATTGCAGGCCTACAGTATAAAACGCAGAATTTCCATGCAAAATAATTGTACCGCTTTTGGTACAAAATTCCAGACATACCGCCAGGGAGGTTAAAGATTACTACTGGCCAAAGGTCAGGTAATGTAATTATGACATTTTCTTTAAAAGAGCTATACCTGAAGAATAATACTGACATATAACTTTTAGGCCACGTACACACCATTAAATAAATCCGATCAAATCGGTCTGACAGACCGTTTTGATCGGATTTGTCTGCTGGGATATATTGGTTTGATTGTGTACACACGATCAAACCAAAATCCCCGCCGGCAGACAGCGCAGTGACGTGGCGGTGACATTGACGCCGCCACGTCACGTCACCGGGAAGTAAAACACTTCCACGCATGCGTCGAATCCTCATGTGCGGACAGATATGTCTGCTGGTTAGTGTACTAACCAGCAGACATGTTGGACGGACGGGTTCCCAGCAGACAGATTTTAAAGCATGCTTTAAAATTTGTCTGCTGGAAAAACCCGTCTGCTCACCCGTACACATGATCAAATTTGTCTGCTGAAATGGTCCGTCGGACCGTTTCCAGCAGATGAATTTGATCGTGTGTACGCGGCCTTAAAGTAACAGTCAGCCACACATAACGAATGCAATTGTTGGTAGTTCAATGGGGGAACATCCCATTTTGGCGCAACCTGTCATTTTCACCATACATGCTCCAGTTGCAGAGGCTCCCATTGTTTTGTAAAATGGTTCAAAAAAAGGAAATCACAAACCATGAAATCTGCTTAAAAAAGGGAGGATGTCAATAAAACTACAAATGATGCTACCATATTTAAAAAAAATTACCAGGGGAGAGGCTGTGGATTTTATTGCAGATGGTTTTGCCAATGGCTTTAGAATTACTTTCATGTTAAAGACCTGACTTCCAAAACACATTGGCTTTCTTTTTGACTGTTGTTCACATGCAATAATATAACAATGTTTTAGCTGACTTCTATTTCACCAGCCTTTTTCCTTTTTGCATGGACTATATGGAGGTTTACAGAGACTTCACAGGCTGTGTTCTTAAAGGCTCACCAGGCTTTGCACAAGATGTAAAAGCTCAGATGCACCTGTTCCTTTTGAGCAAATTCCAATGCTTTTTTTCTAGGGCTTTGGAAATTAACTATTAATTCCTAGATTAATCGTAAATTTTTTTGATCGATCAAAATTCTTTTGATCTGTACTCACCTCTCTGCCGGCTTACGGGTCTTCAGGGAATTCCGTTGGAGATACGGTGACGTCACATACCTTACTATCTGCCACACGCAAGGGCTGTTCCCTCCATCAACTTGGGATTCTACAGCCATCCACTGGGAGTTGTGATAGTTCCCTTCATGGGACATCTACATGCCTACGGACTGATGTTAACCCCTCCTCATCTGGATTTAGCAGTGGCATCGTTGTACACATTTTTATACCAGTATCATACTTCGCTACAGGTTGCTATGACTGCTTTTGCTACAGTTTGGTATTACATTTTTACAGTTTATGTAGCTACATCTATTTTATCTCCAGTGCAATATTTATTTTGTTACCCACTTGAAGACTATAAAAGTTTTAATGCTATTCCCATTGAGCGGTGCCTTTGTGTGTTTTTTGTATCCTGCTATCCATTTTTTCAGTGGTTGGTAGCTGCACTGGGAATCAGCCTGCAAGGAGATCCGCTAAAAGTAGTTGGATCAGTATGTGCGTTATAATTAATCGAAATTAGTCCATTAATTGATTAAAAAACAATCGATTATTCGAACATGAACATTTCAATCAGTAACGGCCCTACTTTTTTCATGTGTCACCATTTTGGGTGGTCCCAAAAAAGGAACCAAACAAATCATTAGTCGTATCAGAAAGGTCGTCAGTAAATGATGCAGTTGTACAGGACTTGTTTTTGGTGTTCTATAAATCTTTCAATACAGCAGCCAATTGGGTACAAATATATGACAAGTGGTCACTGATGGTGAAAACAGACAATTAATCTGCCTTTCCAGCAGAACCAAAAGCTGTTGGATTGTTTTTAGGGTGGGCAATTGATTATTGACTGACTTTTTTTTTCCACTTCAGACTTAACCATAACTTGAGACCTGCTCATGGTTACATTCAATGATTATGTCTCGACTTAGGTTTTGCATCATGTGTGGAGAATATATATATCTATATCTTTTTTTTCCCCTTCTCTCGTCTCTCGTCCAGCTATTAGCTGGTCTAACATTACGTGGCCCATGTTAAGTATGGCTGTCGTTCCTGCGTCGACTTTCAATTTATTTTTTATTTTTTGCGTAAGTCGTCCGGGAATAGTAATGTCCGTAAACGACGCTATTCAAAAAAAAATTACGTAACGACGTGATTTCGCGCAATGCACGGCGGGAAATTTCTGAACGGAGCATGCGCAGTTCGATCGCCGCGGGGACACGCTTAATTTAAATGCCTCACGCCCCCTAATCGCATAGTTTGATTCCGCCGGGAGAAATACACTACGCCGCCGTACCTTACGGGCCAAAATCTCTCTGAATTCCTCCTAGAGCCAGGTAAAGTACGGCGGCGTAGAGTATCTCTGATACTCTGCGGGAATCTAATTATTTCTGAATATGACCCAGTGTCTTTAAGTATTTTTTGGTTGGCATTCGAGCCCCGTGCAAAACACAGACCCAGAAGTCCTCAGGTATATTCATGTTTATTATTTCTTTAATTTTTTGTCTAATTTTTGACCAAACATTTTTAACTTTAGGGCAAGACCACCAGATATGGGTTATTGTGCCCACCTCTCTACAACCTCTCCAACAAAAACGCAAATTAATTCCTAGGGATGAATGTATTTTATCTGGTGTAAGGTACCATCGTACCAAACATTTATAGTTCTGTTCCATTACTTCGTTGTTTATAGAGGTAACATGGACCCTATTTATTATCTGTCTCATTTCAATTTTTTTTATTGGTGAGCCCGTTTCTTCTTCCCATTTTTTGATGAATGGAGGTATGCTTTGTTTTTTTGAGACATTCAAAATTTCATATAACATCGAGATTATTCCCTTGTCGATTTTCCTTATACAAAGTCTTTCGAGTGACCGTAAATTCATTTCGGATCTAATAGGCTGTGGGAGGCTTTCAAAGAAATGTCTTATTTGAGCATATCTCCATTCATCAATCCACACAAGATCTCTCTTCTTTTCCAAATCCTGCAATGATAATAATCTATTTTGCTCCATAAGATCTTTTAATTGGATGTCATCTCTCCTAATCCAATTACCACATTTTTTTTTCTCCCGGGTGAAAAAATTGAGTATTTTTTAGGGGTATAAGTGGTGAATTAAAACTCCATCCTTCTTTCTAATGAATCTGGTCCCAAAGTGCTGGGGCGTGTTTTGTAATATCGTGAACGTCAGGGCTTAGTCTCCTGTATTGTGGTGGGATCCAGATTACCTTCCCCAGTGCAGTTTTACTTAATTTATTTTCCATAACTACCCATCTTTTTTCTACATTGTTTTTTGCCCATTCTATAACTTGTGATAAAATGATTGAATAATAATAATTTTTGAAATCCGGTGCCCCCAGCCCCCCTATGTCTTATCTTTTGTCAAAAGTGATAATTTAATTTGTGTTTTTTTTCCCCTCCCTATAAATTTAAGAAACATTGCTTGCAGTTTTTAAAAAAAAGGCTTGCGGGATTCGAATTGGAAGCATCTGAATTTTGTAGATAATTTTTGGTAGTATTATCATTTTAAAAATATTTATCCTCCTGGTCCATTTTAGTTGTCCTGGTGCAATTCTGTTAAGGTCTTCTTTGATATCATTCAATAATGGTATGAAGTTGGTTTTATTTAGAGTCTCTCTAGAATTTCCTAATCTAATTACAAGGTAGTTTAGGTATTTTTTCCAACAAAATGGAAAATATATCTGCAAAGCCTTCCCCTCTTTTTTAGTAAGATTGATATTCAGTATTTCTGATTTAGTAGGGTTTATTTTAAAGTTAGATAGCATACCATATTCTTTTATTGTTTTAATTATATTAGGCAGACTTGTCCTTGGATTTGATATATGGAATAGAATGTCATCGGCATATGCTGCCAGTTTATGTTCCTCCCCTCCCAACATTATCCCCGATATCCACGTTTCGCCTTATCTCATTCAGAAGGGGTTCTAATACAAGCGTGAATAGCAGCGGGGACAGTGGGCACCCCTGTCGAGTCCCGTTTCTTAATTCAAAAGGATCAGATATCTTCCCATTAATTTTGATTCTTGCAGTTGGTTTGTTATACAGGGGTCCTATCCATTGCCTCATTCTGGGTCCAATTTCTAATGCTTCTAAAGTATTCAGCATGAAGCCCCAGTCAACTCGGTCAAAAGACTTTTCTGCATCTACAGACATTAACAGACCTGGGGCTCCACTTCTTTTGATTTCCTCAATAATCAAAAGCGATCTGATTCTGTTATCACTCCCTTCCCTTCCTGTAATAAACCCAACTTGATCTGTGTGAATTACGTCTGACATGATATTTTTCAACCTATTAGCAAGGATTTTTGAAAAATTTTTTAGATCTACAGTGCCTGCCGCCGAGAATGTGTTTTCAGCACGCCAGCATCGCGCTGAATCTCGGCGACAGGCTGCCGACATCTCGCACTCGCTGGAATAGTAAAAGTACATTCCAGCGAGCGCGTCATAGAAGCGACGGGGATCCGATGCGGATTCCCGCCAATTCTACACGTGGGCGGAGTTTGTTATGAATCCTGAAGGAGAAATCCCCGCCGGATTTTTAAAGAAAAATCCGGCATGGGTTCCCCCCTCAGGAGCATAACGGGCCCTTAGGTCGGTTATGGGTTGTAAGGAGACCCCCTACGCCGAAAAAACGGCGTGGGGGTCCCCCCACAATCCATAACAGACCCGTATCCAAAGCACGCCGGCCGGCCGGTCAGGAAGGGAGTGGGGGCGAGCGAGCGCCCCCCCCTCCTGAGCCGTACCGGGCAGCATGCCCTCAACATGGGGGGGTCAGGTGCTCTGGGGCAGGGGGCGCACTGCGGCCCCCCACCCCAGAGCACCCTGTCCCCATGTTGATGAGGACAGGGCCCCTTCCCGACAACCCTGGCCGTTGGTTGTCGGGGTATGCGGGCGGGAGGCTTATCGGAATCTGGAAGCCCCCTTTAATAAGGGGGCCCCCAGATACCGGCCCCCCACCCTAAGTGAATGAGTATGGGGTACATTGTACCCCTACCCATTCACCTGCAAATACAAAGTGTAAACACAAATAAAACACACAGGGTATTGAAATATTTTATTAGTTGGCCGCCGGGGGGGGGGTGTGTATGATCGCTTTTATAAAAGCGCCCCCCTCCGGCGGGCTTCTGTGGGGGGGTGGGTGCCGCCGTCTGGTTCTCTTCCGCCGCCGGGGGGCGCTTTGATAAAAGCGCCCACCACCCGGCGGGCTTCTTTCGACGTCTTCGGCGGCGGGGGGGTCTTCTCCCACTCTCCGGGGTCTTCTCCCTCCCGCTCTCCGGGGGTCTTCTCCCACTCTCCGGGGTCTTCTCCGCTCTCCGGGGGTCTTCTTCTTCTTCAGGACTCGCCGCCGCTATCTTCGTGTGTTAGCTCAATTACTAGGGGCGGCGGCCCCCTCTTCTGCGACGTCGGCTTCGTCTTCTTCTTCTGCTGTCCAGATGTTGACGCGACGCATCCTTCCGCTGTTATGCCGGGCGCGCGGCTCGCAGCGAAATATATAGGCCTGTCTTGTGACGTCGCAGTCCCATCATGCTCCGGTAGGTATCACGTGGGTAGGTAGCACGTGGTACCTACCGGAGCATGATGGGACTGCGACGTCACAAGACAGGCCTATATATTTCGCTGCGAGCCGCGCGCCCGGCATAACAGTGGAAGGATGCGTCGTGTCAACATCTGGACAGCAGAAGAAGAAGAAGAAGACGCCGACGTCGCAGAAGAGGGGGCCGCCGCCGCTAGTAATTGAGCTAACACACGAAGATAGCGGCGGCGAGTCCTGAAGAAGAAGACCCCCGGAGAGCGGAGAAGACCCCCGGAGAGCGGGAGAAGACCCCGGAGAGTGGGAGAAGACCCCCGGAGAGCGGGAGAAGACCCCGGAGAGTGGGAGAAGACCCCCCCGCCGCCGAAGACGTCGAAAGAAGCCCGCCGGGTGGTGGGCGCTTTTATCAAAGCGCCCCCCGGCGGCGGAAGAGAACCAAACGGCGGCACCCACCCCCCCACAGAAGCCCGCCGGAGGGGGGCGCTTTTATAAAAGCGATCATACACACCCCCCCCCCCGGCGGCCAACTAATAAAATATTTCAATACCCTGTGTGTTTTATTTGTGTTTACACTTTGTATTTGCAGGTGAATGGGTAGGGGTACAATGTACCCCATACTCATTCACTTAGGGTGGGGGGCCGGTATCTGGGGGCCCCCTTATTAAAGGGGGCTTCCAGATTCCGATAAGCCTCCCGCCCGCATACCCCGACAACCAACGGCCAGGGTTGTCGGGAAGGGGCCCTGTCCTCATCAACATGGGGACAGGGTGCTCTGGGGTGGGGGGCCGCAGTGCGCCCCCTGCCCCAGAGCACCTGACCCCCCCATGTTGAGGGCATGCTGCCCGGTACGGCTCAGGAGGGGGGGGGGCGCTCGCTCGCCCCCACTCCCTTCCTGACCGGCCGGCCGGCGTGCTTTGGATACGGGTCTGTTATGGATTGTGGGGGGACCCCCACGCCGTTTTTTCGGCGTAGGGGGTCTCCTTACAACCCATAACCGACCTAAGGGCCCGTTATGCTCCTGAGGGGGGAACCCATGCCGGATTTTTCTTTAAAAATCCGGCGGGGATTTCTCCTTCAGGATTCATAACAAACTCCGCCCACGTGTAGAATTGGCGGGAATCCGCGTCGGATTCCCGTCGCTTCTATGACGGCTTTGTCTCCATCGCGGCAAGCCAGCTCGGCGCTGGCTCCCGCGATGGGGCTCGTAGGTGGTCAATCTCGCCGAGAAAGGGAGCGAGATTGACACAATATCCCAGTCACCTACTGTATATTGAGAAGCGAGATCGGTCTGTAGCTGGAGCATAGACTATTATCTTTGCCTTCTTTAGGTATTACAGTTATTAATGATTCTAAACTTTCCTTCCTCATTTCCCATTTATCTCCTATTCCATTATAGTAGCTACATAATTTTGGAGTTTTACCGTTAGGTAGTTCTCAAATGGTTTTTATAATTTCTTCCTCTGTTATGGGCATTTCTAGGGTCTTAAGTTTATGTTCTGGTATGCTATTTAACTCTACATTTCCCAAATATGTTTTCGTTTTTTCTTCCCTTGACTTTGCTTCCCCTTTAGTGTTTTCCTTATTAATTGAATAGAGGTCTTCATAGAATTTTTGAAAGTTATCTATAATCTCTGAGGTTTTAAATCTTATTTCTCCCGTTTTCGTTTTTATTTTCTCTATGAAATTCATAGATTTTTTCTTTTTAAGGAGGCCCGCTAAGTATTTCCCTGTCTTGTTACCCCATTGATATCGTTCTTTCTTAATTATGTTAAATTATACCCAAGATTCCTGTTCTATAAGTTCTCTAAACTCTTCTCTTTTACTATAAAGTTTCTGAAGTATATCTCTTTGGCCTGTTTCTGTATGTAGGTGTTCAAGTTCTGATATTTCTTTAATTAAATTATTTTTTGTATCTTTATTTTTATTTTATTTTCTAGATCCTTCTTTTATCAAAATTCCTCGAACAAAAACCTTATTTGGGTCTCCCAGATTATGGCCTCCGACATGCCCTCAGTACTATTCTCTCTAAAAAATTGTAGCAACTCCCACCTTATTTTCTTTTCTATTTCCTTATCTAATAACAGTTCTTCGTTTAATCGCCAGTTTGCTTTTGAGTTGTCTTGCTCCCCTATTCTAAGTTGAAGTGAAATAGGGGCATGATCTGAAAAAGTTATAATTTCAATCTTTGTATCCTCTACCCGTTAGAGCAGCCTATGTTCTATCAGAAAGTAGTCAATTCTGGTGTATGTCCCATGCACGGGCGAGAGAAATGTATAGTCTCTTTGGTTCATATGCTTTATTCGCCATACGTCTACCAGCTGATGTTGGTGCATCTTCTTTTTTTGTTTATTCCTTTGACTCATTTCACTCATCCGTGCCTGGGACCCTAAAACCCTATGGCCACCCCTTTAGCTCGTGGGATGGGGGAGTCCGCATAAAACCATAGAGGAAACTCATCCGTAGTAATTCTACGGCATGTACTCAAAGTTAAATGTGTTTCCTGTAGGAATATGACTTCCGTCTTTAAAGAAGCCAACTCTCTGAGTATATTAGCAGTTTTAATGGGGTCGTTTATACCGCGAACATTGTAAGAAATTAGTTTTACCATCAAGTACTATTAAGTAGTTTTTTAAGGCTTTCCTATAGATACTTTTAGAGGCCTTCTCCCCTTGTCCATCCCCCCCTTCCCCGTTCCTCCCCCACCTCCCTCTCTTCCTCCCTCCCTACCCTCCGACCCCTCCTCCCCCTCCCTAGCCTCCCACCCACTTCCCCCCTATATTTGGGGCTAGTGGCCTCCCATAGGCCTATAGATCTGTGGCCCTCCTCCATCTGGCCCTACGGTTCTGTCCCCTTGAGGTTGGGGTCAGTATGGGTAGTTGGTGAGCAATCAGCCTCCTTTACGGGGTTTCCGTGCCCGTAACATCCCTTTCTTAATTTTTTTTTTTTTTTTTATAATGACTGTATGCTTTATCCTCTCATATCTCCCCCCACTCCGCCCCCCCCCCCAACTCCGTCCCCCCCTGAAATCCTCCCCCTCTCCCCCTCCCACTCTCCAAAATACTTGTCCTATACCGTCCAAACCTCCCTATGTTTCATTACATATTTATTTTTTCTTTGTGATCTGTTGCCATGAGTGTTGTGCTATTATGACATTTTTCTCAGCTCTTTCCCACCAGCCAGGTATCTCTATCTCTGGAATATTCAACTTTTTGAAAAAATTCACCGTATCTTCGGGAAATCTTAGGGTGGCAGATCGTCCGTCTTTTCTTCCAACTAAGCAAGATGGAAAGCCCCAGAAGTATTGAATATCATGTCGTTTTAGCTGCTCCGTTAATGGTTTTAATATTCTTTTCCTGACACAGCATGACAGCATATACGTATGGGAAGGCTCCACCCCCCCTGCCCAATCAGGACCGGTTATACTATAAACATAGGTCTCCTCCCTTACCCCCGCATTCTCTGTTTTTCCCTTCACTGCTACAGGCGGTTGTACTACTGCTGGAAAGCAGGAAATTTTATTTTTCCCTCACCTTGCCGGACACTTCCCGCCAAGCCGCACAGGTTCATGCCTCTCCTGTGTCGAAGCTCCCCGCTGTGCAGGCAGACTGAATGCCTATTGGGGGAGACCTCACTCTTGGCAAAAATCCAGGAAGCTGGGGTGCAGGTATCTGGTCTAGGAGAGCTGTCTCAGCAGACGTCAGGACTGCCCACTCGCAAGATGGCGGCAGGAGAACTTCCGGGTGAAGCAAGATGGCGACCGGGGAACTTCCGGTCAGGTGAGACGCCGGGACGGCTCACACGAGTCATAAGGAAGAGACAGGCTGCACACAGAGCGCAGCACAAGATTAATGGATCAACAACGATACCAGGTGTCACAAACGCGCGAATCGGGACCCAGGTAGGAAAATTACATGTTGAAAGTTGCATGAAGACTTTGTGATGACAAGTTACTAAATGGGACTATCTGTAACTTACAGAATCATGAGCTCTCCTAGGGACCAGCCACATATCTTAAGGTGAGGGCAGGTAGGTATGTGTGTCATCGTGGCATACCTTTTAAAAAAGAGTGCATTTACTGATTGGCTGCAAATCTGCTTTCAGCCCACAGTTACCACATCATTCCTCCAAGAGCAAGGAGACAAAACACAGACATGCCTCAAGCTCTGAGAGATCAGCCTCACACTCTAAAGCCCACGATAAAAGCCGGCATAGAGTAGAACATACTCAGTGGGAGGAGGATATAAGTGATCTCTGTGTGGGATGTGGAAGAATGGCTCTCAGAGGGAAGATTTTGTGTAAAGATTGTCTGCGTGAAGCGGCAGCAGATAAAGACAGTGAAAGAGCTGAAATAATCCAACTAATAAAACGTACGGTTAAGGAATCCATACACGATTCAAAACCTACAACCAGTGAACCCAAAAGGTCAAGCAGGGGTCATACGGTAACCCAGAGACCTAGAGACCCATCCCCAGAGTGGGAGTCTGAGGATGAAGGCCAAATGGATGACACAAAGTTAAGCTTTAGATATTCAGCAGTGCAACCTTTGGTAACAGCTGTGAGAGAAGCGCTTCAGTGGGAGGAAGAAGTAACTCATCCCGCAAAGGAAAGAAAGTTTTACCCTCAGTTAAAAAGAACGACACTGTCATTTCCTCTTATAGAAGAGGTAAAGAAGTGATTCAGGAGGAGTGGGAGAAGGTGGACAGGAGAAGGTCACCTATCAATAGATTCATGCGAATGTACCCCTTTAAGGCAGAGGACATGCATAATTTGGAAACTCCCCCGTTGGTGGATGCCGCTATCATGAGGCTGGCACGTCATGTAACACTGCCAATGGATGATGCAGTGTCCTTCAAAGATCCATTAAACAGGAGAATGGACTCGGATTTGAAAAGAACCTATTTAGCTGCAGGTAGTGCCTGCAGATCTGTATTAGCACTGGCAACACTGGCAAAAGCCATTACAGTGTGGGCGGAGTATATAAAAGGAGAAATACAGTCGGGTGCAGATCTGTCGTCATCCTTGGAGGTCATAGACAATATCATACAGTCTGGTGACTTTGTTGGAGAAGCAGCTATAGATTCTTTGCGTTGCTCAGCTAGAGCCATGCAATCCTCTGTCATGGCGAGGAGAGCCCTATGGCTTAAGCCGTGGACGGCGGACACATCATCTAAGATTAATTGGTGTCGTATACCCTTTAATGGGACAGCATTGTTCGGAAATATGATGGATTCGGCAATATCAAAGGTAACAGGGGGCAAGTCGGGACTGCTCCCACAAGACGTAAGGCCGAAGCAGAGACACTTTCAAGGGAGAAAGCAATATCCCAACAAGGTGAGAGAGTTTAGAGCCTTCAGGCCTCTCAGAGTATAGAAGGGGCACAAAGCCACCTCAGTCAACAGTGGCTCGGATATCGAAGGCGAGCACATCATCAGAGCAGCAGAAGCCCTTTTGAAGGTTTCTCCGTCCAGACAGGGGTAGTGGGGGCCCGACTACGCAAGTTTGCTAATGTCTGCATGGAACAAGTCAAAGAGCCTTGGACAACTGGGGTTGTTCAGGGAGGGTATCAATGGAAATTTCTAGTGACTCATGTGAACCTACATTTTTGCCCCACACGTTTACCTCAGGACAGAGAGAGACGTCAGCTGATTATCAAGTATGTGCAAACCTTACTTCGCAAGGGAGCAGTAGAACCAGTGCCAAGGCGAGAACAAGGGCAAGGTTTCTATTCGCCACTTTTCTTAATTCGGAAAAAGACAGGCGACTTAAGACCCGTAATAGACCTGAGAGAACTGAACAAGATTATATTAGTCCAGAGCTTCAAGATGGAATCCTTGCAATCAGTAACCCAAGCCCTCACGAGAGGCGAGTGGATGTTATCTCTGGACCTGAAAGATGCATACTTGCACGTCCCAGTACATGCACAATTTACACAAATATCTAAGGTTTCCAGTGGCGGATCTGCATTTCCAGTTCACATGCCTACCATTTGGCCTAGCTACATCACCCAGAACCTTCTCAAAGGTTCTGCTACCGATTATAGCCATTCTACGCAGGAAGGGCCTTCAAGCGTTCCATTACTTAGACGACATCTTACTAGCAGCAAAGGACCAACAAGTCCTTTTGAGTCATCGGCACATATTAATAAGTACACTGCAAGAGTTTGGATGGATGATCAATTGGGAGAAAAGTCAGTTGGACCCATCACAAAGAATTCTGTTCTTAGGGGCCATCTTGGATACCCACAAGAACACAGTAGAACTTCCCAAACAAAGAATGATAACTTTACAGAACAGGCTGGAAGAGGTGTCCAGGAAGCAATACCTGTCGGCATCAAAATGCCTCAGTATTTTGGAAGCACTATCCTCAACCATCCCGATGGTAAAGTGGGCACATTGGAGGATGAGAACGTTTCAGAGGGGTCTCCTCAAGCAGTGGCAGGGACGATCAACCAAAAAGAGGATTCATGTAACAGGGAAGATGAAGAGATCTCTGGAGTGGTGGAAAGACCCGGTGAACCTCCAGAACTGTCACCAGTTAGTAACAGACCCACTTTTGGTGATAACGTCGGATGCATCAGCATCAGGATGGGGAGCACACCACGAGGGGCTGTTAGCCCAAGGCAAATGGAAGTACAGAACGAAAGAGGTCTCCAATGTCATAGAATTGAGAGCAGCCTTGTGTGCGTTAGAAGCGTTCCAGATGCGAATATGGAACAAGAGGGTGGTAATTCAGATGGACAACAAGGTAGCAGTCACATATATAAGAAGACAGGGTGGAACACGAAGCCAGGCATTACTGAAGGAAGTGACACCCATCATGGAATGGGCACAACAAAACCTACTCGACCTGACAGCAGTCTATATACCAGCCCCACAGAACTTTCTGGCAGACAGATTGAGCAGACGGACCCTAGAACCCAACGAGTGGGAACAAAATCAGTCAGTTTTCCATTGGGTGTGCAAGCATTGGGGGAATCCAGACCTAGATTTGATGGCGACAGCAACCAATGCGAAGTGCAGGCGCTTCTTAGCCAGAGCAAAGTTCCAGGAAGCAGAAGCAACAGATGCTCTCAGCGCCAAGTGGATCTGCAGGCTGGCGTATGTATTCCCTCCGATCCCTTTAATCTTCAAATTACTCAACAGAGTAAGAACTTACCCAGGGACAGTCATAGCGATAATCCCAATGTGGTCACGCAGACCGTGGTTCCCACTACTCCAGTCATTGGCAGTGGACCAGCCCATGCCACTTCCGGACATCCCGGACCTATTACAGCAAGGTCAGGTGATGCATACAAATCCAGGAATTCTACATTTAGCTGCCTGGAAGTTGAAGGGAGAAGATTGTCAGACGCAGGACTTACCACAGAAGTGGTGGAGACGTTATTGAAGGCTAGAACATCCACCACTAACCAGACTTATTCAAAGATTTGGGAAATATTCAAATCCTTCGCAGAAGCACAACGGTTCGATCCAAGAACACCTTCAGTGCCGCAAATTCTAAATTTTCTCCAGACAGGTCTAGACAAAGGTCTCAGTGTCAGCACACTGAGAGTACAAGTCTCAGCTTTATCAGCTCTATCAGGTATAAGATGGGCGTCACAGACCTTAATCCGTCAATTTCCAAAAGCATGCACGAAGATTCGTCCCGTAAGGAGATCATACGTCCCACCTTGGGACCTTCAAGTAGTATTAGACTTTCTATCTCAAGAAATCTCCAGCATGTCACAGACTACAACACTGAAAGATATTTCAGAAAAAGCTGTGTTCCTCACGGCAATAACCTCCGGCAGGAGGGTATCGGACTTACAAGCCCTAGGTTGCAAACCACCATACTTTTGTCTTATGACAGACAGAGTAGTGTTACGGACTTTACCACACTATAGACCAAAGGTCAATACTGTGTTTCATATAAACCAAGAAATGGTACTTCCAACATACCAGACAGGTACAACAGGGACACCCCATAACTTGGACGTGGGATCCGTCCTGGAGACCTACATTGAAATGACGGCAACATTTAGAAAATCAGAAAATCTGTTTGTGGTATATGAAGGTCACAGAAAAGGGCTAGCGGCATCTAAAAGGACGCTGCCGTCGTGGCTAATCAAGGTCATAAGGAGAGCTTATGTGGCAAAACAACTAGAGTCTCCAGCGGAACTCAGAGCGCACTCCACGCGTGCAATGGCGACATCATGGGCGAATTTCAGGGGAGTCACCCCCGAAATCATTTGCAGGGCCGCAACTTGGACGACCTTTAATACATTCTTAAACCACTATAAGGTGGATCCGGCGGCTTTTAAGACAATACAGTTTGGTCGCGCGGTATTACAGGGAGTGACATGAAGTAATGTCACAGTGAAATATGCATAATATATATACATATATAAAATAAACAAATACAGCATGACCCACCCGTCTGGTCTAGTAATTTTGTACATCCCATACGTATATGCTGTCATGCTGTGTCAGGAAAATGGAAAATTTTATACTTACCTGCGGTAATTTTCCTTTCCTGATGCAAGCATGACAGCATATAGGTCCCTCCCATAAAAAAAGAAAAAGGAAAATATAAAAATAATAATACAAGGGCCTTCCGCAGCGATAATAAATTACGAGAATGCGGGGGTAAGGGAGGAGACCTATGTTTATAGTATAACCGGTCCTGATTGGGCAGGGGGGGCGGAGCCTTCCCATACGTATATGCTGTCATGCTTGCCTCAGGAAAGGAAAATTACCGCAGGTAAGTATAACATTTTCCCTTTTCCTGGCTAATGTCTCCACTGCCAAATCTGGAAAGATCTGCAGCGTGGATTCCTCCAGTTTGGCAGGACCCTTTGATTTCAGATATATTCGAATTTGCTCCTTATCCTGAAAATTATGGAATCGCACGATTACGTCTCTTGGGAGAGCCTCAGATATTCCTGCAGGTTTTCTTATCCTATGAACTCGCTCTAATTTAATTTTCTCCGTTTCGGTTTTGCCTAACATCGGCCCGAATATTTTGTCAATTTTTCCTTGGAGGTCCTCTACTTGTTCCTCCGGAAGACCTCTAATCTTCAAATTCTTCCATCTATTTCGATTTTCCTGGTCTTCCATCCTGTATTTCAAATCTCTTTGTTCTTTTAGTAACTCTTTCATCTGTTCTTTTATTTCATTAACTTCTGCAGCCTGTGAATTTATTTATTCTTCCGTTTCTTCTACTCTTCTCAAAATATGGTTCATATCTTCATGTAATGATTCCATTTCTCCTTTAAGAGAAGTTTCCATTTTATTCATGACCAATTCCATTCTGGCAAACATTTTGGCAATTTCTCCTTTAGTAGGGAGTTGGTCTTCTACCGATTCATCAATGTCTTCGTCTTCTTCGTCTGCTATTGTTGAAGTCCCAGCTCTTTCTAATGCTTCTGATTGTCTTCTCACTCCTGTTTTCTGCACTTTTTCCACACCTTTTTTCCTTGTTGTTGCCATTTTATCTGGGCTATCTTTGGCTTGATTTTTTATCAGGTATTTTTTGATTGTACTAGGACTATCGCTTATTCTAGATGGATTTGCGGATGCGCCTCTTTGTGTCCTACCTCTCATCCTTGTCTGGCGTCCTGATTTCCTATGGTTACCCTTTATCGTACACTATTTTGGTTTATTCACTAATTTGTGTAAAAAGATTCCTTCAGTTATTTATTCTTTGCCCTATAACTATATGGTTCTAATCTTTACCCAAAGCAGGTGTTGTTTCTAGTGTAAGATACTCTAGGATACTGAGGACTTCTGTGTTCCTATGAGTCCGATAGACGTATCCTTGTAATAGTTTTACTAAACTATTCTTTTTACTGAGGTTGGTGGGGGTATATTTATTGTGTACCACATCCAAGGAGGTTGTATTGGCAGCTTAATAAAACTCATCTCAACCTTTGTTTAGGGCACCTCTAGTTGTATCTATTGAACTTTTCCTCGCTTCTGAGATATATACAGACTATATTTTGGTTTATCCTTAGTGCTTTAGTATTTTTAGTTTATGATTATTAGTGATGAGCGGAATACGCCATATTCGATTTCGCGATATTTCGCGAATATTTCAAAGAATATTCGCGAATATTCATTAATATCGAATATTCGTGATATTTTATAAAAAAAAAAAAAATGCGAAATTTCGCTATTTTTTTTGTGTGACTTTTAATATCGAATATTCGTGATATTTTATAAAAAAATTGCGAAATTTCGCTATTTTTTTTGGATAAAATATCACGAATATTCGATATTTACGAATATTCGCTATATTTTATAAAAAAAAAAATTGCGAAATTTCGCTAGTGCGAATGCGAAAATGATTGCGAATTTGATTGCGAAATTTTAAAAAAATACGAATATTCGAAATAGCGAATATTCGCTGCGATATTCGAGTTATTCGCGAATACTCGAATATGCAATATTCGTAGCGAATATTCGCAATGTGAATATTCGTGAGCAACACTAATGATTATTCAACAGTTCAACAGTTGTTCAACAGTTCACTAGATTTTGCTGCTAATTTTATATGGATACGGATGCAATTTAAATACTCTTTGTATCAGTGTGCATGAAATAATTGCCTTCTGTGTTTTTATATACGTCCTATTATCGCCAGAGTATAACACAAAAGAGACTCCCCTTTGCCAGTTTACAAACAACTGCTGGTGGTTAAGAGCTTTTTACAGTTCACAGTTTACAGTAGTTAGAACATAGCCACAGAGCAATTATCCACTTTTAACCTTAGACCAATATTAGACCAGTTTCAACAGTTCGACAGTTCACTAGATTTTGCTGCTCAATTTATATGGATGCGGGTGCAATTTAAATACTCTGTGTATCAGTATGCATAGAATAATCGCTTTCTGCGTTCTTATATACGTCCTGTTATCACCAGAGCAGCGCAAACAAGAGTCTCCCTTTTGCCAGTTTACAGGCAATTGCTGGTGTTTTAGAGCATTTTACAGTTCACAGTTTACAGCAGTTAGAACATACGGCCACAGAGCAATTATCCGCTTTTAACCTTAGACCACTATTAGACCAGTTTCAACAGATCAACAGTTCACTAGATTTTGCTGCTCATTTTATATGGATGCGGGTGAAATTTAAATACTCTGTGTATCAGTACGCATAAAATAATTGCTTTCTGCGTTCTTACATACGTCCTGTTGTCACCAGAGCAATGGGGGAACATGCCATTTTGGC
Source organism: Rana kukunoris (assembly GCA_029574335.1). Taxonomy (NCBI): domain Eukaryota; kingdom Metazoa; phylum Chordata; class Amphibia; order Anura; family Ranidae; genus Rana; species Rana kukunoris. Next base: position 121,450,881 of record CM056056.1, read on the forward strand.
GCAACCTGTCATTTTCATCATACATGCTCCAGTTGCAGAGGCTCCCATTGTTTTGTAAAATGGTTCAAAAAAAGGAAATCACAAACCATGAAATCTGCTTAAAAAAGGGAGGATGTCAATAAAACTACAAATGATGCTACCATATTTTAAAAAAATATACCAGGGGAGAGGCTGTGGATTTTATTGCAGATGGCTTTGCCAATGGCTTTAGAATTACTTTCATGTTAAAGACCTGACTTCCAAAACACATTGGCTTTCTTTTTGACTGTTGTTCACATGCAATAATATAACAATGTTTTAGCTGACTTCTATTTCACCAGCCTTTTTCCTTTTTGCATGGACTATATTGAGGTTTACAGAGACTTCACAGGCTGTGTTCTTGAGGCTCACCAGGCTTTGCACAAGATGTAAAAGCTCAGATGCACCTGTTCCTTTTGAGCAAATTCCAATGCTTTTTTTCTAGGGCTTTGGAAATTAACTATTAATTCCTAGATTAATCGTTAATTTTTTTGATCAATCAAAATTCTTTTGATCTGTACTCACCTCTCTGCCGGCTTACGGGTCTTCAGGGAATTCCGTCATAGATACGGTGACGTCACAGACCTTACTATCTGCCACACGCAAGGGCTGTTCCCTCCATCAACCTGGGATTCTACAGCCATCCACTGGGAGTTGTGATAGTTCCCTTCATGGGACATCTACATGCCTACGGACTGATGTTAACCCCTCCTCATCTGGATTAAGCAGTGGCATCATTGTACACATTTTTATACCAGTATCATACTTCGCTACAGGTTGCTATGACTGCTTTTGCTACCGTTTGGTATTACATTTTTACAGTTTATGTAGCTACATCGATTTTATCTCCAGTGCAATATTTATTTTGTTACCTACTTGAAGACTATAAAAGTTTTAATGCTATTCCCATTGAGCGGTGCCTTTGTGTGTTTTTTGTATCCTGCTATCCATTTTTCCAGTGGTTGGTAGCTGCACTGGGAATCAGCCTGCAAGGAGATCCGCTAAACGTAGTTGGATCAGTATGTGCGTTATAATTAATCAAAATTAGTCGATTAATCGATTAAAAAACAATCGATTATTCGAACATGAACATTTTAATCAGTAACGGCCCTACTTTTTTCATGTGTCACCATTTTGGGTGGTCCCAATAAAGGAACCAAACAAATCATTAGTCGTATCAGAAAGGTCGTCAGTAAATAATGCAGTTAAACAGGACTTGTTTTTGGTGTTCTATAAATCTTTCAATACAGCAGCCAATTGGGCACAAATATATGACAAGGGGTCACTGATGGTGAAAACAGACAATTAATCTGCCTTTCCAGCAGAACCAGAAGCTGTTGGGTTGTTTTTAGGGTAGACAATTGTTTATTGACCGACTTGAGACTTGAGACTTTAGGTACTTTTATCAATTGGGTGGTATGGGAGGAAATACAAGTACAATTAGTAATATAATAATTTCTTTGTATATGCCCCCTAGGTTCCAAGGTCTGCTCTCTCTTTTTGCATAATTTGAAAAGTACGAAAAGTATTTAGGAAAAACTGAATGTCCACCCACAGCAATTAAATTATTAGGTATCATTAAGATAAAGAAAGTAGGCTTGAACAGTCAGTCTCTGTTAGGTAAAATTAACTTTGCATGTTGCATCATCCCAATAGGTTTCATTTTTAGCCATTGCCTCAGTGCAGTTACCTTGGGGGTAGAATCGCTGCATCATTTCCATAGGTTAACACATAAGCATAGGGCAGACCTGGAAGTTTAGAATGAGTATCCGACCACCTGTGCAGGTGTGTGTGGGTTACTGTTTTTGGATACTCTGAAGAGAGTTTCAAGATCCATATTAGCAGATCAAAAAACAATTGGATGAGGAAAGTGATGGAAGTAGAATAATTTAGCATGCCCCCGGAGGAGGTTTGCCTAGTTCACACTGTAAAAAGGTTTATAGAAGTATGTGATACACTTGTATGGCATATAAATGGATCATTCTTGTTACATTGCAAATTAGTGGTGGGTTTCAGGTTTTTTTTGGCACAGGATTGTTAACTGGTTTAATATACATTCCTTGTAATGTTTAGGAGTTTGTACTTTAATTTATAATTGTATAATTAGTATAGGAATGGTGTATTTCTATTTTGTTTCTCTTGTAGACTTTCATCCGGGACTTGCATGGATCATGAGAGACTCATATGTTTTTTGTTGGGCAATCTTGGCAGATGCAAGGTAGAAAGGAAGACAACTTTGCTTTCAATGGAGCAATGTGGTCTTGAAGTGGCTGGGCATGAGAGGTACAGTATGATGTGGAGTTGAGCTAAAGCTGACTTTATCTACTGTCCCAGAGAATACAGGCCACTTTGTCTTTTCTGCATGTGGGGAGGATTGACATGAGGATTGCCATGAGTGTGAGGGCCACAAAAGGTCTATAGAGAAATGTCAAATTTTATGATTAATATATCCTAATTAAGGTTTGAACAGTAGAAAATGTTATGAACATAAGTCCAAGTAATAGAGCATATTCAGGCAACATAGGGAAAGGGCAGTGCTTCTCAATTATTTTCTGTCATGCCCCCTCTAGGAAGAAGAAAACATTTCGCACCCCCCGCGCGACTGTAAATAGTATAATTTGTCTATAAAATTGTTATAAGTACACCTCTGCATAACACTGTATCCTTATTAACGTATAAGAGAATAAAAAAATAAAGAAATGTGGATCCTACCTCCTCTCCTTGACCCCTGCTCTTTATGTTCTTTCTGTGCTTCAGCTCTTGTATTCCCACCTGGTGATGCTGCGGATGTATCTTTGCGACGCTGCCTTGATGACATGCCGGTGTCCTGCTCTTTCTCCTCTGTGAGTGCCACTAGGAACCGGCGTATTGATTCCTGTATGTCTCCACGGGTCCTCTGCATGTGTCACGTGCGTTGGCGGTCACGTGGTCCTCCGCGTCGGGCTGCTACTGGGGCTGCGCTGGGACAATCTCCAGTGATCGCGCCGCGCTGCTCCCTCTCTCCAGCCGTAGAGTTGCTAGGCAACCGATGCTGTGTGGGACGCCGCTTGCGAGTGAGTCGGATAATCCGATCTGGACATCCAATATGACAGTGTTTGCCGAGGTCAAGCAAGCCCCCCTTCACGGAGCCTCGGGGCCCCCCTGGGGGGCGCGCCGCCCCACTATTTGAGAAACACTGGGATAATATTGTAATATAATATTGTCTGTTTTCAGTGAAAACAGCATGTGGGGCTTGTCTGCCAGGGATGAACTCCACTTGGTCAGGATGAACGAGTGAAGGGAGAAGTGGTATGAGTCTACAGCAATGACCTTAGCAAAGATCTTTATATCTGCGTTTAACAGAGATACACAATAGGTCTGTAGTTGGTGGTAGACAGTGGGTATTTACCCAGTTTTGGGATTTAGCAATAATAGATTATAACATATCAGAAGGAAAGGAGCAAGAGGACAATGCACAATTGAAGAGGGTGGCAAAACAGGGTGATAAAAAGTCTGAAAATTGTCTGTAGTATTTATTAACCAGTTATTCCTCACCTGGGTTTTTTGGGCAGGCAAGGTCTTAATGGCTTCTGCAATTTCTGATATTTTAAAAGGCTGTGATCGAGTTTTCTGTTGGGTATATGTGAGGGAGGGGAACAGAATAGATTTCAAAAAGGCTTCTTTAACAGGGTCAGATGGTTGGGGCATTGAGGGGTCTATGGCAAGATTGTATAGAGATGAGTAGTATGCACAAAAGGCATTGGCTATGTCCTGTGTATTAGTATGGAGAGATTTAGAGGTAGGACAGAGCAGTGAGAAAACTTTGACTTTGTCCTGCTGCATTTTGTCAGGCAGTAGCGGAGTAGTAGTGGAGTGAACTTGATATCTGTTTTTTGGACCTGCAGAAAGGAGTTCGGAAAGTGTTGCAGGTGTGGAGGGACTAGCTTGATTGAAGTATCACTCAGGTTTACATAGGTCTTTGGGGATTAGTGAATACATGAACAGCAAGGGGATTTCTCTTATCTTAGTGTGTGAGGTGATGCTCTGCTGACTTTCATTATCTAATTATTGCCCTTTGTTATTGCCCTTTTAACACGATTGGGTATTTCTTACAAAATGTATTTTAAGTTAAGGAAAATCTTCTTAAAAAAAAAAAATTCCCTTGAAAAGGTACCAGCCTATTTACCTTAAAGTGGAGTTCCACACAAAAATGAAGTTTCCACTTTAAGTGGCGGTAACCCCCTGACATGCCACATTTGGCATGCCATTATTTTTTTTGGGGGGGAGCGGATACCCTTTTTAAAAGGTATCCAGGTTCCACTTCCTCCCCGGGCTCCAAAACGCTGGAAGGAAGTTTACCTCTCCCCCTCCCTTCAATCATTTCTAAAATACATCTTTGAAACATCAGTCACAAATGTAAATATTTGTTCCAGTTAAGTTAAAAAAAAATATATCTAGAAGTATTACCATCACTTTTATGTTTAGAAACATATACTTTATTTTTTATTTTATTTTCATGGATTATTTTACCAAACACCAGGAAAATACACTTAGGATTGAGACATTAATTGTGCTGTCTCTTTGAATTGATTGCAGTGAAAGCAAAATCTATCACTGTCTACAAAAATAGTGACTGGGGGATGACAGAAAGAAAAAATCCTAAACTGTCCATTTTGGAGATGAAATGTCAAGTTGTGTGCATCCATTGGCAGATTAGAGAGGGACAGAAAAAAAAGACACACTCTTCAACACACTGGAGACCTCTGTACAGGAAATCAATGAAGGCTTATCAGTCTGGAGCAGAAATTTACGAATTAAACACTTCCCTGAATTCTGCAGCCATTGGATTTTTATTTTAACCTCAAGATCTTTTCTACACGTCTGCTTTGTATATCTGCTTAAAAAAGCTTTGTCATGTATATAAGTCACTTAAAAGTGCACTGATTTTACTGTGCATTAAAACATGCATTATAAATCTAGGAGAAAGGCTTCAGAAACTGCAATTTAAAAGAATAATGTATCCTAGTTATAAGTACATTTTATTTTCACTTATTTTCACTTAAAGTGACACTAAACGTAAAAAGACAATTATATTCAAGTACGTACTCTAAACTCAAAAAAGTATTATCCAAAGCTCAACCCATCCTCCAAATTCCTTTTTTTTGCTGCTCAGATCCAATCCTGTTAGAGAGTTTCATGATCATACTTCATGGTCCCACTGGGATTGATTTTCTAAAGGCAAAACCACTCTGAAATACAAGTGCACTTGGAAGTGTAGTCACTTTAGATCTGAGGGGAGGATCTGAAATGAGGGGAAGCTCTGCTGATTTTATCAACTAATCTTGTGCAAGCAAGAATGCTGTTTTTTATTTTCCTTGCATGTCCCCCTCAAATCTACAGCGACTACACTTCCAAGTGCACTTCCAAGTGGATTTGCCTTTGGTAAATAACCCCCTCTGTGTGTAGGATTGTAACTATCCTCTCTTACTTGTTACTGAGATGGACTAATGATAATGGGATTTGTAGTACATAGAATGCATTAAAGTAAAAAAAAAAAACTTCTAACTTTACACCAACTTTAATATACAATCATAGTCATTTTGGTATATGTGTCCCTTAGATGCAAAAAAATAACTAACTTGATCCTTTCTGTTGTAAGTCAATGCTGCACTAAAACCTCAAGCAATATTAGCACTCCTGTGTGCATTCTTTTCTGTTTACTACAGGTAAGATAAGAAGAGGGGGAAGGCGTTCAGTAGTTACAATGTACTTCTTGTGATTTTGTGACAATGCTGCTTCTTGATATAAAGATATAACGAGGGGGGAAAACTGAGGTCCAGGGGTTTTTTTCTTGGTCAGATCTTCCTAGCTGACTGGGTTCTGTCTGTACGTGGAAATGGGACTGAAGACACTGCAACTTTTTGGAGACATCCAAGGCATGGACAGTGCCATATTGGACTCTCACCACACAGAGGTACGCCTAGGCAACCACACTACTAAATTTAGAGTCTGAAGTTATTTAAAGAGGTGCATATTGGTTCTGGTGTATCCAAAGAACCAGGGTCTGTAAATAACAGGGTATGAAGTAACACCACTACAAATGGTTAACTTGGCATGACAAAAAAAGGAGTGTAGTTGCTAAGAGTAACCAGAAAGGACTGTGTAGAGAGGGAGGAGTCTAGGATGGCGCGAGCCTCGTCTCAGGGCGGTTAGGGAAAGAGCTCCTGGGAAGGTCCCGTAACGCGGAGATGGCTGGACAACAAGCCGTCCGCCTAGCTGGCTGTCTGCTGAATCCGTCTGCTGAATTCTATTGTTCCCGGTTGAGTGTGGCCTCTTCACTCCCCCTCCCCTGGCTCCCCCAGAACATTGAAACAGCTTGACAAATAGCTTACATATAGCTTACCGCGCCGCGTCTCCTTCGTCCTGGTTCTCCTGTTGGCTTTCCTGCTGTCTGGCGTTCCCGACGACGTGTCGGAGGATCCCGTTCTGCTCCCGCCCACGTGTGTGGACCGCTCTGCTGCGGGCGGGGGGGGTTGCTGGTGCCGGCTCGCTTGCGGCGTGGCTGTCTCGGTGGCGTCCTCCGCCGGGCTTGCTGTCCCCCGCCGCGTTGCCGCTCCGGAGTCACGCGGCCCGGGGTGAGGAGTGTGCGTTGGATCGCGAGGTGGAGGTGCAGGCGGCTGTGGGGAGGTGGAGGGCGCAGACCGGGGGGTCTGTCGGCGGTGGAGACGGAGGGAGACTTGCGGGCTTTGCTTGTTTGCTTGACATCCTGTAAGCCCTGCGTGTGCGGTTAACTACAGAGGGGTATAGTAGCGGAACAGATCTGCAGTGAACCTGTGGACGAGCAAAACTCCCTCGGACTTGTAAACTAGAAGACTAAGGGATCTGAAATGCTTTTTTTTTTTTTGCACTGCCAGTACCCAAGTCTACTATTAGCAAATACTCCCATACTCCCACTCAGCAGCTATACAGCAGAATTGCATAAACTGCAAATAAAGGAAAATAAAGGAAAAGTAAGTACTAAACTCAAAGAAAAGTCAGAACCAGGAAGCTGGATCGGATAGGGTGAAGGTGAATCGCAGGACTGTAAGGACTGTAAGTAATTATCTACTTCACTTTTTCCTATCTTGTGTGTACTTCGTGTTGAACCATATACTACAAACAATATGAGAGTTTGCTGAGAGCAGTAGATGTGCAGTAGATGTGGCTGTCTATGAGGTCAACAAAAAGAGGTAGCACCTGACTGGACAGGAGCCATAGCCGGACGACCTAATTAAACAGCACAATCAAATGGTGATAAATCTCGATACCTAACGATTATTGTATGGGCTGTTGTATGGACTGTTGTCTGTTGAATATCTGTTGAATATCTCTGGATAAATTTGAATGGTAAATGGTAATGAGCGAAGCGGGTGAAGTAGAAGATCTGGCTCAATAGGTGGCTCAATAGGCGGCCAATAGGTGGCTACCCCCATCTATCCTCGAGTTTTTCCCTACCTCCCTCGTATATCTACCTAGGTCAGAACCATCCGGGGTTACTGCTCTTGATTATTGTGGACTATAACAGTAAAATAGTAAACAGTAAAATAGGGATGGACAGTTGGTAAAAGTAAGGAACAGAAGGAACAGAAGAAAAACAAAAGAGTATACATATACATTGGGAACATGTACTATACAGAGCAGCACAACAATAATCACTAGCCCGAAAAGATATACCTTTTTCCCCTCCTCCCCTTTACAAACATTGGAGGAACATCAGATGAATCGAACCTATATTCACTTAAGAATTTACCTTAACTTAAGCTCCATATACCCCGAGAATTTTCTTTTTTTTTTCTTTTTTTCTTTCTCTTTCCTTGTTATAATCTTCATTTAGAAGAAGTAACTAAATTAAACCGATCAAATTCTCAGTGCGGAAGACTTAAAGAAAACTTAAAGAAATGAGCACTAGAGCAAGGGGTGCAAGGGGGGGCCTTGTCTCGTCCCCCCGTATGAGTCAAAGTCCGGGGCCAATGAACAAATTCGTAACCCAGGGGATGAACGGGAAGGAAAGGGAAAAAAGAAAGGATAAAACAAAAACTATTCTAACCAACCCAAATACCTCCACAAATCCAGAAACCCTCCCAGAGACAGTAACAGAATATGAAACAGCGACAATACTCGACGTAGAGGAACAAATATCAGGCTTGGCTCTACCAACAAAAACAGAGATGCAGGGAATGTTTGCTGCCTTAGAAAAAGCATTATCAACTCAAATGGAGAGAAACATGGGATTCATGCTGGAAAGACTGGAGGAAGCTGAAAAAAAAATAGATCACAATTCCCATACTATTAAAAAATTAGAAGCGGAAATTTTGGAAATAAAAAAAGAGCAAAGGGAACAAGCTTATAAAGCAGAAGATCAGGAAAACAGAGACAGACGGAAAAATATTAGGATACGCGGAGTCCCCGACTCCTCCCAGTCAGAAAATCTCCCAGAAATCATCCGAAAAATATGTAACTCAATATTGGGCAGAGAAATATCTCTCCCATTAAAAATCGAACGCACTCACAGAGTCAGGAGGCCCAGAGAAATCCCTCAAGAAAAACCCAGAGATATTATAATAAGATTCGAAAACTGGGAAGAAAAAAACCTACTATGGAAGAACCTCAGAGGGAAAGCTCCAATTAAATACGAAGATCATAATATTCAAATATACCAAGATCTATCACAAGAAACGCTCAGAAGAAGACGGAACTTGAAGCCTTTATTAAGGGAGCTACAAGATCTAGAAATACAGTATAACTGGGGGTTTCCAGCATGCCTGATAGGTAGAAAAGATGGGGTTACGGCGAAATTAAGATTCGTTGATGAAATACCTGAGTTCTGGAGGAGGGGAGAGTAGGGCAAGGGAGAGGGAGAACAACAAGATCGGGCGACTGTCAGAAAACAACGAGAAGAAAACATAGAGAGGGAAAGGATGAAAAAAGGAGAAAAAAATAATATTTTCACCCATGTCTAAGGTAAACTTAATTACATACAATGTAAGAGGTCTTAGTTCCCCTCGGAAAAGACATATGATCCTAAAGGAGATCGAAAGATTTCCCGCTGATGTGATTTTTCTTCAGGAGACACATATAACTCTCGATTCGAGAGTGAGGCTCAACTCTCGTGCAGTCCCAATATGGTATTACAGAGATTCCCCGCAGAAAGGATCCAGAGGAGTTGCCATAGGGATAGGGAAAAACTTAAATTTTATAGTAGAAGACAGAATAGTAGATCCAGAAGGCCGATATTTATTTCTAAAAGGTCTCTTAAACGGGAAACGGTATACGTTTGCCAACGTTTATTGTCCTAACAAACACCCCCAGAAGTACTTATCAATGATTTTGAATAAATTGACGGAATTTAAACAAGGAAATGTCTTTCTAGCTGGGGACTTTAATTTCACGTTAGATCTACAACTAGACAGAGTATCCACAATTAGCATAGGGATCACCAAACAACATCAAATGGTAAAAAAAAAACTCTCCGGGAATCAGTTAATAGATCCTTGGAGAGTTCTCAATCCAAATAAAAGGGATTATACATTCTATTCCACAGTACATAAAATGTACTTGAGGCTAGATTATATAATGGTAGACCATGCAATTTTTGAATATGTAGACAATGCAGCGATAGGGGAGGTGACAATTTCGGACCACGCCCCTGTCATGGTGAGGATACACCTTCCTGAATACGAAGAGACAAAGGGGACCTGGAGTCTAAACGAGGAGCTATTAGAGGATTTGGATGTCCTTGAAACAATAAGAACGGACATAGAAGAATACTTTACGGTAAACAACATACCCGAAGTAAATACAGCTACTATCTGGGAAGCGCATAAGGCGTATATCCGAGGGAAATTCATTTCCTTAGGGGCGTACAAAAAGAGGGCTAGAGAAACAAATAGAAATAAGATAATTAAAGAGTTGCAAGAATTAGAAACTAAACATAAAAACCAACAAAACAATAAAGTCTACCGGGAAATGGTAATGAAGAGGACCCAATTAAGAGACCTAATGGAGATTGAAGCCAGGAAAACATTTAAAAATGTAGCGAAAGAAAGGTATTTATGGGGGAATAAACCAGGGAAGTATTTGGCAAAAATCTCAAAAGAAAAAAGAAACATAAACTATATAGAAAAAATAAAAGATCAGGAAGGACAGATGAGGTTTAGGACGTCTGAGATCGCGGAGGCCTTTCGGACGTATTATACCACACTGTACACAATTCGAAAAGGTGAGACTCAAGAAGAAAAGGTGAATAGGGAAAAAAAAATAAGAGAGTACCTAAGAGAAGCTAATTTACCAAAACTAACACCGGAAATAGTTGAAACATTAGAAGAACCAATCACACACGCAGAAATTAGTCAAGCGATCGCAGGAACACCAGGAGGGAAAAGCCCAGGCCCCGATGGACTGTCAATCAAATACTATAAAAAATTTAAAGAGTCATTGATTCCGGAAATGTGCACATATTTTAATAAATTAGGGGGAACGGAAGATGTGAGGAAAGAATCTCTTCTTGCTAATATTTCTATCATCGCTAAAGCAGGAAAAGACAAGACCCTTTGCGCAAACTACCGCCCGATCGCATTGTTAAATGCAGATATAAAAATCTTTGCAAAGATCCTGGCAACAAGGATAAAACCGTATATGCCCGACTTAATAAGGCCAGATCAGACTGGATTTGTAAGTGGCAGAGAGGGAAGAGATAATAGCTTAAGAACAATTCTACTATTACATGAAGGGAAGAAGAAAAAAACCCCAGTCGCACTCATGTCACTAGATGCTGAAAAAGCCTTTGACAGAGTCGACTGGGGGTTTATGATGGAGACTTTGAGAAGTATAGGAATGGGTCCTAGATACATGGAATGGGTGGGAAACCTATACAAGTCCCCTACGGCTAAAGTAAAGGTTAATGGGAGGGTATCGTCGGTGATAGAGATGATGAATGGAACAAGACAGGGTTGCCCGCTCTCCCCCCTCCTATATGTAATAGCGCTGGAACCATTGTTGTGTAAGATAAGGAACAACCCAGATATAGGGGGGGTGAGAGTAGGAGATGAAGAACAGAAATTGGCAGCATATGCCGACGATGTTCTCTTATATGTGACCAAACCCAAAATATCAATACCCAATATAATAGACGAAATAGGAAGATATGGGAGACTCTCCAACTTTAAAATAAACCCAGTTAAAACGGTAATCATGAATATAGGAATAGAAAAAAACGAGGAGGAGACCCTACGCAGAGCATTCCCCTTTACGTGGGAACAAAAATCACTCACTTACCTAGGGATAAAAATAACCCCCAAAGTGGAAGGCCTCTACGAGGCAAACTATGTCCCCTTACTCAATGCAATAAGACGAGAGTTAAAGAACTTAATCCATAAACAGATTACTTGGGTGGGGAGGATTAACACTTTCAAAATGATAGTATTACCAAAGATAATATACATGTTTCAAATGCTACCAATAAATATACCACAAAGTTTCTTTAAGGTAATAAAAACCATAATTTCAAAATACATATGGCATGATAAAAAACCAAGAATAAGCTACGCAACTCTTACCCGGGGAAAAAAAAGAGGTGGACTAGCTCTTCCAGACATAAAAAGATACTATCAGGCGGTACTACTAGCGAGATTAGTAGAATGGACAAACAGGAACACGTCAAAAAAATGGGCACAAATAGAAAATGAGATAAGTAATCAGCACTTAAACACAAACATATGGATTCCACCTAAACTTAGAATAATTAATCCGGAGACACATAGTATCACAAAACAGGTCTTTAACATATGGGATAAGGTAATTAAATGGGAAAAATGGGAATACAACTCTCCTTTAATCCCACTAGCAAACACAGATTTTTTTGCACCAGGTAATAGGACTAAAATGGGGAAAAAATTAGGTAGTAATAGATTAGGCGATATAGTCACACAAGGGAAAAAAAAAAAAAAAAGAAGAGATACACATATTAGAAAGTGCACAACAAATAACGGACTGGGAATACTTACAACTAAAACACTTAAATAGCACACTGCCAGCACCAATAAGAGATATTACAGCACAGAACGTATTTGAAAAACTCTGTTCCACAGGTGAATCACTACAGCACGGAATCGCGGTGACTTATAAAATTCTCACAGAATTCACGACAAAGGACCCATTACAAAGCATAGAGATGTGGGAGAAAGAAATGGGAGAAAAGATAGAAGAAATACACATGATCAAAGCCACTTTTAACTATGCCAAAGACATAACAACAGTAGAAGCAAACTACAAATGCATGATGCGGTGGCACTTGACCCCGGTAAAACTCAACAAAATACATACAACGAATTCCCCCCTATGCTGGAGGGAATGCAACCAAGTAGGGACAACAATGCACATATGGTGGGACTGTCCGAGAGTTCGGGAATATTGGAAAGAAGTACTCAAATTAATCGAAGAAATCACCGGAGAAAAGATCCCTCTGGATCCTATGACCTGCCTTTTCCACAGACAAGGCCTAGTAAAAGGGGAAAAAAAAATACGCTCTGACATTGGTCCCCACACTGTTAAACGCAGCAAAGGGCTTGATCCCGAAGTTTTGGCTCCACCCACAGAAACCACCCCTAAAAGAACTAATACACAGGGTTGATCACATCGCAGAGATGGAGTACCTTAGAAGGGTAGATCAGGGAGAGGAAGAGGGAGGAAGAGGCGGGAGGATCTGGGAACAATGGAGAAACTTTAAGACAACGGAGGGGTTTATTCAGGTATTATCAGAAATAGACAGCTAAAAAAAAAAAAAAAAACTTAATTTAATCAAAAAAAAAAAGACAAGAGACAGTCGACCCGATCTAATAGAGTAAACATGGAAACAGGGAGGGGGGAGGGGGGAGACCCAGGGATAAATAAAGTGATTGAGGGGTTCATGGCAAGTCATTAATTACACAAGAGCAAACTGCCAGATTCACTACCACTATGCGCTACCACTATTGTTCAAAAAAAAAAAAAAAGGGGGCGTGGCTTGGCGCGCGACGAGGATGGCAGCTTGTTGAGACGGCTCTCCGGCACACACGGCCCGTTAGCAACTTATACCCGGCTGTAAGCTCCCAGATGCCTAGCAAAAAGCTCCACTCCACTCCCTCTTCCCGCACGAGGCGGAATCCGGTTCCTTCCTCGGCTAAAAACATCGCCGAGCTCTTCAAGCCGAGGCAATCGGGTCGCGGTGCTATTGCTGGCACCAAGATGGCGCCGATCCAACACGAGGAAGACTACAGTGATGACTCCCAGTCTGCGCCTGAGAATGCTGCACGGAGTAAGTCTCCCCCTGACCACCCCCTGACCCTCGCAGACATGTCAGTGATTGCGGCTGACATTAAAGCCACCTTCTCGGCAGCCCTCACAGACTTGAAGACAAGCATGCTGGTGCTCAATGAGAAGATGGCGGCCACGGAAACGGCGGGGAAACGCAGGGACAGGGCGATACATAAGATAGAACGGATTACCATGGCCCATGCCCAGCACCTAATAGACATGAACCGCCATATAGAGGACCTCGACAACAGAGGCCGCAGGTGCAATGTGCGTGTAAGGGGCATCCCGGAATCAGTGGAACCAGACCAAATTGTCATCACACTGAGAAGTGTCTTTAACAGCCTGCTAGAACGACAGGAAGATGCAGACATTGGTTTTGTGAGAGCACACAGGGCGCTGCGGCCTAGAGGACCTGATACGGCGCCACCGAGGGACATAATATGTTGTCTTGAGAACTACACTATCAAGGAGGAAATTATGCGCAAAGCCAGAAGGAGTGACAACATTATCTTTAATGGCTCCTCAATCATGCTATTCCAGGACCTGTCACAGATAACACTGCGCAATAGGAGAGCTCTTCGCCCCCTGCTGGAGAGGCTTAGAGAGAAGGAGCTCAGGTACACCTGGCGATTCCCCTTTGCGCTGAATGTTACATACAATGGGCGCCAGTTCACACTTCGCACTCCGGCTGATCTTCCTGAGTTCTGTGAAGCCCTTGATCTAGGTCAGGTGGACTTGCCTGAATGGTATGCGGAATTCCTGCTCCCGCCGCAAGCATGTAGCCCGCCTGGCTCGCCGCTCTCCACCCCGGACAAACGGCAGGCGAAGAGGCCCAAACAAGCCCGTAGTGGAGGTTCAAGAAACGACACCCCGGGTCGTTCTACTGATGCGCCCAGGAACAGAGATGAGGAACCGTGAGTACTGACTTTGTATCCTGAGACTTGGCCCCCGATGTTTTACCCCCCCCCAGTTGTTCTCCTCCCGAACTACCCTGTACTCCCCCTGATCCGAATTTGCACTCCCGGCAACTGTCCCCTCCACGTTAACCCTGTTATCCCACATGTCGCGGCCCTGTTAACCAGACTCCCTTCACTGCGCTACTGAAAGACACGTCGGACACTTTGAAAACTCCCGCAGACGCCATTATCAACCGCAGCCTAAATGAGTTGGGAACTTCTCACTTAATAATGTACCCTGCCCTGGACGTGGCTCTTTTTCTTGGTACGGGACCGTTGCTGCCTATTAGGTTTTTTTGATCACCACCTGCACTTGGAGGGGGGACCCCCTCTAACCGACATGGTACCACTCATACAGTGATGGGAGTCTGGTATTCTAAAAGCTTGTGCCTCAAGGAAAGCTCTTTTTTTTTTTGTTTGTTTCTTTTGGTGTTCTTAGTTACCAGGGTTATCAATGCCTTATAATGTCTCAGCTCACTGTTAATCGCTGTATTTTTGTCTTTTATTTCTCCTGCTTTTTCCCCTTCCTTTTTTTTTATTTTTAAGGCATGTTATCGCTGTTGAGATGCAGTGAGGGGGGATTTCCGCGGAAATACCGTTGTTATGCACTCGGGGGCGGGGGACTCAAACCAGTTGCTTTTAGCTGCCTTCTCACTCCTGCTTACAGGAGCTGTCTACAAGAAGGCCGGGTATTTGTTTAATATTTGTTTAATATTTTGCCTGTTGGATCAATTTGATCTAGATTAATAGGGCTGTGTGTGCCGCCCGCTGTTTTACATCGCCTATCTGGAATTTACTGTTACTGTTCTTGTTCAGATAGTGATTTTTCTGGGGTGCTGTCGCTCCACTGTCGCTGCCTCCCTAACACCCCGCAAAGTGCTCTGACCTCTTACTAGGGTCGTAGGGCACACTCTACACCTCGGATAGACTCTCCCTGACGGGACTGATTTTGGTCTCATGGGGAGATCTTCTATTAGGTGGCCTCTCCTGATTCTGTCTCTCCACTCCTATACCTACTGATCTCTCTCTTTCCTTTACCTATACCAACCCTTGGCTTTTCCCCTACCAATTTCCTCTACCCCGAGTTACTAAAGTACTTTAGCCTATCTACTGTGTTTTGATGTTAATGGACTCAAAGGTGTGGTTGCTAATTTGTCTATTGCAGTTGTACTTCCTTAGATTGCTCCTCCGACCGGCTCTGCCACCTGAACTCCCCAGAATGGCCTACTCCTCCCTGGGGAACCACCCTCTGGTGATCTCGCACAATGTCAGGGGCCTGAATGTGCCGGAACGTCGTTCCTCCCTACTAAGAGAACTAAAAAAAGGTAGGCCCCATTTTGTTTTCCTCCAGGAAACTCACTTTAGGACCAACAATGTCCCTAGGCTCTCCAATGCCCACTTTCCGGATGTGTTCCATGCGACCAACAATGACTCAAAATCAAAAGGTGTGACGATATTGATTAGCAGAGATGCCCCATTCCAGATCACGGACCAGCTAAGCGACCCTGAGGGTCGGTTTCTTTTCCTTAAGGGCACGTACAGAGGATCCCCGTTGACGCTAGCGAACGTATACTTCCCGAACAAGGCTCACGGCGTATTCTGCCGGAAAATTGTTGGGGAACTTGCGGGATTTGCCAATGGCTGTATTATTTTGGGGGGGGACTTTAATGTACCCCTGAACCCCCTTGTAGACACATCCAACGGGAAGTCGTGTATCACCTATAGACTCCTAAAGCGACTTAAGGTGATGCTACAGTCCCTCCAACTAGTTGATTCGTGGCGTTTCTCGCATCCAGAGGGACGTGACTTCACTCACTTCTCAATCCCACACACGAGATATGCTAGATTAGACTATATTTTTGTCACACAACGTGACCTTGCGAGAGTGACGGGAGCTCACATAGGCATCCAGACATTCTCAGACCATGCTCCAGTGTCACTCTCCATGGATCTGCCGGGTCCCTCCCGACACTCGCCTACGTGGAGGCTCAATGCATCCCTCTTGACTGACCCGACTACGCTCCCCTCTATAACTGAATCCTTGACGGAATTCTTTACACTTAATGCCATCCCGGGCTCAGACCCACTTACGGTCTGGGAAGCCCACAAGTGCACCGTTAGAGGGGTCTTGATAGGTCTTGGCTCCAAGCGTAAAAAGGATAGGGAGGCCTTAATGCTCAAATTGACTGCCCAAATTAATACCCTAGAAGCCCTACACAAGCAATTGCTCTCCATTGACTCAGCTAAGCAGTTGCTTGACTTGAGACGAGAATTGCAGCAGCTGCTAGACTCATCGGCCAGACGTTTGTTATTTTTCAAAAAACGACTCTACTACGAATCGGGAGACAAGACCGGCAGGTTCTTGGCGAGGGCGCTCCGTGAGTGCTCCACCGCCAACAATATTGCGGGCATAAGACGAGACGATGGGGGCTTGGATGTGACAGCCGAGAGGATCGCGGAGCATTTCCACGACTTCTATACCAAGCTCTATAATCTCCCTCCACAACACAAACAACCCTGCATGACAGGCGATAGGTCACACATTATGAGGGAATATCTGCTCAAGAGTGGCATTCCGATGCTCTCGGCCCCTGATATTGCTACATTGGAGCAACCAATTACAACGGAGGAGATAGGTGTGGCGATCAGACAGTTGAAGTCTAATAAAAGTCCGGGCCCGGACGGTTATTCTGCTATTTACTATAAAACCTTTGCAGACCGCCTTACAGATCCCCTTAGAAACGCCTTGAACTCACTGTCCTCACCGAGGCAGGTGACCCCGGATTTCCTCTCGGCCCACATAGCGGTAATACCAAAGCCTGGCAAGGACCCCACTTCGTGCTCGAGCTACCGTCCCATTTCACTCCTCAATCTGGATGTGAAACTGTTTGCCAAGATCATTGCCACTAGGCTTAGCCCATTGCTCCCTGGGCTAATCGGTCTTGAACAAGCAGGCTTCATGCCGAATCGGGAAGCCAAAGATAATGTCACAAAGGCACTGTTGCTTACTCACGCGGCGAAGGTGCGGAAGATCGAGGGCCTTCTCCTATCTACGGATGCGGAGAAGGCCTTTGACCGGGTGGCTTGGGACTTCATGACGGCGGTGTGCGACCATGTGGGCTTTGGCCCGCACGTGATGGCATGGATTGCCGCGCTCTATCAAAACCCATCGGCACGCCTAAAAATCAATGGTAGTCTCTCGGATAAAGTCGACATTGCCAATGGGACAAGGCAGGGCTGCCCGTTGTCACCCCTGCTTTTTATCCTAACGCTAGAACCTTTTATTAGGACGATCAAACTGAACACATCGGTAACTGGCTTCCGTGTAGGAGACGGTGAGTTCAAAATTGCGGCCTACGCAGACGACCTTTTGTTTTTTCTGTCTGATCCCCACATATCGCTCCCCAACCTAATGAAGGAATTTGCCCACTACGGGTATTTATCCAACTTAAAAATCAATTACGCGAAATCGGAAGCTCTCAACGTCTCGCTGCCGGAAAGACTACTGACACTGACCAAAACAAACTCGCCCTTTCGTTGGGAAAGCGGGGCCCTTAAATACCTGGGGGTATGGCTGACCCCACATGTCCGAGATGTCTTTGATAAGAACTTCACGCCGCTCCTTAGGAGTTGCGAAGAGGAACTTAGACATTGGGGCTTGCGACACTTCTCCTGGTTCGGCCGCGCGGCCATAGTTAAAATGGTGATACTACCTAGGTTCCTATATCTGATACGTACCCTTCCGATCGCAATCCCGCGACGCTTCTTCTCCTCGCTAAATTCCATCCTACTCCGCTTCCTTTGGAACGGAAAGAAGCCTAGAATCAAATTACTTAGTCTAATGCAACCTAAGGAACGAGGTGGGCTGGGTTTTCCTGATTTCAAACTGTACTACCAAGCAGCTCACTTAGCTAGGATTCTTGACTGGCATTGCCATGGACACGCAAAAGACTGGGTAACGATAGAAACTGAGCTTAGCCCCGTAGCACTCCTGTACTCGCCATGGATCGAGTGGCCCAGGTGCCCAATGCACCTTCGCAAAAATCCTATCACAGGAACCACCCTGGGAGTTTTTCACTCGCTCTCCTGAATGAAGAAACTCTCCTCCTTTCCTAGCCCACTCACCCCTCTGGCTGACAATCCTGACTTCTCCCCGGGCATGCTCTCCTTGACATTCAGGTCGTCGCCCACCTGCGACCCGCTACTGGTCGGTAACTGTTATAATGGGAATAAACTTAAAGAGTGGCCCTCACTCAAATTAGACAACAATCTCCCCCATATGAAACTGTGGTCATATTTTCAGTTGCGCAGTTATCTGAATGGATTCAAGAACTCGCCCGACCTATTTAGACCACAAACGGTCCTGGAATCTACCTGCCATGCGCGGGTCCCAGTGGACAGGGCCACCTCGGTGGCATACACGTGGCTGAAATGCTTAGACGGGGTAGGTCTGGACAGACAGAGACGGAGCTGGTCGGAGGATCTAGGCCTAACCTTCACAGACAAGCAATGGCAAAATGCCTGCATATTGGCGCACAAGTGCTCCATCAGCACGCGGTTGCAGGAGACAAGCTATAAATTGTTATCCAGGTGGTACAACACACCAGCGAGGCTCCATAAATGGAATCCCTCGAAGTCGGACATCTGCTGGAGGTGCCAATCTGAGGTAGGCTCGTTGTTCCACATTTGGTGGACATGCCCCTCGATTTCTACCTTCTGGACGGAGATTTGTGATATAATCAAAAGGATCACAGAGACATCCCTGGAGTTGTCTGCTGCCTGTTGTTTGCTACACCTGTCCTCCACCTCACTTTCTCGCTACAAAAATTCCCTAACTAAACACCTGCTAAATGCGGCTAAGTCCTTGATCCCCCTCCACTGGAACACCACTAGAGTGCCTTCCACTCAGGACTGGCTACGCAGGGTGGCGGAGGTGTGTGAGATGGAGGACACGTTGGCTCAGGACAGAGGAACAGCTGAGAAATTCCTTGACACCTGGCGACCATGGTTCGCTTACCGATTTTCACATGACTATGAGTCTATGATGACCTGATGACACACTTGAGACATTATTGGGTCTTCTGGCTCCGAGAGTTTATTATGGGCACCCACAGCTGTAACGGTTGTCGGCCGTACCATGCATACACAGTGAATTTCAGTACGGTACCCCACCTTCCCCACTCCCCCTCTCTCTATCTTGTTATTTTCCACTTCCTTCCTTCCTTCTTCTAAGACTTTTTTTTTTTTTTTTTTTTCTTCTTTGAAATCTGCTTTTGGGCTCCCTGATCAACCTCAGGAGGCACGCCTGTGAGCTGATACCTTAATGACACGAATATTTAGAGCTTTATCAATGCATGTGATATAACATTTATTCCCATTGTTGTGTGGAATCCACAACTGCATAGGCACCCTTGTATGTGACTGTTTCCCTTGTTAACTTTTCGAGATTTGTATCTGCTTCTGTACCAAGCCTGACTTATACACAGTTGCATCTGTGGCGAGCCTTCATACATGCATATCTTGTTTCTTGTTTCTTTTGACTTTTAGTTAATAAAATCTTTGAATGTGAAAAAAAAAAAAAAAAAAAAAATTTAACAAAAAAAAAAGAAAAAAAAAAAAAGAAACATATATATACATAAATATATAAACATATATTAAGTTAAAAAAAAAAAAAAAAAATTAAAGTATCCACAAGTGATGCAAATCCGAGGACTATACACGAAGGGCGGAACAAAGATGAACCCCTCTCAAGCCTCAAATTTCGGGTTAAGTCTGATGTGGAAAAAAAAAAAAAAAAAAAACACTTCCCTGAATTCTGCAGCCATTGGATTTTTATTTTAACCTCAAGATCTTTTCTACACGTCTGCTTTGTATATCTGCTTAAAAAAGCTTTGTCATGTATATAAGTCACTTAAAAGTGCACTGATTTTACTGTGCATTAAAACATGCATTATAAATCTAGGAGAAAGGCTTCAGAAACTGCAATTTAAAAGAATAATGTATCCTAGTTATAAGTACATTTTATTTTCACTTATTTTCACTTAAAGTGACACTAAACGTAAAAAGACAATTATATTCAAGTACGTACTCTAAACTCAAAAAAGTATTATCCAAAGCTCAACCCATCCTCCAAATTCCTTTTTTTTGCTGCTCAGATCCAATCCTGTTAGAGAGTTGTATGATCATACTTCATGGTCCCACTGGGATTGATTTTCTAAAGGCAAAACCACTCTGAAATACAAGTGCACTTGGAAGTGTAGTCACTTTAGATCTGAGGGGAGGATCTGAAATGAGGGGAAGCTCTGCTGATTTTATCAACTAATCTTGTGCAAGCAAGAATGCTGTTTTTTATTTTCCTTGCATGTCCCCCTCAAATCTACAGCGACTACACTTCCAAGTGCACTTCCAAGTGGATTTGCCTTTGGTAAATAACCCCCTCTGTGTGTAGAATTGTAACTATCCTCTCTTACTTGTTACTGAGATGGACTAATGATAATGGGATTTGTAGTACATAGAATGCATTAAAGTAAAAAAAAAAACTTCTAACTTTACACCAACTTTAATATACAATCATAGTCATTTTGGTATATGTGTCCCTTAGATGCAAAAAAATAACTAACTTGATCCTTTCTGTTGTAAGTCAATGCTGCACTAAAACCTCAAGCAATATTAGCACTCCTGTGTGCATTCTTTTCTGTTTACTACAGAGAAGATAAGAAGAGGGGGAAGGCGTTCAGTAGTTACAATGTACTTCTTGTGATTTTGTGACAATGCTGCTTCTTGATATAAAGATATAACGAGGGGGGAAAACTGAGGTCCAGGGTTTTTTTTCTTGGTCAGATCTTCCTAGCTGACTGGGTTCTGTCTGTACGTGGAAATGGGACTGAAGACACTGCAACTTTTTGGAGACATCCAAGGCATGGACAGTGCCATATTGGACTCTCACCACACAGAGGTACGCCTAGGCAACCACACTACTAAATTTAGAGTCTGAAGTTATTTAAAGAGGTGCATATTGGTTCTGGTGTATCCAAAGAACCAGGGTCTGTAAAGAACAGGGTATGAAGTAACACCACTACAAATGGTTAACTTGGCATGACAAAAAAAGGAGTGTAGTTGCTAAGAGTAACCAGTTCAAGACACAAGCAATTAGTAGTCAGGCGTGGTACCAGGTAAGGTGATGGTAGCGAGGGGTTCGAGCTCTCTCCCTAGAAGTCAGTATCCAATAGCAGCCAGATCTGAACCTGCATTATGCAGTTCTATGGATTGGCCATGAGGTACGCGAAGTGAAGGAGACAAGGAGTTAATAAGTGCATGCATAAAGATCCACGCTAGGTGTATGATGGGACCCCATTCTGTTACTGGAAAAGAGGTAACAGAGTTACGCTGGACTGGTGGGGTGGGCACAGACTCAGCCCGTCCTCATAATGCAACATTCGATTGCAAGCCTGATTGCTTTCACACTGGGATGGTGCACTTGCAGGACAGGAAAAAAAAGTCCTGCAAGTAGCATATTTGGGGCGGTGGGGAGCAGTACCACCACCCCCCCTGCCCATTGGAATAAATGGTTACATCTGCTGAAGCTCCTGCAAAGCGATTCTGCAGTTATGCTTTTCGGGCGCTGTTAAGCCTTTCCTTGACCGGGGCCCACTAGCGGGCGAATAGTGTATAACACTAGTAGTGCTTTAATGTTAATCCCCCCGTGTGAAAGGGGTCTTAAATAAACATTTAAAAAAAAAACCACCCACACAGACAAAAATGATATAGGAAAACGGTGATTGCTTTACATGCACATGCTGGAGCAATAATCTTAGCACCAGAGCTCCTGTGTATCTCTAAACTGATGACTTGTAGGGGCTTTTAAGGCATTGCCTATGAAAAAAATATAGGGTACTGAAGGTTTTCACTATTTCTAGGGCATACACAGTTTTAAGATTTGACTTGTTGGGTATCTATTTATGTCCTTAAAAATTAACTTTAGTTTATTTTTTATTGAAATTTAGCATTTAATAAACCGTTGTGCTAATATCGTGCAACAACAAAAAGGAAAACTACCAACATTTTTTTCTCCATGTTTAACAACTTCAGACCCTGAAGGGTCTGGTATGGATCTTAAGGGGGACCCCATGCCATTTAAAAAAAAAATAAGGTTCCCCTTAAAATCCATACCAGACCTGAAGGGCCTGGTAATGGACTGGGGGAAACCCATGCCGTTTTTTTTCAATGACTTTTATCCGTATTGCCGAGTATTTTTAAATGACTTTTTTCCTTTAGAAATGTAATTTTGTTCTAAACACGGGAAAAATTTGCCACTTTACAGGCATACTATAGACACCCCCCAGGTACAAAATTGAAAGGAATATTATTATGTTTCACTTTAAGCATTATTAAAATCACTGATTTTGAAAAAAAATTCAGTTTTTAAAACTTGTTTTTGCATTAATACATGTCCACTGGGGCAGGACTCAGATCCCCAAACACTTTTTATGACAAAACCATGCATATAAGCCTTTAAAATTAGCACTTTGGGTTTTTCATGTTCATGTCCCATAGACTTTAACGGTGTTCGCAAGTTTAACCTGGCTGGCGGTATTCCAGAGTCTGGCTCAGGGTTAAATTTTTGTGCTGCGATCGGTAACCCCGAGCCAGACTCGGGCTCATCTCACAGCATCCACAGGCAGTGTTTACTTACCTTGTCCCTGGATCCTGCGATGCCGCCGCACTGTGTGAGCGAGCGATGTCCTCCTCGCTCGATTCACAGTGCCTGTGTGCCGCCGATCTTCTTTCCCTGCGACGTTACGACGCACGGGGGCGGAGAACGGCGCCAAATTCTAAAAAGTAAATAAACACATTACATACAGTATACTGTAATCTTATACATTACAGTACTGTATGTAAAAAATACACACACCCTTTGTCCCTAGTGGTCTGCCCAGTGTCCTACATGTACTTTTATAAAATAAAAATGGTTCTTTCTGCCTGCAAACTGTAGATTGTCCATAGCAACCAAAAGTGTCTCTTTATGTTAAAAGTGGTTTTAGAGCAGCTAGAAAACGGCGATAATAAATTATAATCACTTGCAGAATTAAGCGATAGCGATTTGTGGGGAAATTCGCCATAAAAAAAGTAATGACAGCGACAATTCTGCAACTAAGCAAATTTTTTGATTTGATTACATTATAGAACAATTTTTATTATAATTACATTATTATTTGTTATAATTATTTATAGTTATTTATTATATTATAAGTTATGATTTTGTTTTTCAAACTTTATCATACCCGGGATGTCTACTAGACTCTTGTTTAGACAGATTTAAGTGAGTTATTCCTAAGAATTACAAGCCTACAATATAAAACGCCAAATTTCCATGCAAAATAATGGTACCGCTTTCAGCACCTAAAATCTGAAATAATCATACCGCCAGGGAGGTTAAACTAATTTTTTGCCTGTTCGCAAGTTCTGGTGCTAACCGAACCAGGGGGTGTTCGGCTCATCCTTGGGGCCACGTACACACGATTGAACATGTCAGCTGAAACTGGTCTGCAGACCAGTTTCAGCAGACATATCCGATCGTGTGTATGGCCTAGCAGACAGGTTTCCAGCGGACAAAAGTTTTAAAACATGCTTTTAAACTTGTCTGCTGGAAACCTGTCCGTCGGACATGTCCGCTGGTTAGTACGCCTAACCAGCGGACCGAAATCCCCTGCATGCATCAAATGGATTCGACGCATGCGTGGAAGCAATTTACTTCCTGGTTTGGTGACGTGGCGGCGTCAACGTCACCGCGTTTTCTGTCCGAGGGGATTTTCGTCCGATGGTGTGTACACACCGCCGGACCAAAATCCTGCAGGAGACATGTCCGTTGAAAACAGTCCGCGGACCGTTTTCATCAGACATGTCTGACACAAAATATGGAATGTCGCTTACCACACCACTTGCCACGTTGCCTGGCATCAGATGCGGAATGTCACTTGCCACATCACCTGCCACGCTCCTGTCACCAAATGTGGAATGTCACTTGCCACACTGCCTGCCATCACTGCATTGGTGGCAGCACTGGTCCATTTAGAACAGAGGCAGGCCTCTGTGCAGTGGTAAGTTCTGAATGAATGCAGGAGAGCAGTGATGCGGGGCGGGCAGGGAGAGATGATGTCATCTCTCTGCTCCCCACCACACCTCCGACACTGAGGCTGACAGCATACCAGCTGTGAGGGCGGATGAGCGGTGATGGAGAGAGATGATATCATCTCTGCTTGCCCGCTCGCTTCTTCTGACCCACCCATCCATCGTGGCTTACATCACAGAGCCGGTCCAGGCTCTGACAAGATCACGACAAGGAAGTCGGGGGCTGTCCACATGTCTGGACCTCCACCCGACTTAGCCTTTACAGCAAGCCACTGAGAGCCTGAGCTGTTATCTCACACCTCCTCCACAGCCCAGAGCGAGGACAGGGAAGCAGAGAGCAGTGACTGACAGTTTGCAGCTCCTTTCCTTTTTATTCTGGGTGATAATGGTAAACAGGTTAAGAGGGTCAATGTCCATAACAGTGTGTTTGGGGTAATTGCCCTGCTGGAAGGTGACCCTGCATCTTAGCCTCAAATTACACACAGATATCCCTGTATTTAGCACCATCCATCTTTCCTCAACATTGACCAGTTTTCCAGTCCTGACTGCTAAAAAACATCCCCACAGCATGATGCTTCCACCACCATGTTTCACTGTGGGGATGGTGTTCTTTGGGTGATGTGATAAGTTGGGTTTGCGCCAGACATAACGTTTTCTTTAATGGCCAAAAAGTTACAATTTAGTCACATCATTCCAGAGCACCTTCCTCCATACATGTTGAGAGTCTCCCACATGCCTTTTTTTGCAAACTCAAAACGTGCCATTTTGTTTTTTACTGAAAGTAATGGCTTTTTCTGGCCACTCTGCCATAAAGCCCATCTCTATGTCTTATTGTGGTTCTATGTACAGATACTCTAGTCTCTGCTGTGGAACTCTGCAGCTCCTCCAGGGTTACCTTAGGTCTCTGTGCTGCCTCTCTGATTAATGTCCTCCTTGCCTGATCCGTGAGTTTTGGTGTGCGGCTGTCTCTTGGCAGGTTTGCTGTTGCACCATGTTTTTTCCATTTGGTTATGATAGATTTGATGGTGCTCCTAGGGATCATCAAAGATTTGGATATTTTTTATAACATAACTCTGACTTGTACTTCTCAACATTGCCTCTTACTTGTTTGGAGAGTTCCTTGGTCTTCATAGCAGTTTTTGGTTAGTGGTGCCTCTTGCTTACGTGTTGCAGTCTATGGGGCCTTTCAAAACGGTGTGTATATGTAATGACAGATCATGTGACACTTAGATTGCACACAGGTGGACATCATTTCACTAATTATGTGACTTCTGAAGGTAATTGGTTGCACCAGAGCTTTTTATGGGCTTCATAACAAAGGGGGTGAATACATGCGCACATGCCAAATTATCAGTTTTTTATTTCTGAAAAATAGTTTATGTATGTATTTTTCTAATTTTACTTCATCAACTTAGACTATTGTGTTTTGATCACATAATTCAGATTAAAAAAAAACATTGAGCTAAAGGCTGTAATGTAACAAAATAGGTAAAAAGCCAAGGGGGTGAATACTTTTGCAAGGCACTGTACCTGTGGTTACCTCTACTCTTGGACATCACAGCCATCATTTAGCTTTTATTATTGTACCTGTACCTTTGCATGTGAGGATACCGCCTTGGGTTTTCACTTAGAAGGTATAACTAGGCATAAGTAAAATGTGTCTGGCTTCTGTTTGTGGACAGTTTTGCAAATCTTGCTTGCTTGCTGCAGTAATTATGGATCCAAGAGCTGTCACCGCCACTGTTTGTTGTTTGCTATCCAGGGAGACCTGTTTCCTCTCCTATGGCTGCCAGGTCTCTTTGGATACCAAACAACAGTCAATAGCAGAGGTAGTGACTCAGTTAACAGTAAGTGGATTTAAATGCTTTGGACAAACATAGATCTATACAAAAAAAAGTTTAACCACTTAAGGACCACCTACTGCACATTTACGTCGGCAGAATGGCACGGCTGGGCACATCAACGTATATATACGTTGATTTTAGTACCCAGCCGTGGGTCACGGGAGCGCGCCCGCGGGCGCGCGTCCGCGACCCGGTCCGAAGCTCCGGGACCGGGACCGCGGGATTTGCGGACCCGATCGCCGCTGGAGTGCGGCGATCCGTCCCTGGAGCGGAAGAACGGGGAGAGCCGTGTGTACACACGGCTTCCCCGTGCTTCTCTGTGGCCGCAGCATCGATCGCGTCATCCCTGTAATAGGGGGACGCGATCGATGACGTCACACCTACAGCCACACCCCCCTACAGTTGTAAACAAACACATTAGGTCACACATCCCCTACAGCGCCACCTTGTGGTTAACTCCCAAACTGCAGCTGTCATTTCCACAGTAAACAATGCAATTTAAATGCATTTTTTGCTGTGAAAATGACAATTGTCCCAAAAATGTGTCAAAATTGTCCGAAGTGTCCGCCATATTGTTGCAGTCACGAAAAAAATCGCTGATCGCCGCTATTAGTAGTAAAAAAAAAAAAAAATAATAAAAATGCAATAAAACTATCCCTTATGTTGTAAACGCTATAAATTTTGCGAAAACCAACCAATAAACGCTTATTGCGATTTTTTTTACCAAAAATACGTAGAAGAATACGTATCGGCCTAAACTGAGGAAAAAAAATGTTTTTTTATATATTTTTGGGGGATATTTATTATAGCAAAAAGTAAAAAATATTGCATTTTTTTTAAAATTGTCGCTCTATTTTTGTTAATAGCGCAAAAAATAAAAACCGCAGAGGTGATCAAATACCACCAAAAGAAAGCTCTATTTGTGGGAAAAAAAGGACGCCAATTTTGTTTGGGAGCCACGTCGCACGACCACGCAATTGTCAGTTAAAACGAAGCAGTGCCGAATCGCAAAAAGGGGCAAGGTCCTTTACCTGCATTTTGGTCCGGGTCTTAAGTGGTTAAAAAAACAAAACCAAAAAACATTAAATTAAAAAGATTTGGGCAGACTCAATGGAGTCACTCTTCTCAGTGCAGCAAAGCAGGCCATGTGCAACGTTTCTAATTGCAAGTCATGCATTTGAACTTTATTGTGGGGGTTGATTTACTAAAACTGGAGATCCAGCTGTGCATGGTAGCCAAATAGGCTTTGATGAAAAAATCAAAACTGGAAGCTGATTTTTAAGCGTGTTAATTATATTCTACTAATTAATTTCGAATTTGCCATTTGTAGAATGTAGGAGATAAAATGCAGACAAAATATATTTGATATGTCATGCACATCTGTGTGTTATTGCAAACACAAGATTAACGCCCTGCTAATCGAAACTGCACTATAAAACATCTACTTTAAATCTTAGAGCTTGAACGACAATTAATATTTGTTGTAAATTGCAAAAATGTCATTATTTATGAACACTATAAACTAGTTATTCGCTACAAATACTAATTATCATGCATTAGATGATCAGTAGTTTGTAAGATCTATGATAAATGGATTCTGTATGCCATTATTCTAAACAGCTCAGAGGTATCATAGCAACATGATTAGTAATTAATGACTGAATATTACAATATTAATAAGCCATGTCCAAGTAACTTGTCAATTCGTATGCAAGATTGATGCTACATCTCTAAAAGAAAGCTATTACTTTTATTGTTAACTGGCTCCATGTACATGGATTCATGAGGGTTATCGTGCAGCTATATAGGGAATTATTTAATGAGAAAGTGGATATATATAAATGCACTATGTGTCACACAATGGATGACTTGCTACATGGATTAAATTAACAGACTTTGTTAGCGCTTATACAGTATATGGTTATGGACATCTGCAATTTGTATGCCTTTTCATTAGGTATGAATATACTGTAAGACAATTGCAAGTGTTGGTGTTACATATAGCTGTCAGGTGCCAGTGGTATGTTTTCTAGTGCATTTAAAAAAAAAAAAGAAGCCCTAATCCATTAAATGCTGCCTTTATTTTAGTACAATCCCTATCCTTTTAAGGGACTGAGGGCTAGTAAACGTTTGCTGTTATATTATCTATATGCACAAACAGGTTTTTCAGAATGATCAGGTAAAACTGAAGTTAAAAGGAAATAATATCCCAGTGGGGTCACAAGTTGCAGTGACGAAAAGCAAACTTGGTATTATTCTCCTTATTCTCCATTTATCCATTCTTCTCCAGAAAATGAGTGTTAATTTCTATACATGACAGAGGTACTAAGTTTTCTCTAGTCTATGCAAAGCTATAATAATTGTTTACCTATAGCCTCAGCATAACAAGAGGGGCAACTGGGAGCGTGGTGACATCGACGATACTCGCTCCACCCGACGCTGTGTTTCATCCAAACGGGCTTCTGCGGGGAAAGGGAGGCCTCCCTTCCCCCGCAGAAGCCCGTTTGGACGAAACACAGTGTCGGGTGGAGCGAGTATCGTTGACGTCACCAAGCTCCCAGCTGCTTGGTCTGAACCGAAGCTGGAATCACTAGCACTTGTTCCCTACAGTCTTGCTACTGTGTAACAGTGCGTTGTTTGTAACTAGCCATCTGCAAAGTGGCAGTTTTTTTGTAAGATGTCAGTACGATTGGAATAAAGTATCAACTTTTTTAACAAACTACTGCACTATGAAATCCTCCTTTTATTTTTGATATCCACACACTCCCTTGGATCTGGAAAGGCTGTCTGTATCCTTGAAACAATTGGTGGGAAATATCACCAGGTGTGCCTGCTAATTTCCTGCAGAGGAGATAATTCTGAGCAATTATCCAGTAAGGGATTCCGCCTTTAGTGCAGTGCCTGAACGACCCCTTGGGGTCCAACTTTCTGGTAAGCGGCCATCCATCCAATCATTTATTATTTGTTTTTTGCTGATCAATCATTGTGTCAGTTAAATTACATGCATCCATTCAATGCAGAGGAGTGAGATTACACCCGAACTATCACCATGATGTCTTCTTCCTTAACAGGACTCACTTATCACATGAATGTATTTTGGATTTGTTCTAAGATTTTTACATTTCACCTGTCAATTTGTTGCAATTTTTGCTTTAATATATGTAGCACACCTATTTCTCCTTAATGCACATCTCCAGTATTGTAAGTAACTTTATCCACAGCACTTCCCCAAATAATCAACTCATAGGCAGGGGGTCAGTTGGTGGCCTCTGCTCATCCCATAAGGTCATATTGGGCTGGCCTGTTGGGAAGTGATTACTGAGTCACTTTCCCTTTTGTTTTTTGTTTTGTTCCCTTTGATACTAACACTAGGGGGAACCCTGCATATGATGAGTGTGTCCTCCCCTATGTTCTTTGGCTGCAATCTTAGGGAAGTCTGTTTTAAAATTCATCACAGAATTCCTATGAGATCTCAGCAACCATTTTTGGGTGCAGATATGCTATAAATAGCACAATCTGTGTTACTAAGAGGCCCCAGAGTGGGAAGTCTAAGCAAGGACAGGAACCTGTATTGGTAGGGACTGATGGGTGCTAAAATCAGTTTTACTCCTTCAGTTGGTATTGGGTAGAAGACAGGAGATTTGGGGAAGCAAAAGTGCCATGCAGCACCCTACTATGTAGGTGCTAGGATTAGTTACATTAAGTGCATGTTCAATATGTTCAGTGGCGCTGTGTGTGTTTTTGTTAGGTAAATTTAGCTTGCCCCCTGTAACCAATGTGATTGTAATTATTAAGTAATAATGGCCATAGTATGTCTGTAGTTAGTCAGTGTGCTCATTGTAACCAGTGTAGCTGGTTAATGAGGTTAGTTAAGTGTTCTCAGCTGCTGCTAGTCTGATAGGTCCCTCTGCCTTCCGGAGAGCTGTAGAATTCTCTGGAACGTAGGTGTGGAGATATGCAGATGGCAGTATGAATATTTATGCAGCCCTGGACAATCACAGGAAGCAGGGTGCTGAAGGCTGCACAGAGTCTGCAATAATACTCTGAACCACTGAGCTTCTAGGTCTTTTCCACAGAGGATCAGTCCAGCCTGAAAGGCTACCGCCCTCCAGAGCAATACTGCCATGTGCTTGCTGTTTGTGAGGCCTCAGGGGGGCAACCTGAAGGCCGGCATGCCGAAGCGAGAAAATAAGGCCCCGTACACACGACCGAGCTTCTCGGCAGAATCCAGCGAGAAGCTCCCTGGGAGACATATTCTGGCGAGAAGCTCGATCGTGTGTACACTTTCGACGAGCGTCCAGTCGGGACGCTCATCGAGCCAAAAAAGAGAGCATGCTCTCTTTTTTCTCGTTGTTCAATGAGGACTTTGGCTCGACAAGCTTTTTCGACCGCTCATCGGGAACCTCGTCGGGCGGAATGATGGGTTTAGCCCGACGATGTTCTCGGTCATGTGTACGCGGCCAGAGATGTCAGGTATCACTGGAGAAAGCTGTTGCCTGGAAATTGGAAGGAGGCAACAAGCTGACCTTGGACTTATGTGAGAAATATTAGAGACTTTTGGACTGCTGCCATCCCCCTCTTGTACTAGAAAGTTAACTGTGCGTTTGTCAGCTGCTGTACTGTACTGAAGAGTTTAGTCTATCTGATTCTATATGAAAAAACTGCTTGTGGTTCTAAAGAAAGAAGTTTGCATTCAACTGTTTCCACTACAAAGACAAGTCCACCACTGTTTTCTATAAGTGAGGACTTCTGATTCAGCTGTTTTGAAAGGAGTCTATTATCCTCAGATCTGTGCATACAGTATCTCACAAAAGTAAGTATACCCCTCACATTTTTGTAATTTTTTTAATTATATTTTTTTATGTGACAACACTGAAGAAATTATGCTTTGTTACAATGTAAAGTAGTGAGTGCACAGCTTGTATAACAGTGTACATTTGCTGTCCCCTCAAAATAACTCACACAGCCATTAATGTCTAAACTGCTGGCAACACAAGTGAGTACACCAGTAAGTGAAAGTGTCCAAATTGGGCCAAAAGTGTAGCCACCATTATTTTCCAGCACTGCCTTAACCCTCTTGGGCATGGAGTTCACCAGAGCTTCACAGGTTGCCACTGGAGTCCTCTTTCACTCCTCCATGACGACATCACAGAGCTGGTACATGTTAGAGACCCTGCGCTCCTCCACCTTCCATTTGAGGATGCCCCACAGATGCTCAATATGGTTTATGTCTGGAGAAATACTTGGCCAGTCCATTACCTTTACCCTCAGATTTAGCAAGGCAGTGGTCACCTTGTGGGTGTGTTTGGGGTCGTTAAGTTGGAATACTGACCTGCGGCTCAGTCTCCATGCTCTTGTTCAGTATGTCACAGTACATGTTGGCATTCATGGTTTCCATGGGGACCATGCTCTGCTTCAGTATGTCACAGTATATGTGGCATTCATGGTTTCTTCAATGAACTGTAGCTACACAGTGCCAGCAGCACTCATGCAGCCCCAGACCATGACACTTTCAGTACTATGCTTGACTGTAGGCAAGACACACTTGTCTTTATATGCCTCACCTGGTTGCCACCACACACGCTTGACACTATTTGAACCAAATAAGTTTATTTTGGTCTTATCAGACCACAGGAAATGGTTCCAGTATTCCATGTCCTTAGTCTGCTTGCCTGCAGAAAACTGTTTGCAGGCTTTCTTGTGCATCATCTTTAGAAAAGGCTTCCTTCTGGGATGACAGCCTTGCAGACCATATTGTTGCATTGTGTGGCGTATGGTCTGAGCACTGACAGGCTGACCCCCACCATGCTGCAGCTCAGTTTTAGGGTCTTGGCAATCTTCTTATAGCCTAGGCCAGTGATGGCAAACCTTGGCACCCCAGATGTTTTGGAACTACATTTCCCATGATGCTCATGCACTCAGCTGTGTAGTAGAGCATTGTTGGAAATGTAGTTCCAAAACATCTGGGGTGCCAAGGTTCACCATCACTGGCCTATGCCATCTTTATGTAGAGCAACAATTCTTTTTTTCAGAGTTATTTGTCATGAGGTGCCATGTTGAACTTCCAGTGACCAGTATGAGAGAGTGAGAGCGATAACACCAAATTTAACACACCTGCAACCCATTCACACCTGAGACCTTGTAATAATAGTCACATGACACCGGGGGAGGAAAAATTGCTAATTTTTACTTATGGGTGTACTCACTTTTGTTGCAAGTGGTTTATACATTAATGGCTGTGTGTTGAATTATTTTGAGGGACAGCAAACCCACACTGTTAAACAAGCTGTACACTCACTACTTTACATTGCAGCAAAGTGTAATTTCTTCAGTGTTGTCACATGAAAAGATATAATAAAAATGTGAGCGGTGTACTCACTTTTGTAAGAAACTGTAGATTTGTTTTTGGATTATCACACTCAATCACCTCAACCCAATCCAAGTTCTCCAAAAATAAACACAACACCCCTTGACTGGTTACTGTGAAAAAGTATGGCTGAGATCATGTGCCTGGCTGCGGGGCAATCCACTGAGAAAGAACCTGATCATATTTTCAGTGGCTCTAGCGCTACAGCCATTTACGCCTAAAGTCCAGTTAGCAGAGCAGAAACCCTAAAAACCACCCAGTGTTTGTACTTATTGAGTTCCCCTGTAAGGCCGCGTACACACGATCAAACTTATCTGCTGAAACTGATCCGCAGACCAGTTTGTCTGTATGGGCTAGCAAACAGTTTCCAGCAGACAAAAGTTTTAAAGCATGCTTTAAAACTTGTCTGCTGAAAAGCCGTCCGTCGGATATGTCCGCTGGTTAGTACGCCTAACCAGCGGACCGAAATCTCCTGCATGCGTCGAATGGATTCGACGCATGCGTGGAAGTATTTTACTTCCTGGTTCGGTGACGTGGCGGCGTCAACGCACTGTCTGTCTGCTGGGATTTTGGTTTGATTGTGTGTACACAGATCAAACCAAAACATCCCAGGAGACATGCCGGTCCGTCGGACCGTTTTCATCGGATATATCTCCTCGTGTGTATGCGGCCATAGGCCTCGTACACACGATCAAATCTGTCTGCTGGAAACGGTCGGCCCGACCGTTCCAGCAAACAGATTAGACCGTGTGTACGGGCAAGCCGACGGATTTGGCCACCCGACAGATTTCAAAGCATGCTTTGAAATCTATCGGCTGGGAACCTGTCCGCCCGACATGTCTGCTGGTTAGTATGCTAACCAGCAGACATGTCTTCTCGCACACGCGCCGAATGATTTTGACGCATGCGCGGAAGTGTTTTACTTCCTGGTGCGGTGACGTGGCGGCGTCAACGTCACCGACACGTCAGCGCGCTGTCAGCTGGCGGGGATTTTGGTTTGCTCGTGTGTACACGCGAGCAAACCAAAATCCAAGCAGACAGATCTGTTCAAATCGGTCGGTCCGACCGATTTGAACAGATAGATTGCCTCGTGTGTACGAGGCCTTAGAGAAACCAAAATCTGCTTAAAGTATACTTTGATTGGTTTCCTTTTTGTAAGAAGGGAGGAATATGAACGTGTGTCTGCTGTTAAATTACCTTACTGTTTCAGGGGTGGAATTGAATAGTCTTGCTTATGTAGCACTACCCCCGGAGGAGCTGCTGGATTGTTTTGGGTGGCATGTTACCTCTATTTCCTCGTCGTCTAGGGTAATAGATGAGGGTTGAGAAAAAGTTCAATGTCCACACCTTAGACTTCTTTTTCTTTGCTTTATTTGCTGAACTTGGTAAAATAATAAAATAAGTAGTTGAAGAGATGGAAGGGTAAAAGGTAATAGGTTCAGGTGTATTACTTCTGTTCGGAAACACTCCTGTTTCCAACAAGGTAGCTTTCGTTGTCACTCTAACCAGAGTGGGTATTGTGCACTCAGATAGGCCTCTCTTACTAGCCTAGCAGCCAAGAGGCGCACAGAAAATTTGGTAAAGTCTCTGCCACAGACCTTCCCAAAGATGGAGTCTGACTACCGGGCCTACTTAGTAGATCACAACCCCGGACCAACGTGGTCCCGGAGCCAGGAACACATGAATACGCACCCCCGGCCTGAAGGGCCACACACGGGGGGTGATGGGACGACAAACCAGGATCGACGACCCCGGTCCAATGGCGTCTGTCCCTTAAGTACTCCTCCCTAGCATGATCAACTCCCACTGATTGGCTGCCGAAGGAGAACACCCAAAACACCTTGACCTGACTGCTGCCCTTGGCCTGGGGTGGTAACTGCACGCCAGACAACAATAGTGGTCACTCACAGTACAGCCATGGCTGGAACAGAGGCCCAAATTTGGAAAAAATCATACAGTCTGAGTAAACTAACTCTCAGACTACCCTCTAAATTTAAAGCAGCGCCGGCTAAAAAGTAGCAGCCGCTACACTTACATTTGCTTTGCTGCTGGAAGTGTGATCTATATTTAGATTGCTCTTTAGACAGCAATTGATAGGTGACAGGGGAGGCACTGTATCACCTCCTCATCACCTAAGTACCAGACAACCACACCACAACAGTGTGCATTGTGTGTAGCTGGGGAGCAGTTGCAGGGAGGCCCTATTTACTTAGGTTAGGGGTGTCAAACTCAATTTTTATGCCAGTCACATCAGCATTATGGTTGCCTTCAAAGGGCCAGTTGTAGCTGTAAGACTATATACATTTGTCTAGGGCTTTTTTTTTCTAGGAGAATAGGAGCAATAACCCTGCCAAACCACATCATTGGTGTGTCCAAAGTGCTCTAACAGTGGGAGGATCTTAAAGGGGCAATACATACCAGGAGTGCATTCTATGCAGAGTTCATAGATGCTCTATGTATAAAGTGCAGGCTCAGGGGTGCCCTATGCACAATGTGCAGAGTTCAGGTGTGAGCTGTATACAGAGTGCAGGTTTGAGAAGTGTGCTACATATAGAGTGCTTCCACCTCTCCTTGGCTCTGACCTCTGCACCATTCTCCATCATCTGCCATCTCTGCACACATCTGAACAGCCCTCTGTAAGTGAAAGTAGTTTTACCTGAGAACTATGAACTACATTGTTTTTTTGTTTCACAAATCCTTGTGTTCAAGTTTTAGTTTATGAAAAAAGCTGTATGGAGTATGAACATGCTTAAGACTACTGCCACTACTGTCTCTGTTCTGTAATTAGATCATGAAATCATGTTCAGGCACCAGAGATGGTCCACTACTTGCCTCACCCGGGCATAAAGCAAAATATGGTGTTTTATTGAAAGTAAGGAAGAGACAGTTAATGCACCTTCCAGCAAAGCTTTAATTTGAGCTAGAAATGCTCTAGATCAAACATGTCAAACTCAGATGAAACAGTGGGCCAAATACAATGGAATTAATCTTTAAGGGGCCCATTATATCTATTGAAGGACACACCTACTTAATTCCAGATAAAAAGGATTAAAGCTGTTTTAACATATTAGCAACTGTAATGTAAAAAATATTTTTTTTTTCATAGAGAAAGGAGCCTTAATTCCCTGAAATGCTATGCTGTAAAATGACAGGAATATTTTGTTTTATTTTTCACTTGGAAGACAGCAGGACTTTGTTCAAAATACATTTGTACACCACTGATGGGCACAAAGGAGAGAGGATGTGTACCTATTCCTAATGTAACAACTCTGATGGCACATTCATAGTCATTTACTTTACTTGCTCGTCAGAAACAGTTTACATGAAAATAAGTACATAATCATTTGGGGTAAATTGCTTTTGCATTTTTTTTGTTTTTTCCATAATGGTCAAAGATATGTATCCAAGTGAAAGACCACAAGCAAACTTTCCTGTAAATATTCCCATTAAAAAAAAAAAAAAAAAAAAAAAGCCAATATTTTTCTTAGTTTAGACCGATATGTATTCTACATATTTTTGGTAATAAAAATCGCAATAAGCGGTTATTGATTGATTTGCACAAAAGTTATAGCATCTACAAATTAGAGGATAGATTTGTTTGCCCAGATTCACAAAGCACTCACTCTGACGTATAGCATGTTACGGCGACGTAAGTACAAATGTGCGATGGTGTGTGTGAGCTGCAGATCCACTTACCAACATGCGCCTAAAAACTGACTACACCCCGCCGACATAGCTTGCACACGCCGGCGTAGGGTGGGCACACATATGGTCTGGATTCACGAACGTGCGTGCGCTCGATGGATGCCACGCAAAATGCGCGTAAGTTGTACGTCCGACGTAAAGTTATTCCCCATAAATGAGGTGCAACCCGGCAACAGACATGCACAGGTCCGCACCAGGGAACACAAGCCCGCGTATTGTTCGCTGGACGGTGTGTGTCTGGCTGGGCGTACGTTATGTTCACGTCGTACGCGGTGATCCGGCTTAGCTTAGGCAGTTGTGCCGGTGTGGTTATGAGCAGGCGCAGGAGGGTGCTGTGCACGGCGACGTCACGGCGCATGCGCAGTTCGTGATACGCCGGGCGTAAAACACTGCGCCACACTCGGACCATCATTTGCATGGGGTCACGCCCACTTCCACCTACGCCGGCGTGCACCTTCGAAATCCACGCCACGCTGGCGCAGCGTTGGGAGCACTAGCTTACTGAATGCAATGCTTGCCTCTCCGCGCTACGTTGGCGTGCCGTACGGTGTGTGCGCTAAGGCTCTCTGTGAATCTGGGCCATAGCATTTTTATTATTATTATATTTTTTACTAGTCCCTGTTCTGACTCTCATGCCCGCAATCGCTCGTGCCCGTTATCCCGCTTAAAGGAGCCGACATACAGCTACGACAGCTCATGGGATCGTGCTGACCTGTCACTGTATAATGACGATGGCTGGTCGGCACGATGGCTAAAGTGTCCCTAAACCCAAGAAGTAAGCTCTGATATATTTCATCTTACTAGTAACTACTGTAGATGTGGTGGATGCATTCTTTTTTTTTTTTAGGATTATTTACATTATTTTCACTTGGTGATCCTGCCAGTAACACACTTCCTTTGCTGGGGTGCAGTACTCGCTCAATGTGTAATATCTATAGAGAAGCAGTTTTGTAACCCTAAGGCCTCGTACACACGATCAAATCTGTCTGCTGGAAACGGTCTGCTAGACCGTTTCAGCAGACAGATTCGATCGTGTGTACGGGCAAACAGACGGATTTGGCCACCCGACAGATTTCAAAGCATGCTTTGAAATCTGTCGGCTGGGAACCCGTCCGCCAGACATGTCTGCTGGTTAGTATGCTAACCAGCAGACATGTCTTCTCGCACACGCGCCGAATGATTTTGACGCATGCGCGGAAGTGTTTTACTTCCGGGTGCGGTAACGTGGCGGCGTCAACGTCACCGCCACGTCACCGACACGTCAGCGCGCTGTCTGCTGGCAGGGATTTTGGTTTGCTCGTGTGTACACGCGAGCAAACCAAAATGCCAGCAGACAGATCTGTTCAAATCATAACAAAGGGGTAGTTTTTTTGTAGTTCAGATAAACTGTACAAGGCTGATAACACTGCTTGAGATAAGGTTTCAGAGTGCATAGGACAGGGCTAAATTTCTGGATGGATCGAACAGATGTAACAAAACACTTTTAACCACTTAAGGTCCGGACCAATATGCTGCTAAATGACCCAATGGTTTTTTACAATTCGGCACTGCGTCGCTTTAACAGACAATTGTGCGGTCGTGCAACGTGGCTCCCAAACAAAATTTGTGTCCTTTTCTTCCCACAAATAGAGCTTTCTTTTGGTGGTATTTGATCACCTCTGCGATTTTTATTTTTTGTGCTATATACAAAAATAGAGTGACATTTTTGAAAAAAAAATCAATATTTTTTTAAGTTTTTGTTATAAGAAAAATCAAATAAACATAATTTTGGTCAAACATTTAGGCCAAAATGTATTTAGCCACATGTCTTTAGTAAAAAAAAAAAATCGCAATAAAAAAAAAAAAAATAGCTACCTAGCGGGAACAGAGACACTAATACAGCGATCAGAAAAATGATCGCTTAGTGACACTGGCAATAGGGAGTGAAAGGGTTAACTATGGTGGTGATCAAGGGGTTAAAACTTTATTAGGGGGGTACGGGGGCTACCCTGAACCTAACACTAACTGCCTGTCACACTAACTGTCACACTGACACTAAATGCAGTGATCTGTACATATATGATCACTGCATTCAGTGACACTGTGACAGGGGGGTGGGGGGGGGGTGATCGCAAGGGGTTAATGTCCCTGCGTGTACTGGTGTCAGTGTAGTGTTGTGCAGACATAGGCCCCAGTACACACAAGCAAATGAATCTGATCAAATCGGTCTGACAGACCGATTTGGTCAGATTTGTCTGCTGGCTGTTTTGGTTTGTTTGCTGTACACACGATCAAACCAAAATCCCCGCCGGCAGACAGCGCGGTGACGTGGCGGTGACGTTGACGCCGCAAAGGTCACCGCACCAGGAATTAAATTACTTCCACGCATGCGTCGGATCCATTCGACGCATGTGCGAGCAGATATGTCTGCTGCTTAGCGTACTAACCAGCAGACATATCGGTCCGACTGGTTCCCAGCAGACAGATTTTAAAGCATGCTTTAAAATCTGTCTGCTGGCCAAATCCGTCGGCTCTCCCGTACACACGATCGAATCTGTCTGCTGAGACGGTCTGTCAGACCATTTTCAGCAGATAGATTTGATCGTGTGTACGCGGCCTTACTGTGTGATGTGATCTCTCCTCAGCGGCGGTTGAAAAAAACGCCGAGAGCAGAGATCACATCACTTCCCTCAGTGACACTGCATTTAGTGACACTGTGACAGGGGGGTGGGGGGGTGATCGCAACGGGTTAATGTGCCTGCGTGTACCGGTGTCAGTGTAGTGTTGTGCAGACTTACTGTGTGATGTGATCTCTCCTCAGCGGCGGTTAAAAAAAAACACAGAGAGCAGAGATCACATCACTTCCCTCTTCCTGTGTTTACACAGGAGGAGGAAGTGCACTGCAGGGGGAGCATGCGCATTGGCTGGGAGCGATCCGGAGGGGGCGGACAAAAACGAACAGCCGCCCCCTCAGCACGGATCACTCCTACAGCAAACCGGACCGCCGCATGTACCGGGGGTGGGTCCCGATCAGACCCCCGACCCACGTCAAGGCAGCCACGTACAGGTACGTTGATGTGCCTGTCCGTGCCATTCTGCCGACATAAATGTACATGCGGCAGTCCTTAAGTAGTTAATTGTATATTTAAAATTACAAAAAGAAGCTTTGTCCATAAAGTAATTTGTTCAGGTTTACATACACTGAAAAAATGTCAACTGTACAGCAAATGCACCAAAAATATTCCCCAAAATTCCCTACCATTTAGAGAAACTAACATCTTATACCTTGTACACACGATCGGAATTTCTGATGGAAAAAGTCAGACAGACAGAAATACCTACCGTGTGTGTGGCCCATCGGAGAAATTCCGATAAATTCCATCGGAGTTTAAATATAATGTTCTATTTTACTCCGATGGAATTTTGTCTGAATTCCAATGTGCTCTTGGCCGGGAAAATTCCTGATCATGTGTAATTTGTCTCTAGTTTGCAGTTCCATACTTTTTAACCCTCCTTTTATGTTAGGGTCAGAACCGACCCGTTTTCAGATTTTGAATGTGTATAAGTATCACATAAATTTGTTTATTGTATCAAGATTTTTTTACTTTGTCAGGAACCTCTATTTAAACAATGTAATATAAAAATAATCCTTTTCACTAAA
Source organism: Rana kukunoris (assembly GCA_029574335.1). Classification (NCBI taxonomy): domain Eukaryota; kingdom Metazoa; phylum Chordata; class Amphibia; order Anura; family Ranidae; genus Rana; species Rana kukunoris. Next base: position 121,490,847 of record CM056056.1, read on the forward strand.
TTATAAAATACTGTGGTGAGAATTAAGATGTTTATGGTGTTAGGGTCAATTCTGACCCAGTTATAATATAGGATTTTAGGATACTAATAAGTGCCAAAACTGAAATCATAAACACTCTCTGCTTAGTAACACTGACAGCCAATCATCTCTCAACCCTGTGAGCTGTAGTTAGGGAGGGGCCTATCTCTTTGCCTGCTTGTCTGCTTCTCTAAATAAAGTAAAGAAACATAGGACCAGTACATTTCAGAGATGCTGACTTTATTTTACCATTTTTTTTAAATTTGAAAATGAGAGGTATGCTATCAAAAGAAAGGTCTAAGGGGTCACACCAAAAATATTAAAACCAATCTTTTCAAGGATAAAGAAGCCTAACAAGGTAACCAAGAGGTAAGAAACAAATTGGATGATAAATAATTGTTCAGAGGGTATTTTATGGCTGATTTAAGACACGGGTCAAACCCGATCCGTTAACATCATGGATAGTAACAGAAAGCTAACATAAGAGGAGGGTTAAATATATATATATATATATATATATATATATATATATATATATATATATAATTGTATATATGCATAGCTGTACCAATGCTCCTCAGTAATGCACAGTCCTACTCAAATCATTTAGCGTGGGATATATATGAGTTGAATTGAAAGCAAACTTAGCTAATGTATTCTTTATAAAAGCTAAAGCATAGCAAAACAGAGCTGAAGAACTTTAGTGTATTTGTGGTGTTTATTAATGGAAGCCATGTGCTGGGCTGCATGACCTCCATGTTTACAACTAACCAAGTGATGGGGGAGCATTTGTACTCTTTATCTTATTCCTGCCCAGACATAGGATGATACTCCAGACCTACCAGGGCATTTTGGACATGATATCCTTCTCAGAGTACATCTCTTGCAACCTGCCAATACACAAGCACACCCTGGTAGGCTCCTGGCCTGGGCGCTCCAAACTAGCACCTGCAAACAGTCTGTCCCCTAGGCCTTGTGGCAATGGACCCAAACAGAAGGCCATCTAGCACCATACTTTTCCAGTGGTAAACCCCATATGGAGGTTAGGAGAAGGCAGAATCCAAACAACAAAAGCCTTTCAGTTCTTTACTGTACCAGCTAATTTACATATTTACTCCATACCTACTCCACCCATCCCAGAGGAGACAGTATATTCCTTGAGGTTGTAAATAATTAAGTGAGAGCAAAAGGGAGGCAAGTAGTCCCAATAGTTCTGCACATTTTCCGTCCTGTTTCCCCCTAAGAGGAAGCTCCAAGAGAAACAGCCTTGCAGCCTACAGCCTTACAGAGAAACAGCCTTTCAGCCTAAGTCCTTTAGATACTTCCCATGACAACCCCTGGACGACCTCCTCGCAGGCTATTTATTTTAGAGCCCTGCTTCCTAAAATGTCCCACACTGGCATGGGCAGGGCTGGTATTATCTCCCTTACACCACGCTATTACTCTTAGGGGCTGTTTAAGAAACTACAAATTACAATGGTCCTAGAGTTTACACCCCAGGCTAACTATGGTGACACCTAGTGGTGAATCATAGGAACTATACCGGACATTCCAGTGCACCTACCTTAAATATGTACAAAGTACAACAATTAATAGCAGCTGCTTTATAAATGTAACATTTAAATGGGCAGTACTGCTCTTTACAACTCCACTCAACAGTTCTATGCATCAAAATATCTTATATAATCACTATATTAAATAAATCACAACCTGTGTGTAAAATATTCCAGTCAACAGTCTGAAAGTGATCCTCAATCTAAACCAATTAGAAATTTTCTAGAAATACCCCACATCTGTCAGCTCCAATATTCCCCCTTCAAAAAAGAACACCATATAATTGTCTGAGTGCACTACTCAGATAGTTGGCACAAAAAGCCTAATTAAAATGTTTCAGTGTTTTAAAAAATAGTGCGGCTGATGATTTTCAGCTTCTGGTGACATCATCTCCAGCCACAAGTGCTCCAGAGCCTCTTCGCCGTGGCCGGCAGATATCTGTCACGATGGGTTCTGGGTTTTACCAGGAATCAGCACATTACATAAAAATTGTGTCTCTTTTGTTGGACATGTGGTTACATTTTTAAGCCCAAGATTGTCACTTGCATTTATGGGTGCCTTTGGAGGCTAGCATTTATTGCTATTCATATCTTTTCATGTGAGTGTTCTGGATTGCCTTTGAGGTGTTTGAAATCACCTGTTTTACCACCCTGTGGTCACTTCTGAGGCTGCCTGAAATTACCCATTTTCAGGGAAGGCATGGCCGTGCAATAGGAATCACACGGCAGACACGCATGTTCACGACGCATCGGTGCTCTCACACGCATGCCCCCACATGCACACACGCGTGCGCCTTTCACCAGCATTGGCGCCAGAGGGGCTATTTAAACTGAGTGCACCAAAAATTCCTTGCTGTTTGGTCTGCAGCTTCTGTGTGTCTTGAAACCCATTATCTGTGCTGAATTCTGATCCTTGACCTGGCTTGCTCTCACTAACCTTGTCTGCTTGATACCCTGACTTCGGCTTGTTTTGGACTTCTCTGCCTGCTGCTCTGCCTGATTCACCAGTATGTCTCCGACCCTGCCTGCCTGACTTCACCTGTTCTTCCAGCCTTCTGCGGTTCTGCTCTGCAAATCGCACCAGTCCCTGCTTTTATCTGCGATCCAGTCTGCCACCATTCTGGTCTACCCAGCCTACCAGAGAGGCAAGAGAGGCTCTCCTCTACACGTCATGCTCACAATCCAGGCAGTGGATATACAATTATATGATTGTGCTGTAGTTTAGTGCCTAGCTCAGGTTTGAGTCAAATTTGAGTCAATTGCAACCTTCAGTTAATTTAGGGCTCATGAATACTGTATTTGGTGAGCCTATTTGCTTGTTATAAATTGATCAGAAATAGCTGATATTTCTGATCAATTTAACTAGCAAAAAGTCTCACTAAATACAGTATTCATGAGCCCTGACTGAAGGTTGCAATTGACTCAAATGTTTTCATGAGTTTAGTTTTCAAGGTTATCATTCATACAACTGGTAAAAAAATAAAATGTTTATGTAGAATGAAAACAAGACCTCATAAGAACATGAGCATTTTGAGTTCTAAGTAATTGTACTTTCTAGACATATGCGGTTCGTATCGTTCCGAATAAATATTTGGACAAATTTTTCATTATTCAGAGATTCGGATATGTCCGAATACCCGAAAGTAAATTTACTGAATGCTCTGAATAACAAAACAAAATTTGTCAGAATTTTACATCAAACTCCAGTTGAATTCTAACTGTAAACATATTTCTGAAATTAAAGACTGTGTGTGATATTAGAGTACAGTACCATTTCAAAATAATGCTGTTTTTGTTACTCCAAGGGTAATTTAAACAGTCATTGTAATCATTTGATGAAGATTTTTCTTTTGTTTGTTCACTTTGCCACATTCGAATCGAAGAACAAAAAATCGAAAGTTTTAACTCGACCGATTTAAAATTTATCGATTTGAACGTTTCGAATCAAAAGAATCTGTAAATTAGAAAAAAAATAGAAAAGTACATGAAACGAATTCTGAATACGAATTCAACGAATTAACCAAATTTAACTAAACAAAATAACTAAATTAACAAATCGAAACACATTTTTTTATCATGCACATGTCTATTTGTTTCTACTTTTCATTGTCATTTATATATTATATATAAATAATTTATTTTATCTATGAGGATAGGGGGATGCAGTAATTGTGAATACTGTTCTTGCCCTTAGTTCTCTTTTTTTTTTTTTTTCAAACAATGCAGCAAATGCAAGCTGGCACCAAGAATAGATGATCTGCACCAGGCAAATTCTCTACTTTTTTCATTGTCATTTTTGGACAATAATGGTGGGAAAACTAATAAATGCTTTTCTTATGAATGTATCCTTATACACAATTATCAAAAATGCAATAATAATAATAAAAAAAGTGTTTGCATCCAACCACAAAACAAAACTTTTTTATAGGATGAAATCCTTACCCTGTACTGTTAACACATATTGCAATTTTCTATTTAAGACTTATGTCAGTTAGGGACAAATGCATGTCACGACACATACGGAAGACTACAATAATAAACTGACTAATGCACTCTATACTATATTATTTGGATACTGACTACTATAGCTGACAGTAATATACTTATCACTGACCCTTTCTGACCTTCCCTGTCAAATAATAAACCTATTGTCAATTGTGAGTAAATGTACCATCCCATGCGATATGACAATTTTATTTTTAAGAATAATCATAGCAAAATGATAACACTAATAAATGGTGATTTATTTCCCTTAACAGTATTCCAATCTACCCTTATCACATTGTAATCATTCTGTAACACCCATGTCTCTACATCACCTAATGCATGAAGCCAATAGGTTACACAGTGAGATTGCTGATTGAAAAGAGTAGACAGCAGATAAGCTGCAATGAGTCATCTTGTCTAAAAATATAGAGGCCAATTATGGTGAAAAACATTGATAGAGACAGATATTACTCAGGGCAGGTGCAAGCTTATCTCTAAGCAACAGCAGTGCAGGAGTTACAATCAATTCTTCCTCTTATTATAATAAAAACTCTTGAGATTAACATAGGAATGACATTGTTCTGTTGCCACCCTAACAAGACCCTTCTGACCACTTCTATCCTAGAAATCACCCAGTGTACCCATTTATAATACTAATTACCACTATTAAAAGCATTTCCTTTTCTATTACCAAAAAAAATGAAATTTTCTAAAATATGACATATTCTATAAGTACCGTTTCATTTTTTACAGACAGTGCAGAGCTTTTCTATGGTTGAAAACATACCTTAAACTTGTCAAAACATATTTCATACAGTATAACAGAAACAGAAACTTTAACATGATTGTAAAGGCTTCTTTTTTCTTTTTAATATAACAAACATGCCTGCTCTGTGCAACGGTTTTGCCTCCTCTTCTGGGTTCCCCCACCGGTGCTATGGAGCACTTGTATGGGCTTCATCCTGTGCCTGGCTGTTTGAGTTTATAGTCTAGACACACACAGCGTGGCTCAACCTCATGCCTGCTGCCGCCTCTTTGCATAGGGCTGACAAAGCAGCAGGATCCAATGGCTTTAGCTGGCCACAGCAGGATTGATACAGTGCAGGGCAGGTGAGTGTTAGGCTTGATTCACACCTATGCATTTGTAGTGCTTTTTGCATTTTGCAGATTTGAACTACAGTCCATTTAACATGGTTTTTATTGGAACACATTCTGTAGTGCAAATCTGCAAAATGCAAAAATCATTTAAAATGCATAGTTGTGAATCAAGCCTTATGTCGCGTACACACGGTCGTTTTTTGTGATGAAATAAAACGACGTTTTAAAAAACGTCATTTAAATTGATCGTGTGTGGGCAAAACGTTGTTTTTTGTCTTCAAAAAAACGACAAAAAAAAAATTCCAACATGCTTGAATTTTTTGTGTCGTTTTTCAAAACGTCGTTTTTTGTTTCACAAAAAGTCACCGTGTGTAGCAAAAACGTTGTTTAAAACGACGTTTTTCAACCCGCGCATGCCCAGAAGCTAGTTATGAAGCGAGCTTCAATGGAAAAGAGTGGTGAACGTAACCTCGCTTTTTGTGAAAAAAACGATGGTGTGTATGCAACATCGTCTTTGAAAGTGACGTTTCAAAAACGTTGTTTTTTACTTCACAGAAAACGTTGTTTTTTTTCATCACAAAAAATGATCGTGTGTACGCGGCATAAAAGTCACTTACTATTTTCAAAGTAATAAGGCAGGCAAAAGTCTAGCTTCACAGTTGAAAACCCGACAAGTGACAACGAAAAACTCTCATTTGATATATCCTCAAACTAATACTAATATTTATCATCCTAAAAATAAAGCAAATTCATTTATGAAATATTATGAAGCCCTTTATGATCTAAAGATCAAAAGACCTACTGACCTACAGATATATCTTCCCTTTTTTTTTAGCTTTCTGAAGCTCCCGTCTATCGATACGCATACATAAACTTCACTAAATACATCATTCTATCTCTCGGAGGTAAAGAAAGTGATAGCTTCTCTTCCACACAATAAATCTTTGTGTGTTGATGGGTTCTCAGCAAAACACTATAAAACATTTCAGGATGTGTTAGCCCCTCACTAAGGAGATGTGTTTAATGAAGCTACATCTTCTGTTTTCTCCCAAAAGAAATGTTGCAAGCTTTATTAGTCACAATACCAAAACCGGTGCTCCCTATACACATATAGAATTGTTTGGTCTAACTATGGATACATTTCCAAAGCAGGGATGGACCATAGTTATGCATTTACTGTTCAAAGCAAGTACATTTAAACAAATGGTGCCCCCCTATCCTTTCTGAGGAGGTACACTAAAGCCGCGTACACACGATAGGTTAACCAGAGGACAACGGTCTGAAGGACCGTTTTCATTGGTCAAAACTGATCGTGTGTGGGGCCCATAGGTTATTTAACCATCGGTTAAAAAAAGCAAAATTGCTTTAAAATGTAACCAATGGATTGATAACCGATAGGTCAAAACCGATCATTAGTATGCAAAATCATTGGTTAAAAACCTGCGCATGCTCAGAATCAAGTCAAAACATGCTTGGAAGCATCGAACTTCATTTTTTTCAGCACGTCGTGTTTTACATCACCGCCTTCTCATACGATTGTTTTTTTAACTGATGGTGTGTAGGCACATCAGACCATCAGTCAGCTTCATCTGTTAACCTAAGACAACGGTCCTTCAGACCGTTCTCATCGGTTTGACCAATCGTGTGTACGTGGCTTTACAGTGCTGCTACCTGCTGCTACCTACTTTTAGCATTGGTTGCAAATGTATGATGTTACAAAGTTTTGTGACAAAAATCCTTACTTTTGGTTAAGGATCTTTGGCATGTCATTTGGTTGTTGTTATCTTCTCATTTCATTTTTGTTTTCTTCTTTTTTTCTTCACATGTCTGTGAAGTACAGTATACATGACTTCTGCAATATCATTTAAGAGGTTGTAAACCTCCATTGGGAAGTTGTACCTATAGGTAAACCTAGAAATAAGCTTACCTTTAGGAACTATAAATATCTCTTGAAGGTGCGCCGTTCAGGAGATATTTACAGTTTTCTGTGCCAATGATGTCATGATCTGAAGAAACTGCCGCCCGTCCGTTTTCTTCCGGCGTGTGTGCCATGACCGGCATGCGTGGGAGTGACGTCACGCAGCTCCGGCCAGTAACAAAAGGAAGATGGGCAAAGATTAATGCGGCCTGAAGTGGGGAGAAAGCGGTCTTCGCTTGCAGGGAAGTGTCACAGTAGTATGCAATGTATACTAGCAGATTATGACGCTACTCTGCAGGGAGGAATAAAGGAAGAATAAAGGAAGAAAAACCCACAGGGTTTACTTCCTCTTTACAACCTCCGAAACCTCACCCCCCCCCCTAAAAAAAAAGCCTGCAAGACAAAGGCATAATGAACTAGTATGCATCGCTTACTAGCTCATTATGAAATACTTACCTAAGAACTGAGCCCTGAATTGGTGCCGGCATTCCGAGTACATGGCTAACATCTTTCACAGGAATTCTTTCTGGGTTTGTGGGCTCTGGTGCTGTGATTGGCTGGAGCTGCGATGACATCACTCCCACGCATACACGCGTGAGCCACTGGTCATGACACGGGCACTGAAAACGGCACCAGCGGACCGTTTATTTAGTGTGCATGCGCAGATGACACCGGCAGCAGCGTATATAGTGAATATCTCCTAAACTGTGCAATATTTTCAGTACCTACATGTAAGCCTTATTATAAGCTTACCTCTAAGTACAAGTGGTGTAGCAGAGTTTACAACCACTTTAAGTGCCTTACACTGAGAGTGTCTGCATTCTGCTTCATGACTATATTCTCAGTGAGAACATTTAAGTGTTATGGTATGCTGTGTAATATAACATACTGTTGCATTCTGTAATTCCTTCTGATACACAATAAGAAGTGGATTTTTGTATTTGAACATATCTAATAAAACTTATTGAGACAAAGTCTTATAAAGACAATGATATAACCCTAATTGAGCCACAAAGATATTGCTATAAATAGTCCTTGTTTGTGCAGCTTTCATAATTTTTGTTTTATTCTACAGTGTATGCATGATCTTTGACATTTTGCACTATTGCTTCTAAATTTGCACCTGTTTAGTAAACTGTAAGTTATATTTATTCCCTGGTTTATCATTCACCTGATTACCTATTGTGTTACACCCCACAGATCATATCATTAAATGAAAAATAAAAACTCATCCATCCTTTTCCACTTTTCCATCCCATCTATTTATCTTCCCATTCTGAATGGCACCCTCATGCATGAAAAATCGCAGTGTGTGCGCGGGAACAGGGGAATCGCATGTTCAAAATGACCTGCCTGCCACTGTGTTTTTTAAAAAGTGCTTGCACTTTTTCCCAACAAAACACAGGCACGGCAGTCCATTAATTTAAATGGGCTTCCAAGCCTATGCATACAGGGCCCCACAAAATTCAAGAGTGTGAACCTAGGGTGATAAATGAGATTGAGATTTTATCTTTTGACCAGGGGTCTTCAAACTACGGACCTCCAGTTGTTCAGGAACTACAATTCCCATCATGCCTAGTCATGTATTTGAATGTCAGAGTTTTACAATGCCTCATGGGATGTGTAGTTCCACAACAGCTGGAGGGCCGTAGTTTGAGGATCCCTGACTGTTGACTAACACTATTATTCTGGTTAAGCACAGTACTTTTGGGAAATTAATCTATTTGAAAAAAGCTGATGGAGCAGATAATGAAGGGATCAAGGTGTTCACATTATCGGGGAGTGGAAAAGTTCACTTTAATTGGCCACATGGTAACTTATAAAAAGACTGGTGAGTTTGAGAGTAGCAGTGGGCTAAGTTCCTTTGGGCTTCTCATTGTTCATGTCACCCGTATTCATTATCCTTTCACTTCCAATATATATATTTAAGAAGTTCTTTTTTTTCCCTTAAACATTTTAAATTTGGATCATGCAAATAAATATAAGCAAAAACATGTTACATGCCATTTCTCTTTAGATCCAGTATGAGCCGGACTAATGCTATCATTGTATACAGTGTAACATACTCTTCATCAACAGGTTGACACCACTGCAAAGTTAAACTCCAGAGATACATTCAACTTTAACTAGTGACGCATGCCTTTGAATTAAGTACTTCCTTTGTACTTCCTTTGTACAGTGGATACTTTAGAAGTATTAAAACTTGAAGTGTAGCTCTCTTTCCATATTGGTAAATCTATAGCAGACAATAAGATTTATTCCAGAGAGCAAAAGCTACATGAAGGGTTTTGTGCTATTGACAAAAGACCCATCTTCCTGACCCTTCTGATTACTGGAGCAGAGATAGTAATTGATTAGCTATCAGTGTTTATCTTCCTCTCTTTTCCTTGCCCTTTTAATTGGAAAAAGTAGGAAAGGAGTTATTGATTTGTTTGTAATTGATAAGATACTAAGCCGTATGTTATTTTAATCAATGTCAGTGTTGTAGAGTTGAACTGTTATACAAATGCAAAGGACAGGTAAGGGCTTTAGGTTAGTGCTATTTAAAGAGAGATTACAAATAAATCATAATGTACTGTATGTATATTGTTGGCAGCAGAATAATCTGTTGCATTGCAGTTAGCCTCCCAAGATAAGCCACTCGTCCTTTTTCCTAGCACATTGCCTCTCCACTGCCAGTGTTCTTGGGGGTGAAGTGAAGTCTTGCTATACATGTACCTATTCATTTTATATTGTAGCAGAGGCAAAAGCAGAGAGAATAGGCTGTGATTACATATTTTGATTCTGACCTCTGGATTTCATTCATCAGTGTCAACTATTACTGGTTATCTGACTCTGGTCAATCCCCACCTGCCTGAACACAACTTGCTCTGCCCTTTGCTTAATGACAGATCAAGGCGGCTTTGTCTAACAGTTTAGCATTTTAATCATGTTTGTGTAACATCAGCTGTTTGGGCACACCTGATAGCAACCATAGAACAGACCTGGTTCCCCAGTATTATTCAGAGTAGTCGTTATAGCATACTGCATATCAAAGGAATTAGTGCAATTACAAAACTGGATAACATCAACATCCAAAAAAGATACGTACTTCACCCCATTTAACTAAGAAAAGAAACAAAATTATTTCCTTCTAACTCTCACTGTTGCTGCCACTGATGCCAACATTTCCACCTCCTGGTCTTACTTTTCCTTCTTCTGATTCCTCTCCTTCCCTTTACCAAAAAACAAACAAACAAGGAAGACCCCTGAAGTTCTACCTTTTTTGTGCCTTCTACCTTAACATTTGACCTTGTTCTCCCTGTGTTCCTATAATTAGGCTTGTGTTTGTTTGTTTTTTAAATGTGTTGCTAGAGTTGTCAATTTTCCCAAGACCCAAGGCACAGAGTCAAAGGACCTACGTGATGCTCACAATGGCATCCCGCGGTGGATGGTATCGCTCAGGAGGAATGTCAGAATGTGTTTTGGGGTGTAGGTGCAAGTATGCCTATGCCGTGTGTGAGAAATAACTTGTTAAGAAGACCCTTTTGTGAAAAAAACAAAAACAAATTTTATTTAATTTCTTCATGTTCCAAAGAATTATTGCAAAAAAATACAACTTTAAAAAACTCACTATGCCTCATACTAAAAACATTGGACTGTCTGCTTTCCAAAAAGGGTCATTTTGGGGATATTTGTACTATCCTGGCATTTTTGGGCCTCAAAAAATTAAATTGGTCGTCAGTACATCAGGATTGATCACTTTTCAGATATTAAGCAGGTACAATAAGTATTGAACATGTCACCATTTTTCTAGTTAAATATATTTCTAAAGGTGCTATTGACATGCAATTTTCACCACATCGGTAACAACTCATACATACAAAGGAATCAAAACAAATAAGTTCAGAAATGTAGTTTTGTGTAATAAAATGGAATAACACAGGGGAAAAGTATTGAAAACATGAAGAAGGGAGGTGCAAATAAGGCGAGGAAGGCCAAGGCAGTTGAAATTTGTCAGTGCAAATTAATATAAAAGATGGTTCAGTCTCAAATGATGCCCTATAAAAAGGTGTCTCATTACCAAGGTGTCACACAAGAAATATCTCATGATGGGTAAGAGCAAATCAAGACCTTTGCAGCCTTATTGTTGCAAAACATACTGATAGCATTACATGGTTACAGAAGAATTTCTAAACTTCTAAATGTTTCAGTAAGTACTATTGGGGCCATAATCCGGAAGTGGAAAGAACATAATTTCACTATAAGCTGGTCTCGACCAGGTGCTCCTTGCAAGATTGCTGGCAGAGGAGTGAAACGAATTATCAGAAGAGTTGTCCAAGAGCTTTGCCCAATCAGCGTGCAATGTAAGCTGGTTGTTAGGGTAGCAGCCACCGCGTCCTTCAAAACCGATGAGTAATCAGCTGTCAATGGATTTCCCCACTGACAGCTAAATAAAAAAATAAAATAAAACTGCATTATTTGCAAATACTGCCCTGAGGGACATGTATGAATCAACTATCCTTTAAATATCGTGCCTGGGGGGCCCCCCTTAATGTGCCTGTAAATCTTGTAAAATATTTTACTCCCAAAATTTTGGATTCTGTAAGGAGAGATGTGGGCAGTTGCTGTGTTTGGTTTGAACTTTCTGCATGCTCTACATAATGAATCTGAAAAGAGGGAAAAGGAGTTGTTTTGGAAAACAAAGGAACAACATGGGGACTTTGGAGAAGTTTTCTGTTGGACTCAAAAGCAAAGAACCATGAAGAAGATTTTATCAATGGAGGTTCAGTAACTGCTTAGTGTACTTTTTGCATACATATTGCACATGCTTATTTTGCTAGAAATTATAATTGGCTTGTACATGTTGTAGGCATATTTTGTAATAGTTTGCATGCTATTAATTGTGTATCCAGCAGTTGTATGTGATTTTTTTTTACTGTTTAGTAAAATTATTAATACACTACAGAGGTCTAAGCTTCTTTGACTTGTACCACAAAGAACCTTTATTAGATACCAAACAAAACAACATTCACCATGCAAGACTCCATTGCTCAAGAAAAAAAAAAAGCACGTTGAAGCTCTTTTAAAGTTTGCTGCACAACATTTAAACACGACTGTGAAATACTAGGAGAATACAGTCTAGTTAAAAGAGACCAAAACTGACTTCTTTGGATTCCATAATACAGACAATGTTTGTAGGTCAAATGGTACTACACATCACCCCAAAACGTCATACCAACATTGAAGTGTGGATGTGGGATTATCATGGTGTGGGGCTGTTTTTCAGCATACGGCACCCATATCATAATCAAAAAATTACCAAAAATCATTTGTGATAAAAATCTGTTGCCATCTACCAGAATGATGAAGATGAAACAGGCGGGGGGGGGGGCATTTCAGCAAGACAATGATGCCAAACCCAAAGACAAGGAAACCCTCAATTGGTTTCAAATAAATAAAATAAAGCTACTAGAATGGCCCAGCCAATCACCTGACTTGAATCCAATAGAAAATCTATGGATAGAATTCAAAATCAGAGTTAATAGAAGAGGCAAACAGACCCTTTAATATTTGAAGACTGGGGGGCGGGGCGTGGTTTGGCCGCTAACTGGAATTGCCACTTAGATGTACTGCTCCACTCTCACCTGGGCTTCAATGCATCGCACAGAACCGCCACCCTGCTCTTTCTTCCTCCATCTAGGAGGATCGATCCCCAGGACACCTGTGGGCTATGTTCCGGAGGAAGCCGGAAAGTGTCAATCCTTCAGAGGGCTGAACAAACTCTTTATGAACCCGACACAGCGTGGCGCCCAAGATGGTGCCGAAAAGGAGAGCCACCTGCTGTCCCTGCTGTCTATATCTCCTCCTTCACAGCCAACCTTAGACTCGGATGACACCACTGACATAGAGGAAGAAAGTCATCAGAACCCTGCCACATCCTACTCATCTGAGAGAGTTAAGCAAGCGGCTTTCTCACCAGTCAATTCCATAGGAGGCAACACTGGGGAAAAACGTCAAACAACTCTCAGTCAGATATGCCTGTCACAGTCCTTGCAGCTCTCCTTGCTTCTAATAACCCTGCGACAGAAAGCTTCATAAAATCACTGCTGCTTATCCTCTACTTTGACTTACAAAGAGATCTTAAAGCCTCCATCACACACCTACAAGAGGGAATGGACGCAATTGAGAAACAAATTTAATTATTGGAAAACCAAATTAGCGCAGTGGCTACAGCCCATAATGCTGAAGTAGAGAAACAAGATGACCACTCCAATACTATCTGCCATCTACAACTTAAAATAGCTGACCTGGAGGACTGCTCCAGTAATAGTCAAGCTCTACCCCCTAAATAGTCTTCAGTCGTCCTTCTACAAGTCTCTCCTCTGTAAATTGCAACCTTATCCCCGGGGCAGAATCCTTATTTGTGGGGATTTCAATGAAGTTGTAGACCCCTCCCTAGATTCCTCAAATGTCTTCAGGAAATGCTCTACAGTCCTCTCCTCCCTGTTTATTAAAGAAAACGTATATGATGTATGGCGATGCTTGCATGGGTCGGAAAATACAACACCTACTTCTCACAATACCACTTGTCATAGTCTAGAATCAATCTGTTCCAAGCAACCCCCACCCTACTCCAAAAAACTTCCTGATCCACTATAGGGCGTATAATGTGGTCTGATCATGCCCCCGTAACTATTGGCCTAACTTCATCCAACCCCCCTAAATCCCATACCACAAGGAGAATGAATACCTCCCTCCTTGCTCATCCTAGCTCTGGACCACAGATCAAGTTGGAGATTGGAAAATATTTTCTGATCAATACAGACCGTTGAGTGGTTGACATCAGTGAGCCTCAAGCCGGGCCTGGTGGTGTACGATAACGGGTAAAATCTCGTAGCAGCTCTGGGCCTAGCCGGTTTGACGCACATCCCTTGCCTGGCGCATGTGCTGAATTTGGTGGTGCAGAGGTTCCTTAAAACTTACTCCAATATGCCACAGCTGCTGCAGAAAGTGCGGGCCGTCTGTGCGCACCTTCAGCGTTCTCACCCTGCTGCTGCTCGCCTGGCAGCGCTGCAGTGTAACTTTGGCCTTCCCGCTTACCGCCTCATATGTGATGTGCCCACAAGGTGGAACTCCACCTTGCACATGCTGGCCAGACATTGCGAGCAGCAGCAGGCGATAGTGGAGTCTCAGCTGCAGCACGCACGCGTAAGTCGGTCTGCGAAACAGGACCACTTCACCACCAATAACTGGGCCTCAATGCGAGACCTGTGTGCCTTGTTGCACTGTTTCGAGTACTCCACCAACATTGCCAGTGCCGATGACGCCGTTCTCAGCGCGACTATCCCAGTTCTATGCCTCCTTGAAAAAATGCTTCCGGCGATGATGGAAGAGGATGTGGCACAGGAGGAGGAGGAGGAGGAATCTGGATAATTTCTAAGGCTTTCAGGGCAGTCATTCACGAGTGGCTCCGAGGGTGGGTTCCTGCACCAACAAAGGCCAGGTACACAATTGTCCAGCAAGGGCACAGTTCTGGAGAATGATGAGGTGGAGGATGAGGAGGAGGAGATGGAGGAGGAGGAACCATGTTCACAGCAGGGTGGCACCCAGACCAGCTCATGGCCATCACTGGTACGTGGCTGGGGGGATACAGAGAACACAGATGATACACCTCCCACAGAGGACAGCTTTTCCTTGCCTCTGGGCAGCCTGGCACACATGAGCAATTGTATGCTGCAGTGTCTCCGCAACGACCGCCGTGTTTCACACATTTTAACAGGTGCTGATTACTGGGTGGCCACGGTGCTGGATCCCTGTTACAAGGACAATGTACCGTCCTTAATTCCCTCACTGGAGCGTGATCACAAGATGCGCGAGTACCAGCGCATGCTGGTAGACGCGCTGATGTTGGAATTCCCACCTGACTGCGGGGGCACAGTGGAAGCACAAGGCAAAGGCAGAGGAGGAGGAAGAGGTCGCCAACGCAGCCGGGGCACCGCCAGCACCTCAAAATGCAAGGTTAGCATGGCCAAAATGTGGAAAAGCTTTGTCAGCACGCCACAACAAGCAGCACCACCAGCTGATGTGGAACGTCTTAGCAGAAGGCAGCATTTCACCAACATGGTGGAGCAGTATCTGTGCACACGCCTACACGTACTGAATGACGGGTCTGCCCCCTTAAACTTCTGGGTCTCCGAATTGGGCACATGGCCTGAGCTTGCCCTTTACGCCTTGGAGGTGCTGGCCTGCCCTGCAGCCAGTGTATTATCTGAATGTGTATTTAGTAGGGTTGTCCCGATACCACTTTTTTAGGACCGAGTACAAGTACCGATACTTTTTTTCATGTACTTGCCGATACCGAATACCGATACTTTTTTTACATGTCATGTGACAGTTTTCAAACCACAATACAGACTAAGGATATTTTCTTTAGAATTATGAAGAACTCTAATTCAAGACATTATAAAAAATAAAAATGAGTAAAAATGAATACAAATGTTTTATTTTCTTGTCACGCAGTAGTAAAAAACTCAAAGAATTTTCACAAAACATGTTGATACATACAAAAAAAGTATTCTATTTAGGTATCGGAAGCATTTGCGCGAGTACAAGTACTCCCGCAAATACTTGGTATCGGTCCCGATACCGATACTAGTATCGGTATCTGGACAACCCTAGTATTTAGCATGGCAGTGGGCGTTATCACAGACAAGTGCAGCCGCCTGTCCAGAGCCAATGTGGACAAGCTCACGTTCATTAAAATGAACCAGGCATGGATCCCACAGGACTTGTCCGTACCTTGTGCAGAATAGACACGTATACCGGCCTTGCCCAGCCATTCTTGTATTTCTGATCTTTCTGATCTTTCTCACTCTTTTGGGGTGTACCCTAAATTAAAAAAATAAAAAATAAATAAATTAAAAACAAAAACCTGTGCTGGCTACCTTGTCCTCCTCTACCGCCGCTTCCACCAACACCGCCACATCCACCGCCACCTCAACCTCCTACTCCATATGGACCTCGTCCTCCTAGATCAAGATTATTTTATTTTTTTATTTTTATTTTTAGTTATTTCCCAATCCACATTTATTTGCAGGGTACTTGCCATGCTCTTCCCGACATTTTGCTGCCATTTTCAGCCCTCTAGCCAACCCCTAACCCCATATGGACCTTGTCCTCCTAGGCCATTTGCAGCCCTCTAGCCCTTTCCATTTGTTTTTTAGAGACATTTTAGTAGTCAAAAGTCCGGGTCCCCATTGACTTCAATGGGGTTCGGGTCCGGGTCAAGTTCGGGTCTCGAACCCGGATTTTTTTCCAAAGTTCGGCCGAACCTGTTGAACTCGAACATCCAGGTGTCCGCTCAACTCTACTAGCGAGCCAAAGCAAATGTAAGCTCACCTAAACTAAGATTCCTTACATATACACACAAAAAAAAGATGCACAAAAAAAACTAAATTAGGTGATCAAACCAACAGGTGAATAAATAATCATAAAATAATAAATATTTAAAGTAAAAAACTAATGGTTGAAAATTAATTAATAGTTAGGGTGCAAAAAACACCAAAAGCCCAAACATGTGTTAATTCATAAATTTTTGGTGATCAGGGGGATGATTGAAAAATTGATAACAAGATAAAAAATTATCAGGTACATCAAAAACTCTAGAGTGCAGAAATGTAGAAAACTCTGTAGGGGCTAATGCAAAAAAAAAAAGTGAATGTGAACACAAAAAATAAATAGAAATAAAAAATAAGAAATAAAAAATTAAATTAAAATTCATAAGAAAAATGTGGGGCTAAATTTAAATCAACTCAGGTGATCCTGCGAACCATTTCACAATAACATTATCCACAATCTGCGATTGAGATGGTTCAGATGTTAAACACCAGTCAGGAGAGTAAGAGAAAACAGCCAGATGTCCTCTTACCAAATGTGATGGACTCCAAATTATAAATGATCAAGGGGTTAAATGTGTGTTCCTTAGATGTGTTCTAACTATATGGGGATAGGACTGACCGGGGGAGGAGACATATCATTGTTCCTACTTAGTAGGAAGAAACAATGGGGCTGATTTACCAAGCCTGTGCGCCAAGACTCATGGTGCACAAGCAGGAGTAAACCTGTTTTTGACATTTACCAAAGAAACACGCTGCTAGTGCAGCGTGTTTCCTCATTTACTAAAGTGCCTAATGCGCCCAGAAGAGGGCGCACAGCACGCCAGTACAGAGCTGGCGTGCGGCATTTAGTTATGTAAACATCGGGGATTCGGGCGGGAGTTTATGAGGGGAGGGAGGGGGGTGATGCAGGGGAAGTGTGGTGACATGTGTTTCAACTTGTGTGGCGGGCCGATTTGAAAGGGAAAGTGACTTTTGGGACCCGATCCCCGGGCGCTTGCAAAGTACGCTAGAACCTCGGAAGGTTCACTTGCATACTGGGCATGCGCAGAGGGAAAAATCGGAGCTCACCGCGCGCCTCTTCAGAACGCCGGGAAATCCTTGGTAAATACCAGGCGGCGTAGCAGTGTTTGCACTGCCTGGAGCGGCGTACGGCAAGCTCCGAGCTGTTCTCGGGCTGCGCTGACACTGAAGGGGAACTCCGCGCCAAATTTCAAATGTGAAACCGGCGCGGCTTCCCCCCCAGGGGTACAATAGGCTCTCCGGCTTGGTCCGGAACGTGAGGGGTTAACCCACGCCAAAATCGGCGTGGGGTTCCCCCCCAGATCCGTACCAAGCCCTCATCCCAGGCATGCAGTCTGGCCGGACAGGAATGGGGGTGGGGACGAGCGAGCGGCCCCCCCCCTCCTGAGCCGTACCAGACCACATGCCCTCGACATGGGGGAGTGTGTGCTTTGGGGGAGGGGGGCGCTGCCCCCCCACCCCAAAGCACTCTTGTCCCCATGTCGATCGGGACAAGAGCCTCTTCCCGACAACCCTAGCCATTGGTTGTCGGGGTATGCGGGCGGGAGCCAATCAGAATCTGGGAGCCCCGTTTAATAATGTGGCCCCCAGATTTCGGGCCCCCACCCTATGTGAATGAGTATGGGGTACATCGTACCCCTACCCATTCACCTGGTGAAGGTGGTTTGAACTTTGAGGGTCTTCTGCCGCCGCCCCCTTCGAATTTTTCGGCCTGGACGGGGGTCGCACATCCCATCCAGGACTTGGACGTGGCGGGCTTCTCGTCGCTGTCTTCTGCCGCTGCCCCCTTCACCACGAAGCTCCGTGCTTGTTTGATGAGGGCAGCGGGCTTCCGTCGTCTTCTCCGGGGCGAGGGTCGTACATCCCACCCCGGATTTCGTCGCCGTCTTCTGCCGCTGCCCCCTTCACCACGAAGCTCCGTGCTTGTTTGATGAGGGCAGCGGGCTTCCGTCGCAGTCTTCCGCCGCGGGGTGACACTCGCGGGCTTCTTCTTCCATTCGATGTTGACACGGCGAGGTCCGGCGCTGAAATGCCTTCTGAGCGGCGGGCAAGGACTTATATTGGCATTGGGCGTGGGCGTGGTTATGCCAACATGTGACCTTAACCCATGTGACAGTGATGTCACGTCACATCACTGTCACATGGGTTAAGGTCACATGTTGGCATAACCACGCCCACGCCCAATGCCAATATAAGTCCTTGCCCGCCGCTCAGAAGGCATTTCAGCGCCGGACCTCGCCGTGTCAACATCGAATGGAAGAAGAAGCCCGCGAGTGTCACCCCGCGGCGGAAGACTGCGACGGAAGCCCGCTGCCCTCATCAAACAAGCACGGAGCTTCGTGGTGAAGGGGGCAGCGGCAGAAGACGGCGACGAAATCCGGGGTGGGATGTACGACCCTCGCCCCGGAGAAGACGACGGAAGCCCGCTGCCCTCATCAAACAAGCACGGAGCTTCGTGGTGAAGGGGGCAGCGGCAGAAAACGGCGACGAGAAGCCCGCCACGTCCAAGTCCTGGATGGGATGTGCGACCCCCGTCCAGGCCGAAAAAATCGAAGGGGGCGGCAAAGAAGAAGGCCTGGCCCCCGCGGCGGAAGACAACGTCGAGAAGCCCGGAGAGTGGCGCCCTCCGGCGGAAGACGGCAAAAGAAGCCCTGGCCTCGGGAGGAGCCAGGCAGAAGCGGAGGAGCCCGAGGTGGGGCGACACCCCCGTTGTTCTCCGCTGTTTTCGGCCGGCCCCCCCCGGATGTAAAAGAGCTTCATTTTGGAGTGGGGGCACAGTCGAGCATGGCGGAGAGCATGGGTGGGTGTTTCCCCCCCCCGGCAGAAGACGGCTAGAAGACCGAGGAGTGGCGACGCCCCCGTTGTTCTCCGCCATTCCCGCCGGCCCCCCCCGGATGTAAAAGAGCTTTGTTTGGGGTAGGGGGCCTGGCCGAACATGGCGGAGAGCATCGGTGGGGGTCTCTCTCCCCGGCGGAAGGCGGCGGCGAAGACCGGGGGGGGGGGTAGGTGTACCCCCGCGGCGGAAGACAACGTCGAGAAGCCCGGAGAGTGGCGCCCTCCGGCGGAAGACGGCGAAAGAAGCCCTGGCCTCGGGAGGAGCCAGGCAGAAGCGGAGGAGCCCGAGGTGGGGCGACACCCCCGTTGTTCTCCGCTGTTTTCGGCCGGCCCCCCCCGGATGTAAAAGAGCTTCATTTTGGAGTGGGGGCACAGTCGAGCATGGCGGAGAGCATGGGTGGGTGTTTCCCCCCCCCGGCAGAAGACGGCTAGAAGACCGAGGAGTGGCGACGCCCCCGTTGTTCTCCGCCATTCCCGCCGGCCCCCCCCGGATGTAAAAGAGCTTTGTTTGGGGTAGGGGGCCTGGCCGACCATGGCGGAGAGCATCGGTGGGGGTCTCTCTTCCCGGCGGAAGGCGGCGGCGAAGACCGGGGGGGGGGTAGGTGTACCCCCCCGGCGGAAGGCGGCGGCGAAGACCGGTGCGGGGCTGGAGCCCCCCCGGCAGAAAACGTCTGGAAGACCGAGGGGCTCCGCCCCCGTTGTTCTCTGCTTCTTTCGGCCGGCCCCCCCCGGATCTGAAAGAGCTTATTTTGGGGTGGGGGCCTGGCTGGACATGGCGGAGATCATCGGTGGGTGTCCCCCCCCGGCAGAAGACGGCGAAGCCCGGGGCCCAATGGGCTGGTGGTGGGGGGTCCCGGCAGAAGACCCCCGGAGCTGACTAATAAATTATTTTTTTCTGTGTGTTTTTTTTTGTTTACACTTTTCCACCCGGTGAATGGGTAGGGGTACGATGTACCCCATACTCATTCACATAGGGTGGGGGGCCAGAATCTGGGGGCCCCCTTAATATAGGGGGCTCTCAGATTCTGATAAGCCCCCCGCCCGCATACCCCGACAACCAACGGCCAGGGTTGTCGGGAAGAGGCTCTTGTCCCTTTCGACATAGGGACAAGAGTGCTTTGGGGTGGGGGGGCAGTGCCCCCCTCCCCCACAGCACACACTCCCCCATGTCGAGGGCATGTGGTCTGGTACGGCTCAGGAGGGGGGGGGGGCGCTCGCTCGTCCCCACCCCCATTCCTGTCCGGCCAGACTGCGTGCCTGGGAGAAGGGTTTGGTCTGGATCTGAGGGGGAACCCCACGCCGTTTTTTGGCGTGGGTTTAACCCCTTATGTTCCAGATCAAATCTAAGAGCCTGTTGTGCACCAGAAGGGGGACCCCCACGCCGTTTTTTTTTCTAATTTGGGGTGGAGTTCCCCTTTATCCCGGTCCTGTCAGGGGGGGGGGGGAATGCCTGCTCGTCTGTCCCTACAATGTATGAACAGCGATCTGTCATTTCCCCTACACAGTCCCACCCCCTTTACAGTTAGAACACACCCAGGTAACATATTCAACCCCTTCCGCGCCCCTAGTGTTAACCCCTTCCCTGCCAGTGTCATTTTTATAGTAAGCAATGCATTGATATATCATTGCTCGCTACAAAAATGCCAAATCTCACAAAAATGTGTCCGCCACAATGTCGCATTAGACAGAAAAAACAAATGATAGCCACCATTACTAGTAAAACAAAAAATTATTCAAAAAAAACCCATAAGACCAACCCCTACTTAGAACTTTTGCCCAAACCAATCAAACGCTTATTGTGATTTTTTGCAACCAAAAAGATGTCCAAGAATACTTATCGGCCTAAACTGAGGGCAAACATTTTTTGAATATATTTTGGGGGAGATTTATTATAGCAAACCGTAAAAAAGATGTTTTTTTAGTTACCAAATTGTCGCTATAGTTTTGGGTCAAGCAAAAATAAGAAAAAACGCAGAGGTGATCAAATACCACCAACAAAAAAAAAAAATTGAATTTTTAGGGGGGGGGGGGGGGAGGATGAGGACGCCCAATTTTTTTGGGGGCCACGTCGCACAACCACGCAATTGTCAGTCAAAATGACGCAGTGTTGAAATGCAAAAAATGGCCCCGTCAGTGACCAGTAATATGCTCTGGGGCTCAAGTGGTTACAAATTAAGAATACACTAAAGTTAGCCCAATTTATGGCCATAATGTGAAAGATGATGTTACACCGAGTAAATAGATACCCAACATGTTACACTTTAATATTGCACACACTCATGGAATGGCGCCAAACTTCAGTACTTGAAAATACCCATAGGCAACGCTTTTTTATGTGTTTCAGGTTACCAGTTTAGATTTACAGAGGAGCTCTAGTGCTAAAAGTATTGCTCTCGCTCTAACGTACGCTATGATACCTCACATGTGGGGTTTGAACGGGGGTTCAATATGTGGGCGGGGCTTACACATTTAAGGCCCGCCCCCATATATGGAAACATTCTTCAAACCACACATGTGAGGTATCATAGCGTGCGTAACAGCAAGAGGAATATTTATAGCACTAGACCTCATCTGTAAATCTAAACTGGTAACCGGAAACAATAAAAATGCTGCTTGTTCGCTTCTGACTGCGAGCTACTAGGGACAGGGGCGTTTAAATTATTACTATTTAGGTTTGTTACGTAAAAATTCTATAAGACCTCCCGTTCAGCTTGTAAAGCATCACTTCAGGGGGACCAAAAAAAAATTTAACACCTCTAATGCTTTCATCCGCCATTGCAGATTTGATTCTGGTACTGCATTTCGAGTGAACTGGGCATGCTCGAACAGTTAGAAAAAGAAGTTGGAAGTTTCATCCTGAAAATGACTTGCATCTTTCTGAGCATGCTCAGAAAGCTCTTTTTTTGGCTTAGTAATTTAAGGACATCCTTAACAGGTGTAAGCAGTTCCAAGTGCACACAAACTAGAGGCTGACATTTCTTCATGTGTTTCCAATTGGTTCATTAGCACACATGTTATAAAAAGCGTGGATACTGCACGTGTCAGCTGCCCCTCAGAGGGGGCAGATTTGCTGGCTGGAAGGAATGGCGGAGTGAAACAGAGATGTTTTGGAGCAAGTTTTGTATTTTTTGATGTTTTCTCTGCTACATAATTTTGCTAAATGTTTCTCAAGATGTTAATGACTAATGTTTTAATCCTGTGGGTCTATCCTGTTATTTCAAAAGCATGATTTATTTTCCAATGACTGTGAAATAAACGTTGGTCTTTTTTGTTTTTAGGTGTTTTTATATATTTTTGGTGTGTTTATTTGTAATTTTTTGTTTTGCTTTCCTTGTTTTGTGGACCAATAAAATTTACTTTCAAATTTTGAAGTTTGTTTTGTGATTATTTTTTTCCTGCTATGGATTTCAACCGCTGCAGCTGAACTAGTTTGGGCCTAAACCATCAAGTGTGATTTGTCTCTAAGCTCTTTCCTGGTGTGTATGCATGAAATGTTTAGTCACCAGAAAAGGAAGGACAAAGCGGTAAGTAATGTTTCCTAGAACTGATGTCCAGACTGACATTTTAAAGCACATGTGCAAGATGTAGGAAAAGCTGCAAACAGGGCCTGTTGGAGGTGGGGGGGGGGGGGGGTGGTGTGTTTTTTTTGGACAGGCTTGAAGTGCTGATTTACAGCGCTGTGCTTGAAACTAGCACAAGACAATCCTATTCTAATTGTGGGTTGTTTGAGGGAAGCCAATTGAGTGTTAGAACCCCTGCTAGTGTTTTTAGGTTGGGCTTTGTGTCCCTTTTCCTAAAATTGGCTTCACTTCCTGTCACACAGCTGAACAGGAAGTGAGGTTAAAACCCTACCAATGGTCTTTTCTTTGGGACACAGGTCAATCTAACTAGTGTCACCATTAAGCAAATTGCACTGCAGTGTACACCCCAAATGATTAGTTACTTTGGGGTTTAGTAAAGGCAAAGCCGCTCTGCAGTAGAAGCGTAGGCAATGAAAATCAGAAGGGAAGCACTGATGGTTTTTACTTCCAATCCCGCCAAGTTTTGAGTTTTCTTCCTTGCTTGTCCACTTGTAGTGCAAAGTGGATTTGCCTTTAGTAAATGGACCCCAAAGTCCAAGATTCCTACTAATTTGGGGTGTACACAGCAAAATGCCATTTCCAAAATGGGAAACTATTTATATTGATCTGTGTGTCCCCAACAAAACATTACTCAGGTGTTTCCCTCACTTCCTGTTTGGCTGTGTGGCAGGAAGTGAATGAATTAAGTAGAAAGTGACAACATTTGTGAGGTGTCTTTACCCTATCAGGGGTGCAGGCATCCCCAAAACAAACATGAAAATAGTTGATTTAACATTGGGTGGTGTTTGTGGGGGTCCCTAACACACATTCATACATATTAGCAACGCTGGATCCTGGCCTATTGGCATGGTTATATTTTCTTAAGCCTCTCAATAAAATGATCTGAAATTTGGGGTTAAACTGGAACAATAATCATCACTTTTATTTTTTGGATTTCTTTCATTTTGGATAGAGTTGGTGGGGGGGGGGGGGGGGTTAGAAGCTCTGTCAGTTTATTTTGTATTATCCCTGTCCGTTTGGGGAGATTGGCCTTCACTTCCTGCCCCATAGCCAAACAGGAAGTGATCGAAAAAGTAGGCAAATTAAGGGCCCCCCCAAGTCCCCCCCCACAGAACTTGTGTGTGTCCCCTGAAAATTCCTGGGTGGGTCATAAAAAAACAGGGTGTGGCCTTGACAGGAAGGGTGGGTCATTTTTCTATTAGGGGGGTGCCAAAATTTGGTCAGGCCTAGGGAAGCACAAAACCTAAATATCCTACTGCATATTAGGGCTTATTTAGACAGGATCCAATTTACAGCATGTTTTTAGATTGTGGGAGGAAACCCGCACAGGGAGAACATGCAAACTCCAGGCAGATAGTGTCACGGGCGGGATTCGAACCAGCAACCCTTTTGCTGCTAGGTGAACATGCTACACACTACGCTACTGTGCTGAACGAACATGATCGCAGCTGAAAGCATGAGATGTTTTTTTTTTTACCAATTCCATGCTTTCCAGCCTGGAGGACAGATGTGGGGTCTAATTGACCCCGCCTTTCTCTATAAAGAGGACCTGTCACACACTAGTCCTATTACAAGGGATGTTTACATTCCTTGTAATAGGAAGAAAAGTGAAAAATAATACAAACAAAGGGACAAACAAGTGCAAAAAATAAAATATTAAGTAAAAAAATAAAATAACAAAGGAATTTAAATGCTCCTGTCCCTAGTAGCTCGCACTCAGAAGCGAACACGCATGCAAGTCCCACCCACATATGTAAACATCCTTCAAACCCCACATGTGAGGTATCATAGCGTGCGTTAGAGCGAGAGCAATAATGTTAGCACTAGACCTCCTCTGTAACTCAAAAGTGGTAACCTGAGAAAAAAAGTCAAGCGTTGCCTATGGAGATTTTTAATAACGAAGTTTAGCGCCATTCCATGAGTGTGCGCAATATGAAAGCGTGACAAGTTAGGTATCTATTTACTCGGTGTAACATCATCTTTTACCTTATCCCTAAAAATTGGCCTAGCTTTACTGCTTTCTTATTTTGTCATTCATGAAACAGGTTTTTTTTTGGAAAGCCAAAAAAAAAAAAAAAACGTTTGAAATTTTTTGGCACAAATACTGTTGGAAATGTGTCCGAAAAAATGGCCGCCACTTTATTCCCTAGGGTGTTTGTTAATAAAATATATATAATGTTTGGGGGTCCTGAGTAAGTTTCAAGGAAGAAAATATAATTGTTACATGAAGGAGAGAAGTGCCAGAATAGGCGCGGTATGGAAGTGGTTAAAGTGCACCAATAAAAGTGAAAAATTCCTTGAAATTTCGTACCATGGGGGGGGGGAGGCAATTAGGGGCGCCATCAGGAATTATGGGGCCCCTTACACAGCTTCAGGCATGGGCCCCCTGGAGCAGAGAATAGGGGGGGGGGTGCCGCCTGATATTAAGAAGGGGGGGGGGCTGCCGCAATTTGATAAGCGGGGGGTTCCTTTACTAAAAAATACATATAGAAAAATATATATTAAAAAGGGTGGTAGCCATCCGGGGGCCCTGGGGACCACTGGGCCCTTTAATAAAAAGAAACTTCTGGGCTCTTTAATGAAAAATAAATTACAATATCTACATATATAAAATAATAAAAAAGGGGGTTGCCTTGGGAGCTCTGGGCCCTTTAATAAAAAATAACTACCAAAAATCTAAAAAAAAAAATAACATTGGGTGGGAGCTGTGGTGGCTCAACGTGAATGGCACTGCGCTGACAAGCCGTTCACCTCTGCAGCCAAGGGTTCGGATCCCGGTCTCGGCTACATGTGAATTGAGTTTGGTGGTGTCAGCCCGGCTCCCGGTGGGTGTGCTATGCAAGGTACGCCTGTGCTTAGTATAACCCCCCCCCCCCCCCCCCCCACAAAAAAAACACCACACTTGCACGCACTTTGGCCATGAGGTCTCCTAAAATAAAGGGAGGTGAAGGACCTACAGGGCTGGCTGGGTGGGCTACACTCCTTCATAGGGGGAGTCCCTCTGTCCCATTGGGCTCCCAAGTGTAGCAGGTGGGGTGAGGCCCCCCTCACACCCACCATTGCCACCGGGGGCATGGAGAAGGATGGCGATTGCAAGTCCAGCTCCTCTCTCTCGACTTCACGCACAAAATACACTTTAAAAAAGAAATTAAAGTAAAAAGTAACAAACCTGGGGAAAATGTTTATAACATTTTTAGAAGCAAAAAGGGGCCCTCTGGGAGCTTTCAAAATTATATTATATATATATATGTTTAAAAAATAACCAAAAAATATATCATATGTTTTTTTTTTGATTTTTTTGTAAAGGTGGGGGGTTGTCATCTGGAGCCCTGGGGATCTCCGGGCCACTGGGGACCACCAGACCCCTAAACCAAAACATTGGCCCTTTAATAACAACAAATTTGGGGGGTTGCCACCCGGGGCCCTGGGGACCTCCAGACTGCTAAAAAATATTAAATTCCAAAAATTGGCCCTTTAATAAAAAATCCTACAAAAACCAACTAACAAATATATATACCAAAAAAAAAAGAGGGGGGTTACCATCTGGGGCGCTGGGGGGCCTCCAGGCATCTGGGCACCTCCGGACCCCCGGGCCCCTTACAGGTGTACAGGGCCGCCATCATGAATTTTGGGGCCCCTTACACAGCTTCAGGCATGGGCCCCCTGGAGCAGAGAACCGGGGGGGGTGCTGCCGCATGAAATTGAGAAGCGGGGGGGGGGGGGGGGGTGCCACAAATTGAGGAGCGGAGGGGCCCTTTACAAAAATTTTGACAGAAATAAGAAATAAAGAAAAATATATATAAAAAAGGGGGGTAGCCATCCGGGGCCCTGGGGACCTCTGTGCTCTTTATCAAATAAAAATACAAAAGAGAGAAAATACATATATATATATTTTTTAAATATAACATTTATCGAAAAAAAGTAAAAAAACAAGGGGGTAGCCTTCCAGGGCCCTGGGGACCTCTGGGCCCTTTCCTTAAAAAAAACAAAAAAAAATAGATTAAAAAAATATATATATTTTTTTAAATATATATATTTTA
The DNA here is from genome assembly GCA_029574335.1 of Rana kukunoris. NCBI lineage: Eukaryota > Metazoa > Chordata > Amphibia > Anura > Ranidae > Rana > Rana kukunoris. Next base: position 121,517,778 of record CM056056.1, read on the forward strand.
TTTTAAAAAAAGGGCTTGCCATCTGGGGCCCTTAGTGGCCTCCGGGCCCCTGGGGACCTTCGGAGCCCTTAAACAAAAAAAAAAATTGTTTTTTTTGTTTTAGGGTGGTTCCCATCCGGGCCCCTGGGGGCCCCTGGGGACCCCCGGGCGGTGTAATGCCTGTACCCCCCTAATGGCGGCCCTGCAGGTGTACTGCCTGTACCCCCCTGATGGCGGCCCTGGGTGTAATGTCAGCATGTGAAAAATGACATTCTGAAGGAAAAAAGCCATTTAAAACTGACTCGCGGCTATAATGAATTGTCAGCTCTTGGAATTTGCAGGAGAATTCATTCATTAAAAACACCAAAAAAAAAGCGTGGGGGTCCCCCCAAATTCAATAACCAGACCCTTTAGGTCTGGTATGGATATTAAGGGGAACCCCGCCATCAATTTTTAAAAAAAATGACGTGGGGTTCCCCCCAAATATCCATAACCAGACCCTTCAGGTCTGGTGTGGAATTTAAGGGGAACTCCACTCCAAATTTAAAAAAAAAATGGCGTGGAGTCCCCCCTAAAATCCACACCAGACCCCTTATCCGAGCACGTTGACCTGGCCGGCCGCAGAAAAGAGGGGGGGACAGAGCGCGGCCCCCCCCCTCTCCTGAACCGCACCAGGCCACATGCCCTCAACATTGGGAGGGTGTTTTGGGGTGCCCCCCAAAACACCTTGTCCCCATGTTGATGAGGACAAGGGTCTCTTCCCCACAACCCTTGCCCGGTGGTTGTGGGGGTCTGCGGGCAGGAGGCTTATCGAAATCTGGAAGACCCCTTTAACAAAGGGGCCCCCAGATCCCGGCCCCCCCCCTGTGTGAAAAGGTAATGGGGTACCTTGTACCTCTACCATTTCACGAGAAAAAAAATGTAAAGGGTTAAAAAAGACAAGAGCCGGTTTTTGACAAGTCCTTTATTATCTTCTTTCTTCTTTTCTTCGGGTTTCTTCTTCCTCCTTCTTCTTCCTCTGCTTCTGTCTTGGGTCTTCTATTCCCGCATCTTGCCCGGCGTGTTCTTCCATCTTCTTCCGCTGTCCTTCTCGTCCGCATCTTCTTCTTGTTCTTCTTCTTCGCTGGAGCGGCCGCTTCCAATTGAAATCCCCGCTGTCTGCCGGACCACGCCCCCCCCTCTGACGCCTCGGGCAAGCTCTTAGGAGTGTGCTGCCAGTGCGTCAGAGGGGGGCGTGGTCACAAGTCAGAGGGCGGGCAATTCAATTTGAAGCTCGTGCGCGGCTTTTTCTTTGCCAGAGTCGCCGCTTCCAATTGAATTGCCCGCTTTCTGGAACATGTGACCACGCCCCCCTCTGACGCACTGGCACCACACGGGGACTTTCCTAAGAGCTTGCCCGTGGCGTCAGAGGGGGGGCGTGGTCCGGCAGACAGCGGGGATTTCAATTGGAAGCGGCCGCTCCGGCGAAGAAGAAGAAGAAGGAGAAGATGCGGACGAGAAGGACAGCGGAAGAAGATGGAAGAACACGCCGGGCAAGATGCGGGAATAGAAGACCCAAGACAGAAGCAGAGGAAGAAGAAGGAGGAGGAGGAAGAAACCCGAAGGAAAGAAGAAAGAAGATAATAAAGGACTTGTCAAAAACCGGCTCTTGTCTTTTTTAACCCTTTACATTTTTTTTCTCGTGAAATGGTAGAGGTACAAGGTACCCCATTACCATTTCACACAGGGGGGGGCCGGGATCTGGGGGGCCCCTTTGTTAAAGGGGTCTTCCAGATTTCGATAAGCCTCCTGCCCGCAGACCCCCACAACCACCGGGCAAGGGTTGTGGGGAAGAGACCCTTGTCCTCATCAACATGGGGACAAGGTGTTTTGGGGGGCACCCCAAAACACCCTCCCAATGTTGAGGGCATGTGGCCTGGTGCGGTTCAGGAGAGGGGGGGGGCCGCGCTCTGTCCCCCCCTCTTTTCTGCGGCCGGCCAGGTCAACGTGCTCGGATAAGGGGTCTGGTGTGGATTTTAGGGGGGACTCCACGCCATTTTTTTTTACATTTGGGGTGGAGTTCCCCTTAAATTCCACACCAGACCCGAAGGGTCTGGTTATGGATATTTGGGGGGAACCCCACGTCATTTTTTTAATAAATTGACGGCGGGGTTCCCCTTAATATCCATACCAGACCTACAGGGTCTGGTTATTGAATTTGGGGGGACCCCCACGCTTTTTTTTTCCCTTTTTTTAATGAATGAATTCTCCTGCAATTGCCGGGAGCCGACAATTCATTATAGCCGCGAGTCAGTTTTAAATGGCTTTTTTTTTTTTTTTTTTTTTTTCAGAATGTCATTTTGTGCAAAGACATATTTCTAACCGCAGGAAAATTGCGCTTTATTCACCTGCTGACATTCCCCCCCCCCCCCCCATGGTACGAAATTAAAAAAAAAATATTCAAATGACGTGGGGGTCCCCCCAAATATCCATAACCAGACCCTTCGGGTCTGGTGTGGAATTTAAGGGGAACTCCACCCCAAATTTACAAAAAAATGGCGTGGAGTCCCCCCTAAAATCCACACCAGACCCCTTATCCGAGCACGTTGACCTGGCCGGCCGCAGAAAAGAGGGGGGGACAGAGCGCGGCCCCCCCCCTCTCCTGAACCGCACCAGGCCACATGCCCTCAACATTGGGAGGGTGTTTTGGGGTGCCCCCCAAAACACCTTGTCCCCATGTTGATGAGGACAAGGGTCTCTTCCCCACAACCCTTGCCCGGTGGTTGTGGGGGTCTGCGGGCAGGAGGCTTATCGAAATCTGGAAGACCCCTTTAACAAAGGGGCCCCCCAGATCCCGGCCCCCCCCCTGTGTGAAATGGTAATGGGGTACCTTGTACCTCTACCATTTCACGAGTAAAAAAAAGTGTCAGTGTAAAAAAAGACAAGAGCCGGTTTTTGACAAGTCCTTTATTATCTTCTTTCTTCTTTCCTTCGGGTTTCTTCTTCCTCCTCCTTCTTCTTCCTCTGCTTCTGTCTTGGGTCTTCTATTCCCGCATCTTGACTGGCGTGTTCTTCCATCTTCTGTTCCTCCCGCTGTCCTTCTCGTCCGCATCTTCTCCTTCTTCTTCTTCTTCGCCGGAGCGGCCGCTTCCAATTGAAATCCCCGCTGTCTGCCGGACCACGCCCCCCCCTCTGACGCCACGGGCAAGCTCTTAGGAGTGTGCTGCAAGTGCGTCAGAGGGGGGCGTGGTCACATGTCAGAGGGCGGCCAATTCAATTTGAAGCTCGTGCGCGGCTTTTTCTTTGCCAGAGTCGCCGCTTCCAATTGAATTGCCCGCTTTCTGGAACATGTGACCACGCCCCCCTCTGACGCACAGGCACCACACGGGGACTTTCCTAAGAGCTTGCCCGTGGCGTCAGAGGGGGGGGCGTGGTCCGGCAGAAAGCGGGGATTTCAATTGGAAGCGGCCGCTCCGGCGAAGAAGAAGAAGGAGAAGATGCGGACGAGAAGGACAGCGGGAGGAACAGAAGATGGAAGAACACGCCGGGCAAGATGCGGGAATAGAAGACCCAAGACAGAAGCAGAGGAAGAAGAAGGAGGAGGAAGAAGAAACCCGAAGAAAAGAAGAAAGAAGATAATAAAGGACTTGTCAAAAACCGGCTCTTGTCTTTTTTAACCCTTTACATTTTTTTTCTCGTGAAATGGTAGAGGTACAAGGTACCCCATTACCATTTCACACAGGGGGGGGGGCCGGGATCTGGGGGGCCCCTTTGTTAAAGGGGTCTTCCAGATTTCGATAAGCCTCCTGCCCGCAGACCCCCACAACCACCGGGCAAGGGTTGTGGGGAAGAGACCCTTGTCCTCATCAACATGGGGACAAGGTGTTTTGGGGGGCACCCCAAAACACCCTCCCAATGTTGAGGGCATGTGGCCTGGTGCGGTTCAGGAGAGGGGGGGGGCCGCGCTCTGTCCCCCCCTCTTTTCTGCGGCCGGCCAGGTCAACGTGCTCGGATAAGGGGTCTGGTGTGGATTTTAGGGGGGACTCCACGCCATTTATTTTTTACATTTGGGGTGGAGTTCCCCTTAAATTCCACACCAGACCCGAAGGGTCTGGTTATGGATATTTGGGGGGAACCCCACGTCATTTTTTTTAAAAAATTGACGGCGGGGTTCCCCTTAATATCCATATCAGACCTAAAGGGTCTGGTTATTGAATTTGGGGGGACCCCCACGCTTTTTGTTTTCGTTTTTTTATGAATGAATTCTCCTGCAATTTCCAGGAGCTGACAATTCATTATAGCCGCGAGTCAGTTTTAAATGGCTTTTTTTTTTTTTTTTTTTTCAGAATGTCATTTTGTGCAAAGACATATTTCTAACCGCAGGAAAAGTGCGCTTTATTCACCTGCTGACATCCCCCCCCCCCCCATGGTACGAATTTAAAAAAATTATTCAAATGACGTGGGGGTCCCCCCAAATTCAATAACCAGACCCTTTAGGTCTGGTATGGATATTAAGGGGAACCCCGCCGTCAATTTAAAAAAAAAATGACGTGGGGGTCCCCCCAAATATCCATAACCAGACCCTTCAGGTCTGGTGTGGAATTTAAGGGGAACTCCACCCCAAATTTACAAAAAAATGGCGTGGAGTCCCCCCTAAAATCCACACCAGACCCCTTATCCGAGCACGTTGACCTGGCCGGCCGCAGAAAAGAGGGGGGGACAGAGCGCGGCCCCCCCCCTCTCCTGAACCGCACCAGGCCACATGCCCTCAACATTGGGAGGGTGTTTTGGGGTGCCCCCCAAAACACCTTGTCCCCATGTTGATGAGGACAAGGGTCTCTTCCCCACAACCCTTGCCCGGTGGTTGTGGGGGTCTGCGGGCGGAAGGCTTATCGAAATCTGGAAGACCCCTTTTACAAAGGGGCCCCCCAGATCCCGGCCCCCCCCCTGTGTGAAATGGTAATGGGGTACCTTGTACCTCTACCATTTCACGAGAAAAAAAAAGTAAAGGGTTAAAAACGACAAGAGCCGGTTTTTGACAAGTCCTTTATTATCTTCTTTCTTCTTTCCTTCGGGTTTCTTCTTCCTCCTCCTTCTTCTTCCTCTGCTTCTGTCTTGGGTCTTCTATTCCCGCATCTTGACTGGCGTGTTCTTCCATCTTCTGTTCCACCCGCTGTCCTTCTCGTCCGCATCTTCTCCTTCTTCTTCTTCGCCGGAGCGGCCGCTTCCAATCGAAATCCCCGCTGTCTGCCGGACCACGCCCCCCCTCTGACGCCACGGGCGAGCTCTTAGGAAAGTCCCCGTGTGGTGCCAGTGCGTCAGAGGGGGGCGTGGTCACATGTTCCAGAAAGCGGGCAATTCAATTGGAAGCGGCGACTCTGGCAAAGAAAAAGCCGCGCACGAGCTTCAAATTGAATTGGCCGCCCTCTGACATGTGACCACGCCCCCCTCGGACGCACTTGCAGCACACTCCTAAGAGCTTGCCCGTGGCGTCAGAGGGGGGGGGCGTGGTCCGGCAGACAGCGGGGATTTCAATTGGAAGCGGCGCCTCCGGCGAAGAAGAAGAAGGAGAAGAAGATGCGGACGAGAAGGACAGCGGGAGGAACAGAAGATGGAAGAACACGCCGGGCAAGATGCGGGAATAGAAGACCCAAGACAGAAGCAGAAGAAGAAGAAGGAGGAGGAAGAAGAAACCCGAAGGAAAGAAGAAAGAAGATAATAAAGGACTTGTCAAAAACCGGCTCTTGTCTTTTTTAACCCTTTACATTTTTTTTCTCGTGAAATGGTAGAGGTACAAGGTACCCCATTACCATTTCACACAGGGGGGGGGGCCGGGATCTGGGGGGCCCCTTTGTTAAAGGGGTCTTCCAGATTTCGATAAGCCTCCTGCCCGCAGACCCCCACAACCACCGGGCAAGGGTTGTGGGGAAGAGACCCTTGTCCTCATCAACATGGGGACAAGGTGTTTTGGGGGGCACCCCAAAACACCCTCCCAATGTTGAGGGCATGTGGCCTGGTGCGGTTCAGGAGAGGGGGGGGGCCGCGCTCTGTCCCCCCCTCTTTTCTGCGGCCGGCCAGGTCAACGTGCTCGGATAAGGGGTCTGGTGTGGATTTTAGGGGGGACTCCACGCCATTTTTTTTTAAATTTGGAGTGGAGTTCCCCTTAAATTCCACACCAGACCTGAAGGGTCTGGTTATGGATATTTGGGGGGAACCCCACGTCATTTTTTTTAAAAAATTGACGGCGGGGTTCCCCTTAATATCCATACCAGACCTAAAGGGTCTGGTTATTGAATTTGGGGGGACCCCCACGCTTTTTTTTCCCTTTTTTTAATGAATGAATTCTCCTGCAATTGCCGGGAGCCGACAATTCATTATTGCCGCGAGTCAGTTTTAAATGGCTTTTTTCCTTTGAAAAATGACATTTTGTGCTGAGACAGTTCTAACCACGGGAAACATGCGCTTTTTCACATGCTGACATTAGAGCCCCCCATGCTACGAAATTTAAAGGAAAATTACACTTTTATTATTGCACTTTTAGCATTATTAAAATCACTGCTCCCGAAAAAACGGCCGTTTTAAAAAATAAAAAAAGCATTGGTACATGTCCCCTGGGGCAGGACTGAGGTCCCCAAACACTTTTTAGGACAAAACTTGCAGATTAGCCTTTAAAATTCACAATTAAGATTTCCCCCATAGACTTATACAGGGAGTTCGGCGGCGGCTTTACTTATCAATCACATCGCGCTGCTGCTGCCGCCGGTTCATGCGCCTAATTAGGGATTCATCCAGCGCACTAATTAAGGCATGTACCGGCGCAGCGCAGATTCATTAGTAAATCAGCCCCAATATGTCTCCTCTCCCCTGACAGATTTAACCCCCTGATTTAACACAGTAATTAGTGCATATTTATCGCTGTATAAATGTCAATGGTCCAAAAAATGTGTCAAAAGGGTCAGATCTGTGTGTCGCAATGTCGCAGTACCGCCATAAAACTTTCCCATAGTTTGTTGTAAAAAGCTTTTGTGCAAACCAATCAATATACATGTATTGTGATTTTTATTAACAAAAATATGTAGAAGAATATATATTGACCTAAACTTTTTTTTATATGTGTTTTTATTACATTTTTTGGGATTGCCTGGCTTTTTTGTTTATTGTGCAAAAAACTAAAACCATAGTGCTGATGAAATACCACCAAAATAAAGCTCTATTTGTGGGGGAAAAAGGACATACATTTTGTTTGGGTGCAGTGTCGCACAACCGCTCATTTGTCAGTTAAACAGATGCAGTGCCGAATCGCAAAAAATGGCCTGTCATTACAGGGGCTAATACCAGGGCTTCTTCTGACACTTTTGTTTACAAGTAAAAATTTGTATTTTTTCTAAAAGATTGCTTAGAACCCCCAAACATTATATATTTTTCAGAAGAGGCCCTAGAGAATAAAATAGTGGGTTTTATAAATGTCACACAGTATTGGTGCAGCAGTTTTTTTAAGCAATTACACACTAACGCAAAATACACTTTACTGGATTTCAATGCACACAAACACACTAAAATACCCACTTTTTTGGTAAAATATAAAATATGGTGTTGTGCCGAGTAATAGATACCAAACATGTCAAACTTTAAAATGTTGCACGCTTCTGTGAAATGGATCTAAACTTTGGTATTAAAAAATCTCCATAGGCAATGCTTTATAAGCCTTTACATTTCATCAGTTTAGAGTTACAGAGGAGGTCTAGTGCTAGAATTATTGTTCTTACTCACAGCAATACCTCACATGTGGTTTGATAGCTGATTTTCGTATATGTGACCAACATGTGCGTTCGTCTTTGCACGCAAGGAAGGGAACGCTTTACATTTTTTTATTTATTTATTGCTGGAACACTGGCACACTGTGAAAGAGGTTTTGTGCACTTATACTCTGTGACAGATGTTGATAATCCACCGGCAGATGCCGACAGATGTTGATGAGCAACTAGTTTTACTGACAGATGTTGGTGTTGCAATGGAACACTATTGCAGATGTTTTTGTGCACTGGTACACTGTGATAGATGTTGATGTGACACTAGTACACTGTGATAGATGTTGATGGGACATTAGTACACTGTGACAGATGCTGATGGGAAACTGTTACAGATGACAATGGGGCACTTGGACTAGGACAGATGATACTTTGTGCATTGTTGTGGGATGGCTGCAGTCTGTGTCATCTGTTTATTTGATTGCTAAAATCATTAGCTACACAGAGAATGTGACAGACTGCAGCACCCCCCTCTCCCCCCTCGCACTGAACTCAGCAGGGACAGCTGACACAGAGAAACTTGTATCTGTTTACACTGTGTGAATGCTGGGATTAAACACAGCCATCAGATGACTAGGAAGGCCAATCACAGAGCCAATGTCCCAATCTGTGATGTGATGTGATGTGCTGTGTCTGAGGGACACAGCCATCACAAGATTTTGGATTGGCATTTTGGCATTGCCCCACTTAGCTGTTTATATGTAGGTGCCAGGTTGGAAGCGGTTAAACTGCTCTTACTACTGAAAGTAGTAAGAGAAACTGTTTATTTTCATAATTTTTTATATATTTTTTAGGGCTGTTACTGATCAAAATTGTTGTGTTTGATTAATAGAATTTTTTTAATTGATTAATCGACTAATTTCGATTAATCATAACACACATACAGATCCAACTACTTTTAGCTGATCTCCTTGCAGGCTGATTCCCAGAGCAGCTACCAGCCAGTGGAAAAATGGATAGCAGGATACAAAAAACACACAAAGGCAGCGCTCAATGGAAATAGCATTAAAACTTTTATAGTCTTTCAGTAGGTAACACAATAAATATTGCACTGGAGATAAAATCGATGTAGCCACATAAACTGTAAAAATGGTGCGTGTAATACCAAACGGTAGCAAAAGCAGTCATAAAAATATGTAGCTAAGCATTCGGCTCATTGCACTTCACAGCATACACGCATCATTATTGACTCTACAGTCATTATCTTGACCTAAGTCCACATAGTATGTTCTGCCTGATGCCTGTCCATCCTGGGTGTGTGCCTCTGTGTGTGGGGAGCCGTCTGCCATTCAGCACCCTGCCTTAGTCCCTGGCAGGATCTACGCCTATTGGGGTCTGTTTGGGCTCGACTTCCAAGCCAGCTACATGGGAATACCCAAAACACAATGCATCTTTGCTCCTGATGAGCGACTTAAAGTCACAAAACGCGTAGAGATAACAACGTCATGCTCCAACTATATGTTACTACAATACCTCATATTGCATTCTAGGTCTGTATATCCCGATATTTGTTCTGAACTGCTTTAAGCTTTCCATAAAAGTCTATTTATTTTAACCTTATCATTTTTGTCTTTTTATTGACATGAAATTTGAATCTATCTATATAAGTATTTAATACTGTATAATTATGATCTTCTTCAATAATGTAATATAGTTATGTACGATACACTATATGAAAGTATTAAATGATCATAATCTACTTCAATCATCCTTTACCATTTCAAGCTTTTCCCACACACACTTCATTTAATGTCCCGCTGTCCTTCGCTTTTCCTTTAAACAAATAACAGGGATGGAGGTAATTGACTGCATCATTTCCTCATATAAAGTCCCACTAAACTCTTTGGGGTGGATTCACAAAACAATTACGCCTGTCTAACTGGGGTTAGACAGGAGTAATTTCAAATTTCCCGCGGCGTATCACTAGTTTGAATTCTCAAACCATGATACGCCGGCTTCGGGCTTCGATCCGAGAGGCTTACGTCTTCGTAAGCCTTCGGATCTACGCTGCCATCTATTTGCGACCGCTGGGAGGAGTTCGCGTCGTTTTAATGCGTCGGGATATGCAAATGTGTTTTTACGGGGATTCACGAACAAACGAGCGAGCGTCGCAATCGTTTTCGTCTATTTTTTTATACGTAAAGTTAGAGCAGCTTTTTGCTGCTCTAACTTTACGTAGCCCATGTTAAGTATGGCCGCCGTTCCCGCCTCGAATTTATTTAATTTTTTATTTTGTTTACGTAACTCGTCGGGACGTGGATCGCCCGTAAAGTACGCTACATAAACAACGAATGACGTCACGACGTGATTTCGCGCAATGCACGGCGGGAAATTTGCGAACGGAGCATGCGCAGATCGATCGCCGCGGGAACGCGCCTACTTTAAATGTTTCACGCCCCCTACTCGCGCGGATGGATTACGACGGGAGAAATACACTACGCCGCCGTCGTTTACCGAAAAAAATCTACCTGAATTCCACGTAGATCAAGGTAAAAAACGGCGGCGTAGCGTATTTCTGATACGCTACGATAATCCATTTCTCTGTGAATCCACCCCTTTGCTTTTAAAATGTAGCTAAGTATGATATTGGTATAAAAATGTGCACAGCGATGCCACTGCTGAATCCAAATGAGAAGAGGTTAACATCAGTCCATCAGCATGTAGATGTCCCATGAAGGGAACTATCACAACTCCCAGTGGATGGCTGTAGAATCCCAGGTTAATAGAGGGAAGTGATAGAGGGAAGTGTAACAACCCTTGCGTGTGGCAGATACTAAGGTCCCGCCGGCATGCAGATATGAAGGCACAGCAAAGGAGCCCTTCAGATGGACACAGCAAGCCCCGCGGGTGTCCGTGACATCACCGCATCTCCGTTAGAACTCCCTAAAGGCCCAGAAGCTGGCGGAGAGGTGAGTACCAATCAAAAGAATATTGATCGATCAAAAAAAATTTGATCGATCAAAAAAATTAAAGATTAATCGATGAATAGTTAATTTCCACAGCCCTAATTTTTTTCCTTCCTGTAGTAAAACATTAAACAGTAAAGTTAGCCCATTTGTTTTTATATTGTGAAAGATAATGTTATGTTGAATAAATGGATACCCAACATATTACACTTTAAAATTGTGTCCGCTCGTGGAATGGCAACAAACTTTTACCCTTAAATCTCTCTATAGGCAACATTTACAAAATTCTACAGGTTGCATGTTTTAAGTTACAGAGGAAGTCTAGGGCTAGAATTATTGCGCTCGCTCTACCGATTGCGGCGATACATAACATGTGTGGTTTGAACACGAAAATCTGCCGCAGAGACCACTATTATCGGAAACAGGACTGTTTACTAAAGAAGAGGATACCAGGGTTATGGCAGCTAGCTGCTGCCATAACAAAGATATCCTCTTCAAAGTGCCATCGTATATTGGCGTGAGGTGGTCCGGAAGTGGCTAAAGAACACCAAAAGAAAAAAATGGTAAAAAAATATATTTAGGTACACCTTAGCATGGCCAAGTAATTGTCAGTCAAAATATCACAGCACAAAAAAATGAAAAAATCACCTGGATTTGAAAAAGGTATTACAGGCTAGTGCTCAAATGATCAGAAAAAGTGCCTACAAGCTCTACAATAATCTCCCCCTATGCAGTATCCCATCAGTATCTCATCAGCATTCCATATGCTGATAAATAGTGTTGCTCACGAATATTCGCATTGCGAATATTCGCTACGAATATTGCATATTCGAGTATTCGCGAATATCTCGAATATCGCGGCGAATATTCGCTATTTCGAATATTCGATATTTTTCAAATTTCGCAAAAAAATTCGCAATAAAATTCGCAATAGCGAAAATTCGCAATTTTTTTTTTTTATCAAATATCACGAATATTTGATATTAATGAATATTCGCAACCGCATATGTGAAATTTCGCTTTTTTTTTATATAAAATATACCGAATATTCGTAAATATCGAATATTCGTGATATTTAAAAAAAAAAAAAAAATCGCGAAATTTCACATTAGCGAAAATTCGCATTAGCGAAAATTCGCATTGGCGAAAATTCGCAATTTTTTTTTTTTTTTTTTATAAAATATCACGAATATTCGATATTAACGAATATTCGCGAATATTCTTCGAAATATTCGCGAAATATCGCGAAATCGAATATGGCGTATTCCGCTCATCACTACTGATAAAGCACATAGTTATTATGACTACTGTGACCTCACGCCTTTACATGGAGTGGGCTGACTTACCCAAAAGCCCTTTTATTGGTCCTTCTAAGCCTTTTGACCTAATTTCCAAGACAAGGAAGTGCATTATTGCTACTGAGAATTGGGTCTGGAAAATGTTCCGTTTGGCAAAATAATGCATGAATTGCCTGGGACCTCAAATTTCTTGCTATATTCATTGTGAACCCAAAATAGCAGTGAAAACAAACGTAATCCCTATTCATTATCCGGTCCCATGTGACCCATATGTTTAGGTAGATTGTTTTCTTCTACAGTAACAATTGCACAATCATATAACTACAGTAACTATCCAACCTGATATGCAGACTTGAACTATTACATAGTACAGATAATCCCAAAGTGTTAAACACTAATTCAAAGTCTTTAGTCTTGACCTATTATTTATTAGTTATATGTATAATAGAATTTCCTTATAAATTGGATTATAACACATAGGCCAAAAAGGTAAATGTGTAAATTAGCTTACTACCAATGGTTCTAGCTTAAATATGCTGCAGCTAAATGGTTCAGAATGAAAGCAGTGTCATTTGAAAGCACATTTTAGAAAACATATTCCCAGGAGATGAAAAGTGACATCTAAATATTATTCTACGTTGACTGAATTAAAGGAATTAAATTAACTATAATTAGAAATAGGAGTCAAATACATTACATCTTTTGAAAATAAGGACTGGAATGGAGTTTTCAATAATTACTTAAACATTATAATTTTCCCTGGAGACAAACTAATTTAGGGTAGATTCCTGCATCATATACTGTACATGAAACGTCACCAACCTAAAAGACTCTATTCAGTCTCCTGATCAGAGTATAACATGTCTATGGGTAACTTTTCAATTTCATTTGAGATTGTACAAAATTCAGATAAAAAAATAAAGCACAGTTTGATTTATTAAAGGAGTAGAACATGTTCACTTTACAAGGGAATTTTCACTTAACTGTAGTGCTAAAGAAAGAAGATGGAAGAAAAAATAAGATAATCAGGATTTTTGATGCACATGATAGTGGTCAACACTGAGCTAAATTACAGTGAAGTAACAATCCTTTACTCCTTTAGTTAATCTTTTTTTAGTACATTTTTCGAAGCGCATTACTTAATAGAAGGTTGTAGAGACAGGATTTTTCATGTTGAAGACACCCAGCATAAGAGAAATATATAGACAGCCACTGTTGACCTTTCCTTTTAAAATACTAGTTGCCTGTCATGCTGACATTTTGGCTTTAGTACTGAGATTCAGAAAAAGTGCAGAAATAAGTCCCTGACTTTGATATTCTGCATGTATATTCCAGGTCTGTGACTCAGTGGTAATGAAGTCAGGTAGGACGCATATTCAGATGCAAAGAACCTGCAATTCAGCCTATGCATTTTTCTCAGGATGTACTTTAACTTCAAAATGAAAAATGCTGTCTCTGCTGATATTACTATTTTGATTACATTATTAATGCAATATGTGTGACGCTAGAAGGATCCATGTGAAGCCAAGATTTTCCCTCAAAATATGGAAGGAATACAATCCCTTTTGTCATCTATTATTTCTCTCTACTTATTGTTTTATAAACACAGTGGGGTTAATTTACAAAAAAAAGAAAAAAACTCGTATAGCTGTGCTTGGTAGCCAACCAACTTCTAACTTCAGCTTCTTAAATTAAGCTTTGAAAAAAAAAATGGAATCTGATTAGTTTCTATGCAGAGCTGCACCAGGTTTTGCACTGTCTAGTTATAGTAAATCCAAATGCAAAGTTTTGCCCATTGGGACTTTAGATGAAGCACCACACAGCCAGTAATAAAAAAAATAGTACAGGTTTATTAAGTATATGCCTGCAATAGAATTGCGAAAAAGGTGTCATAATGCCAAACCGTTGGCCCAAATGTACAAATCCAGTACATGGCTACATACAGTAATCAAATATTCCATGGTAGGTGTGTCATAGCATATACGGTGACCCAACGCGTTTTGTAAAATCAGTCTCACTCTTCAGTGGTTGATGCATAGAGAATTTATAAAGAAAAAATGGTTAAAAAATATAACATAGTAATGAACATAGATAGAAATGTGGAAATCAGACTAAGGGGTCCATACTTACAAAGATGCAGGATGCTGCATGCCAAAGTCGCACTGGTAGCCACCAGAGATGTCTGACCCGGGAACTATGGGTAATGATCTAAAATGCACCAGCAGTGCAAAACAGGACAGGTGGAAAAATGGCGCCAGATCACATGACGCCCGTCACGTGATGCTGCGGTGGGACTCTCACACCTGTGTTGTACTTTCCTCTACGGCGAGCAGGGCTGGTGGGGTTAATTGTTACCCTCCCCCTGAACGCCGTCCACCTGGCATTGGGAGGGATCTTGTGAAGTATTTATAGCGGGGCTATACATATGAGGGCTCAGACACCAGTCTATGCAATGCCTCCCAGGTGGTTGGAGGTATATATCCACCTTCTAAGGCTTCATATTGCCTAGATTTCCTTCTTCTCAATTAAAGTTGGAGCCATACGGCACTGAGCCAATCACGGCGAGCAATGTATTCTATTGAATACAAAGCCAGCTCGGATTTGCAGAGGCTGTGACATCATCAGCCCGCGCCTCTCTGACTCACTGTAATGTAGCCTGATCGAATTGGCAGAGGTTGTCTTCAATCCGAGCATACTTAGCAGGCTCTGTATTCATCACAGGCTACATCGCCTGCTGGGATTGGCTGAGCGGTGCAAACTGTATGCATACAGTATTACCGAGCATCCCAGCGGGGCTGACATCCATCTGGCGGCTGTTTGACCCGGCGTATAAGACGACCCCCAGTTTTTGGATGTGAAATTTAAATGTGAAAGGTTGTCTTATACGCCGTAAAATACGGTATCAAGTTTGTTTAATATTCTACCTAAAAATCATATCATATCTGCTGAGTCTGTAAAGCAGCTCTTGGTCCATTAGTGTTGAGACCAATATAATCATCTCGTAATGAAACATTGTAGGATTCAACAAGCAAGTGATTACCAGAGTGCTTAAGTGGCAGAAATGCTCTGTATAACTTTCAATTGATCTCTGAGACAAGTTAATAACCACACTTACCCCATTGCAACTGAATAATCCATCCACTACATGGTCACCAAAATTAAGTAGTCAGAGTTAGTTAATAAACATTTGCATTGGTTTGGTGGAATCACAGCCACATCAAAAGAGAAAAGACTTTCTTCAAAGGCAAAAAAGGTCTTGAAGTGGTATGACAAATATCTGAATTGTGATTATATATCAGACAGGAGGCTCATATCTTATGCATTAACTTTCTTTATTAATGCCCATAGCAGACATATTTAACTTTCTTTAATCAAATTCAATGTAAAAAATTTTTTATATACAAACTACAACTCCCAGCAGTCCCGAGAACCTAGGCCACGCCCAGGTAGTGACCTCTATATAATGGACTGCTTCTGGTGGTTCCTCCTCTTTCTTTCTGCTCATGGCTGAGATAAGTACTTTCCATATTTATATTTTATTGACAATGTTACGGCATCCGGGAAGGATGAGGGGAGTTTTTACCCCCTGATTCCTTGCCAGCTCATTACTGTTGTCATTTTTGCTTTTCTTTGTTTTTACCACTGTTTTGCCATTCACTTCTATTTCATATATATTTTTGTTTCTGTGCCCTCGTATACTCCTACAACCTTCAATTGTTTTTTGACTGCTATCCGGTCGGGGAGTTTTTTCTCCCCCTCCTCCCCCCGAGGCCGGAGTGCTGTGCCTTGCGGTACCTATACCGCTCTTCTTCCTCGCCGGGCGCCGTCACCGGGCGCCGCCATCTTGCCTCCCTCTCTTCTCCTCACAAACTCTCCTTCGCGCGCGAGCGGGGGGCGGCTTTTCGCCGCTCGCCCAATCAGCTCCTGGGGACGTAGTCTCGCGAGACTTCGCCCTCAGGTCACGAGGGATCCCGGGCTCCACTTCCCCTCCGCCGCAGTTCTGACGCGTAGGGAGAATAGGAGAGGAGCCTGTCCCTGTACGATCCGGCATATTGGTACACTTCTCAGGCACTATATCCAGCCCCATCGCTCAGGCATACTACCGAGCAGCTAACCTAGGTATTCTGCCTTCCCACTCCTCTCTTTTAAACGGTCCATTTATTACCCTGACAACTGCTAGTCCACCTCAGAACGCTGCATAACAGCTTGATATGTCAGAAATACCTGCCTCAACACCCCCCAGAGGGGATAACTCCCCCTCAGACTTTGCCCACACCCTGAGTGCATCTCAATTACAGGACATCATACAGTTGTCCATCCAAGCTGCCCTGGCCTCTGCCTCATCCTCCAGGACCCAGCAAACTATGGCCCCACCAATCCCACCGCCTCAGTGCGACGAACCGCCTGTAAAGAAGGGGAAAGCCTCACATAAGAGGAAGCATACCTCAGCGGTACATGACTCCCCGGCAGGGGAAGAAAATAATATGCTCCAGGCAGCCCCTAACACGGGCTACCAGACCCAGCATCCCACAGTCAAATCTCGACCCCTGGACCCCAGGGAGATACACCACAGGGGACATAAGGCCATTAGAAGGGCCAAACCTGACTCTTATGTGGACTCCTCAGAGGAGGACTCGGCCGATCCTTCTGTCGAATCAGACTTATCGGAGTCAGAGTCATATATTGACGATGCTGGGGATACGGCGCCTGACACAGCCGCCACCCCTACCTCACAGGGCGAAGTTCTCCTAGACGCTCTAGGAGAACCCTTCTTCCACCCAGACGCCATTACCCATCCGCGTTCTGGAGAATGGACCCCACTTCCTCACGTCTCCCAATACGTGGAGGTATGGGCTAGAAAATCACTGGACAGGACTAGTCGTAATAAACTGAGGGCAGAATGCCCCAGACCCTTCATCCCCAAGAAGGTTGTGGCTACCCTGGAGGTGGACCCCGTCCTGACAAAGTATTTGTTGAGGTCTGGTAAATTCCAGAAGAAGGGCATAGAACGCTCTTTTCGATCCATACAAGACCTGACCTGATCGGCCCCTTAACCAAAATCCTGAACCTTTCTGAGCAAGCCGCGGCAGCTCAGCAACCAGTGGATCTTCAACAACTCAGAGGTTGGGCACAACGGGCGATATGCTTAGCAGGCACCGCAAACACGGCTTGCTCGGTAGAGAGGCGCCGTTCCATACTTATGCGTCTAGACCCACAATTGTCTCATTTGGCAGAGTCGGAGCCTGGACCGTCGGCTGACGGCATGCTGTTTGGCGACTCGTTGATAAAGGATATCAACAAATTCGTGGGCCTCTTTACCAGCCTTGATAAGGCCCAAAATTCACTGAGAAGATCCGGGGCCAATAGGGTTTTTACCAGGGCCGGCAGAAATAAGGGCCGTTCTGCCGGCCGTACTCCCTCCTACAGGCCGCAGGGTAGAACCCCTAATCAATACCAGTACCAACAGGCTCCATCCTATGCCGCCCCGATGGCGCAACCTGCACCATTCTTTCCTCCCCGAGGCAGACCCTGTCGCGGACGTGGCGGACGTGGCTACCCTCGATCCCGACCTCCTACCGGTGAGTATACCCTACACTCCACGCATTCACATTCCTGTGGGGGGACGACTGAGGTATTTTATCCACGCCTGGTCTGCGATTACGGCAGACGCCTGGATTCTACACACAGTCACAGGGTTTACTATAGAACTACACTCTCTACCGACACTCAACACTTTCCCCCCCCCAATCCGGTTTGCAAACCAAAAAGTTGTCCTCATAGACAACGAACTACGAGACCTGCTGACCAAACAAGCAGTTACAGAGGTAGACCCCTGTTCTCCGGGCTTCGTAAGCAACCTGTTTCTAGTACACAAGAAGGGAGGAGGTTACCGCCCAGTAATAAACCTCAAAGAACTAAATCAGTATGTCGAGTATCGACACCTCAAGATGGAAGGAATTCACTTCCTCCGAGACCTCCTCCACCCTGGGGATTGGCTCGTGAAACTAGATCTAAAGGATGCATACCTCACGGTCCCGATACATCCAGATTCACAACACCTACTTCGATTTCTGTGGAAAAGCAGGATGTGGCAATTTACCTGCCTACCATTCGGCCTATCGTCCGCCCCTTGGTGTTTCACCAAACTCATGAAGCCAGTGGTAGCGGCACTAAGGAGCAGAGGGGTACGTCTGATCATATATCTGGACGACATCCTCATCATGGCCTATTCAATGAATCAGGCCCACCTTCACATGTCCTGGACAATGTCTTTACTACAAAGACTGGGCTTTATAATCAATCGAGAAAAATCGATCTTCGCCCCCCTCTCAACAATTGGAGTTCTTGGGTTTCACGGTCAACACCGTACAATCCACCCTCAGCCTTCCCAAGCCCAAACTTGCTTTGATTCGCAAAGAGATACGGACAACACTACTAAGAGGTTATCTGTCCCTTCGCGCACTAGCACGCCTGGTGGGTCTCCTGGCAGCTTCCATTCAAGCCATCTTCCCGGCTCCATTACATTACAGAGCTCTCCAGAGACTCAAGATTATGCATCTGAGACAGGGCCTCAAATATGCAGACGAGGTCCCCCTCTGCCAGGAAACTACCGAGGAACTGAAGTGGTGGCTTCACCACGCTGTAGAATGGAACGGCAAGACCATCTTCAACCCCAGCCCAGACATTATCATAGAATCAGACGCCAGTCGCCAGGGCTTGGGAGCCCGGTGCGGCACGTTCTCCACGGGAGGGACGTGGTCCACCGCGGAAGCCACACTCCATATCAACGCGCTGGAACTCTTGGCAGCCCTTTTTGCAGTCAAGAGCTTCATACCACACTCTTCCACCTGCTGTCTCCTGCTTCGCATGGACAATGTGGCGGCGGTACAATACGTCAACCGTCTGGGGGGCACCAAGTCCAAAGTCCTGGCGAATATCGCAAAGGACTTTTGGCACTTCTGTTTAACCCACAACATAACCCCCATTGCGGAATACATTCCGGGTGTCTCCAACTCGGTAGCCGACTGGTACTCGCGTTATCTTCGCGACTCCAGCGACTGGAGACTAGATCGTTCAGTGTTCCTTCAACTACAGCGCCTATGGGGACCACTGTTTATGGATCTCTTCGCCTCTCGCCTAAACCATCAACTGCCTCACTTCTTCAGCTGGAGGCCGGACCCGGAAGCATACGCGGTGGACGCCCTCCGCCAGCCTTGGCCGACGGGCACACACTATGCTTTCCCTCCGTTTCAGCTCATCCCCAGACTCCTCCTACGAATATCCACTCTGGAAGCGAGCGTAGTACTGATCACACCATGGTGGCTGACCCAACCGTGGTTTCCACTATTGCTAGGAATGACTGTGGACCTCCCCAGACTGATTCCCCACTTCCCTCACCTTCTCACCAGCCCGACCAAGACTTTACACCCCCTGATTCTAGAGAACAGCATGCCGCTCCTGGCGTGGTTGGTCTCGGGATCCCGGACACAGATAACGACCTTTCAAAGTCAGCTCGAGATCTCCTCGCCCTGGCCTAGGCCCCCGGGACTAGATCGGCATATCGATCAGCCTGGGGACTCTGGGTTCGTTGGTGTGACCAACGACAGGTTGATCCCGTACAGGCCCCTATATCGTTAGTGGTGAACTACTTGGCGGATTCATTCGAATCCGGCAAGTCGTATAGCTCCATTAACATATATCGATCGGCTATCTCGGCATATCACTGCCCCGTGGACTCTTTGCCCGTCGGCAAACATCCCCTGGTTTGTCGACTCTTGAGAGGTGTGAAATTCCAACGTCCCCCACGGCCTAGATACCAGGTGACCTGGGATGTCTCCAAGGTGCTTGATATGTTCGCCAGATGGGAGGACAACACAGACCTCTCACTGAGATTGCTATCCATAAAGTTGACAGTTCTACTATGTCTAGTCTCCCTCAAAAGGGTGTCGGACGTTAAGGCCCTAGACATCTCTAGGTGACAATTCTCGCCACAAGGGGTCACCTTTTCAGTAGTGCGCAGGACCAAGACCGGTATTCATTCGGTCTTTTACCCACTCTTTCCTGCACACCCGCTCCTCTGTGTCGTTCGTTGCCTTCAGGCATACGAATCACAGACCACTACGTTACGCTCCTCAGACTCTTCACAACTACTCGTGTCATATGTCAAACCGCATCGCCCTGTCTCGTCTGCCACTTTGGCGCGATGGGTGCGAGTCGCCATGGAGATGGCAGGAATCGATGTTACCCTTTTTGGAGCTCACTCCACCAGGGGAGCTATGGCTACTAAGGTAATCACATCAGGAGGCTCTCTTTCCGATCTCTTAGTAGCGGCGGATTGGTCCTCGGAGACCACCTTTCGTCGTTTCTACTTCAGACCGCAAGATCATATAGCCATGTCGGTCCTACCTTAAGTCTTATGAATGTATTACGTATAGTTATTTTACATGTTTAAATGCTAGCTTTGAACTTGCATAAGATATGAGCCTCCTGTCTGATATATAATTCTAGATTTTCCTAGCTTGTGACGGAAAATATTGATTATATGATGACAGGAGGCGAGTATCTTCCCTCCCGACCCACTCTATCACGTGTGTTTTTTGCATCTTTCAGGCTACTGAGTGCCGACGGTGGATTCTAAAGCTGGAGGATCCGATTAAGAGGACCATGGAGTCCCCTTCCCTGTTGGGATAAAGTTTTTTCCTGAGGATTCCTCGTTGGGGACACAGTCGATGGTCAGGTCACTCCCGGGAGCCTTTTGGATGTCGGCCGGCCGGCCTGAGATTCATAAGACATTCTACGTTTCTCCGTGTTTGTAGTGTTCCTGTATCGAATGTTTTAGCATCAAGAAAGAGGAGGAACCACTGGAAGCAGTCCATTATATAGAGGTCACTACCTGGGCGTGGCCTAGGTTCTCGGGACTGCTGAGAGTTGTAGTTTGTATATAAAAATTTTTTTACATTGAATTTGATTAAAGAAAGTTAAATATGTCTGCTATGGGCATTAATAAAGAAAGTTAATGCATAAGATAATCGCCTCCTGTCATCATATAATCAATATTTTCCGTCACAAGCTAGGAAAATCTAGAATTTTAAGCCCAATGTAGGTTAAATTAGCTCCAAACTGGGCAGAGAACAACAGTTCTTAAATCCTGATAAAATGTAGCCCTGAGTCATCTAGTTTAACAACACTGATTTAGCCTGTCTTGCAGCAGGTTCAGAGAAGACTAATCATGGCAAGGATTAAATACAGTATGTGGTACAGCATCTTGCTCTGTAGCTATTACACTTTAAAAAGGTTGAAAAATAATAATTAAGATTCATCCACACATTCCAGTGTAACATTTATATGTGGTAAAAAAAAAAAAAAGATATGTAGATAATGTCAGCTTGCTTGTGGTTACTATAAAGAACAGTTTAATAAATGCTCTAGCATTAAATGTTGCTTGAACTCATCAAAAGTAGCTGGGTACAGAAAGAGCTGGAGGGCCTACAAGGCTGTCAGATTGTTACAGTCTTTGCAGGCCAAACCTGACTTCATGTTTTCATTAATGATTATTACCTAATTATGTTGTCCTGTCTGCAGTCATAAGAGGCGGCATTGTTTTTACTATTGGTTAATTGTCATTTTATTATTTTACAAATATTTAATAATTATTTTTCACAAAAACAAGTATTTTATAATTAAATTAAAGAACGTATTCTGTCTCTACAAAGCATGCCAAAGTACAATAACATTTATAATGTGGAACCATCTGAAAGTGTACCTATGTTTAAAGCGGAATTAACCCCTGCAGTCTTCTGCCATAAAAACTGATAACAGCAACAGCAAGTTTTGGGACACCTGCATTTACACGCACATGACTTTTAATGGCATAGTCCGTAGGGTTCAATATTGAGTTGGCCCACCCTTTGCAGCTATAACAGCTTCAAAACTTCTGGGAAATGTGTCCACAAGGTTTAGGAGCATGTCTTTAAGAATGTTTGACCATTCTACAATGTTCAATTAAGACTGCAGCCAGACCAATCAATGTTTACCCTGATGCTTGATGTGGCAGAGGTAGAAGGATTTATTTACAAAGTTGTTTGTTGTCTCTGGATTTTTAAGGTAATGTGTTTACTCTATGTTATTTAGTGCTATAGTGTAGCGTGAAAACAGTCATGATTTCTATGTGTGCCAGGTTCACTATCTTGTTTTAGTGGACTGGCTGCTTGAGACAGAATGGTCACCTTGTATATACATATAAATGTCCCCAAACCTGGGGTCTGTAATTTGGCTGTATGCTTGAACTCCCTGGGATGTTGTACCACCAGGTGTACAGCCAAGTTCTATCATTACCCTCATGTATCCCCCAGCTGGGGGGCTTACTGAGCACTAACTTTAGGCTGAGCTGAGTAATCATGGGTGTTTCTCACCAGGTCTGTTAGCAAATTACCAGATACCTCCTGTTAGGTAGCTCTGTAGTGGGTTTTAGATGCATGCATGCACTTTATGTGACGTATTTGGTTTTAGTTTAGACAACGTTGTCTTGATAAATTGTTTTATGAATTCAGGTGTTGGTGATGGGTATCTAGTGTTTGCAATATGTACTAACTGACTTTCTCTGTGCAATTCAATTATACCTTGTTCAAACAGCCTGGTCTGCCCATAGCTCTTTTCTGAGGGTCTCTTTTCCCTCTGTTTCTTTCTAGTAGCAGACCTTACCCGTTTCCCAGGGTCTGTGCAAACAGAAATTCAGATCAATTTAGTGAATAGAAACAATTAGCTTCCAGATTTTTTGTCAAAGCTTAATTGAAGATGCAGAAATTAGAAGCTGATTGGATACAATGCACAGCTGTCTCTCCCGTTTTAGTAAATCAATCCTTTTGTGTAGTAGAGGTGGAGACTTGCAAATTAAGTTACTGGGACAGGATTTTTTTGCATTAACTCTATTCCAAAGCCTTTATTTAAAATAAAACTTGATAATATGTAAATGTATTTTTTTATAATATACTGGTTATTTTTAGACTATGCTTTGAAAGGTGAATTAAATAACGTATATTTTCTAGCATGCAGATAATTGTTTGTGAATTTTAGGAAAACCTTTACGACGGAACTAAAAATCACATTTAATATAAGCTTATCCCCATTTAAATTATTTTATTTACCATGAGCATATACAATGTTCAGCATAAATGAGTACACCCCTTTTAAAAAAAGTACGATTTTAATCAATATCTCAATGAATTAAAACAAAAACTGAGTTCTATAGAACATTTAATTAGAGGCCTGCCAGGTTGCATGCCTGGAAAAAGGTCTGGTATGGATTTTTGGGGGGACGACAGGACATTTTTTTTCATTTTGGCGTGGGGTTCCCCTTAAAATCCACACCAGACCTGAAGGGTCTGGTATGGATTTTTTTGGGGGGACCCCTACGCCATTTTTTTTAAAATAGCACCGGGTTCCCTTTAATATCCATACCAGACCTGAAGGGCCTGGTATGGAATTTGGGGGACCCCCACTCAATTTTTTTTTAAATTTTAGTTAAGGGTTTCCCTTAATATTCATACCAGACCCAAAGGGCCTGGTAATGGACTGGGGGTACCCATTCCATTTTTTTCAATGATTGTTATTTGTATTTTCTGTTACCTAAAGAATATGTTGATTACAAGAATTTGGCCATTTAGCAGAAGGTCAACACTATGGAGGTTATTTACTAAAGGAAAATCCACTTTGCACTGCAAGTGCAACTGAAAGTGCACTTAGAAGTGCAGTCACTGTAGATCTGAGGGGGGCATGCGAGAAAAATTAAAAACAGAATTTTTGCTTGCACATGATTGGATGCTAAAAATCAGCAGAGCTTCCTCTCGTTTTGATTTTCCACTAAGATCTGCAGTGACTGCAATTAATTGCAGTGCACTTGTAGTGCAAAGTGAATTTGCCTTTAGTAAATCAACCCCTCTGTTTGTTTGTTTTTATAGAAAACTGTTGTGTGTTGCTGTCAATCAAAGAAGAGTAAAATACGTGTCAGCTTCTGGCAACATGAATAATTAGAATATTTATTTATATGATAATTATGCATCTAGTTCCAGCTATATATGGGTGTAATTGTATGTTGCTGACATATGGATTTGAGAATAGTACAAAAGTCATAGGTACACTACACACTACATATCACTCCTTCACATACACAAAAGGAGGACATATTCAAACACAGGGATCCTTACACTAGGGAAGACATTTTGTTTACTTTAGGCCTATATACAGCCTACCTCACAAACAGCTGTTCTAGCAGACACCTCTCTGACTTTATCCACTTAAGACCCGGACACATATGCTGCTAAATGACCCAAGGTGTTTTTACAATTCGGCGCTGCGTCGCTTTAACAGACAATTGCGCGGTCGTGCGACGTGGCTTCCAAACAAAATTTGCGTCCTTTTCTTCCCACAAATAGAGCTTTCTTTCGGTGTTATTTGATCGCCTCTGCGATTTTTATTTTTTGCGCTATAAACTAAAATAGAGCGACAATTTTGAGAAAAATCACTATTTTTTTTACTTTTTGTTATAAAAAAAATCAAATAAACTAAATTTTAGTAAAACATTTAGGCCAAAATTAATTCAGCCACATGTCTTTAGTAAAAAAAAAAAAAATCGCAATAAAAAAAATAGCTACCTAGCGGGAACAGCGACACTAATACAGCGATCAGAAAAATGATCGCTTAGTGATGCTGGCAATAGGGAGTGAAAGGCTTAACTAGGGCAGTGATCAGGGGGTTAAAACTTTATTAGGGGGGGTGGGGGGGCTATCCTGGACCTAACATTAACTGACTTTTACACTGCCTGTCACACTGACACTAAATTCAGTGATTAGATCACTGCATTCAGTGACACTGTGACAGGGGGGTGGGGGGAGATCACAAGGGGTTAATGTGCCTATGTGTGTGTGTGTCAGTGTTGTGTTGGTGCACACTTACTGTGGATGTCTTCTCTCATCAGCAGCGGTGGGAAACACTGCTGCGATGAGAGGTGACATCATTTCCTCCTTCCTGTGTAAACACAGGAGGAGGAACTGACACGAAAGGGGAGCGCTCCCATTGGCTGGGAGCGATCGCGGGGGGGGGGGGGCCGAAAACACGGACATCCGCCCGCTCATCGGCGATCGCTCCCAGAGCCAGGGGGACCGATGGGACCCCCCGAACCGCACGAAGGCGAGGACGTAAATTTACGCCCTTGTGCCTGTACGAGCCATGTTGTGGCCGTAAATGTGCGTGCGGGGGTCCTTAAGTGGATAGAGAAGCAAGAAGCAGAATATTTCCTGTACTTTCTTTTTAAGCTTGTATTCCTAATATCTTTAGTTTTACTACATCAAGCTGTATGAAGATTTAAACTTTATATGTATTTCCAAGTTGATGCCAAGTGTGACCAAATAAACTCACACTTTGCTTTAAGGCAGCATGGCTATTGAACTTTTGAACGAAACGCCTTGAAAAAAGACACTAATTGACATAACACGTATCTGGTGTACTTTTACAGTTATCAGTGCCAGGTGGGCTGGTCTGAGTATTTAATAAAACTGCTGAATATTGATATCCCAGGAAGCACCTATGGATTTCTCTGCGGCTTCAGCGAGCTCTGCCAAGCGACCATCCCCAACAAGTCCAGTCTCGCCCCTTTAATACACTGGAAAGACCAAGAAATCCAAAGACGGCAGGCAGGTATTTGCTCCTCTCTGCCCCCCACTTGGGCACCCCACTCAGGGACTTTTGTCTCTAGTTTTATACACCAAAAATTTCCTAATTTTACTCTGAAAATCTTTGACCAGACCTAATTTACATGAGCTAATTAACTAATCCCCCTTACAACAGCTGATGACTTGGAGACCTGACCTTTAGGCTAGACTTGGTGTCTGTGTTAAAAGACACAATCGACATTATCACAAATACACCTTCACACAATTGCAGGGTTGAAGTTGAACACATCAGCCTCTTTCCATTAACCTGTTGAGTTCAGAATCAACAAACAGTAAATAGTTCTTTACAGATATCCTGGAATATATTGTGGATAAATATTACTGTCCCATTTTAGGTAGTCCAAGATATAATTTCTCAGTCACCCTATGCTCCTTATAGAGACACAGGGTGATTTAGACATACGAGGTGCATGGGGAGCTGAAGCAAGGGTATCTCATACTTTCTAAGAGATTCTGTGTTACACGGGCCCTCCCGTTAGTTACTAAACCCTCTTTTTTTTAAAATAACAAACATATCATACTTACCTCCTCTGTGCAGTTGGTTTTGCACAGAGCGACCCCCATCCTCCTCTTCTGGGGTCCCTCAGCAGTGCTTGTGACTCCTCTTCCCGAGTACTCCATTCGAGAAGTACTCTCCTTTGGAACACCCTTTAAGCAAGAGGCAGGATACCCCCGGCACCTGCATTATTGGATTTGATTGACAGCAGTGGGAGCCAATTGCTATTGCGCTGCTATCAATCTATCCAATCAGGGCACAAGACACTGACCAGAGCCGATGTGCTTGTTCCCGTCGCAGGAATTACGGGTCTCAGGTAAGTAAAAGGGGGGCTTGCGGGGGCTGCTGCATGAAAGGAGGTTTTTCACCATAATGCATAGAGTGCATTAAAGGTGAAAAAACCTTGAGGGTTTACAACCCCTTTAATTATTACCTTTATTTTTGCCTTCCACAGTGACTCCAATGAATTGACAAATGGTGATATGTGTTTTCAATTGAATCAAAATTTGGGGGATATGAAACCTCTTAATTTTCCTCATCCCTATTGGTAGGTACCCCAGAATGGCAGATGTCCCTTGTGATTGTGTGATCCTAAAATTTAAATGGTCCTATGTAAGTTAATTCATATCAAACAAACAATTTAATTATGGAAAAACACATTCTTGTTGAGACATATGGGATTTAGGTTTTGAGGACTGACAATTTATTTTACCTATGTTGCATATTTATCCATTACAGTGTGCAGGGTAGACAAAGTATCAGAAAAAACAACTTGACTTAGACCAGCAGAGACACATCACCCTTGCTGTAATAAATGCTTTGTAAAGAAACATTTATAGCGCTGTTATGAGGATAGGTTATGAGAAGATCTGTCATGGATGGCAGGCAATTGTGGGAGCAGAAAAAAATGAACAAAAGAACCTTCAAAGATAACAGGCAAGTTGTGAGATTCTTAAGTGACAGTGCTGCAAAAGTGGAGCTTTTAAAATGTCAATTTAATGTACTCACAACATGCAAACAAGATTAAAAAAGAGTCAGGAGGAAATATGTTGTAATTACACATGGAGTTTGTCAATCAGTTATTACGCATCATTGCTAACTGTAATGCAAACTATATCAATACATTTTATTTACAATAAAACCTCTTCAAATATGTCATCTAACTTTTTGTATATGTATTATGTCTGTTTTAAATACATTTATTGTGTGCTTTAAAGCTGTGCTCTAAGCAGATTGTTAAATACACAGATGAAAGATGTTTTTATTTCTGCCCATTCAATCCTGATATTTACAAAGCCAAGAGGGTGTCACCAATTACTATTAATAGAGGGCTTAAGGCAAAACTTTTTTTATTTTTAATAAAGTAGGGGAGGGGTATGATATAACCCCTGTAAGTTTTTTTTCCATCTGTGTCTCATTGGGGAGATTTTCCATAACTTCCTGTCCTATAGCCAAGGCAGGAAGTGAGGGGAAACCCTCCAAAGTGAGGGGATCTCTGGCTGCCAACAGGGTCACCAGAACTAGCATCCGCATTGGAAGATTCCCCTTACTGTTCTTCAGAATATCCAAAATGTGGGATTTTCTTTTTCTGTAATTTTCTATGATAATGGTAAGCATGACTAAAGGGGGGCTAATCTCTCTAAAAGGGGCACATATAGCAATACATATAGCATTTCAAAACCCTCTCTACTCTGGCCAAAACGATTAAAAAAACTGCCTTTAGTTTTACTTTAAGATATACAA
Organism: Rana kukunoris; assembly: GCA_029574335.1. Taxonomy (NCBI): domain Eukaryota; kingdom Metazoa; phylum Chordata; class Amphibia; order Anura; family Ranidae; genus Rana; species Rana kukunoris. The sequence continues at coordinate 121,545,714 of CM056056.1, forward strand.
TAGTATGCCTTCTGTACAGACAAAAAAAGAGCAACAGTAGCAGACTAATGAGGTAGCCCTTCTGCTCACTTGGCTTGTATTCAGTCAATACTTTGTAGAACCACCTTTCGCTGCAATTACAGCTGCAAGTCTTTTTGGGTATGTCTCTACCAGATTTGCACATCTAGAGAGGAAAATGTTTGCATATTCTTCTTTGCAAAATAGCTCAAGATCTGTCAGATTGGATGGAGAGTATCTGTAAATTTTCAAGTTTTGCCATAGTTTTTCAACTGGATTTAGGTCTGGACTTTGACTGGGCCATTCTAATGCCACGTACACACGATCATTTTTTGTGATGAAAAAAAACGACGTTTTCAAAAACTTCATTTAAAATCACCGTGTGTGGGCAAAACGTCATTTTATGTCTTCAAAAACTTCAAACTGTTTTCAAAACGTAGTTTTTTGTGTCATACAAAGTGATGGTGTGTGGGCAAAACGATGTTGAAAACAACGTTTTTAAAGCCGCGCATGCTCAGAGGCAAGTCATGAGACGGCTTCAATGGAACAGAGTGCCGTCGAACGTGGTGTACGTCACCATGCTTTGCTAGAGCATTTTGGAAAAACGATGGTGTGTATGCAACGTCGTTTTGGAAAATGAAGTTTAAAAAAACGTCGTTTTGTTTCATCACTTGAAACGTCGTTTTTTTTATCACAAAAAATGATCGTGTGTACGCGGCATTAGACACAAATATGCTTTGATCTAAGCCATTCCATTGTAGCTCTGTCTGTATGTTTAGGGGCATTGTCTTTCTGGAAGGTGAACCTTCACCCCAGGCTCAAGTCTTTTGCAGACTTTAACAATCATCTAAGATTGCAATGTATTTGTCTCCATCCATCTTCCCATCAACTCTTACCAGCTTTCCTGTCCCTGTTGAAGAAAAGCATCCCCACAACATGATACTGCCATCACCATGTTTCCTGGTGGGGATGGTGTGTTCAGGGTGATGTTCATTGTTAGTTTTCCACCACACATAGCGTTTTGCTTTTAGGCCAAAAAGTTCAATTTAGAAAATTACGTATTTCTGGTTTCCTAACCAACTAAGCCATTTTTGCCCTCTGTGGAATGTTTTATTTGGAATCTTGTAAGTGTCATTTTTGTTTGCACTAATAAATACATTTTTACAGTACTTTACTATGAGCATCATTTTCTTTTGTCGAGCCTGGTGGATGTCTTAGCTACCCCAAAGAGGCCCATCTTCCCAACACCAGAAACAAACATGTTTGACCTCCAAACTGCAAAGCTGAGGGACTTTTTTTTCTGGTGAGTAGGGATACGAATGGAGAGTGTGGCACATGGCATAGCATGAAACACTTTAGCACCTTTTAAACTTTTTTGAAGCACCAAGCACTTTATAAGAGACTAGTTCTGCAATGTAATTTTTTGTCATAAGAAGGATTTACTGTATGTATTATTGTATACTGTAAGCGCTGTATTATTTTGATTGGTATTACACTATATATACCCTACTTGTTGGGATTTTATTGCTCTGGCATATGAGCGATACTGGGACCCACCAAGAGAGGAGCAAAGATAACTGTGGGGGTGACAGCTTTGACATCAAAACATTTACTGAATATTAGAATACGGCAACAGGAAGATAAGCTTGCAGCTTTTGCTGACGATATTTTGTTTTTTTCTTTCTGCCCCCTTGATTTCCGTGCCTAATCTGATGCAAATCCTTGAACAGTTTAGAAAAATCTCCCATTTGAAAATTAACTACTCCAAATCGTTTGCGCTAAATGTGACGCTTCCCGAGTCGCTAGTAGCCCTATGTCAGGAGAATTTTCCCTTTTGATGGAAAACTGATGATATTACCTACTTGGGCATTAGGCTTCCGAGCAAGTTGTCAGAGCTTTATGACAAGAACTTTTTGAGTGAGTTGGCAGCCATACGGCAAGACATGCTTCGTTGGGATACTCCTACGATTTCTTGGTTTGGGCGAGCTGCTATCTTAAAGATGACCCCGATTATTGTATAAGTTGCAGACAATCCCGATCTCCTTGCTGCCCTCTTTCTTTGTGACGTATAAGAGGATGTGCACGAACTTCCTTTGGGGGACTAAAGCGCTGTGGATTAGTTGGGCAAAACTAGTGCTTCCAAAGCTAAATGGGGGCATTGGCCTCCCGGACATACAGAGATATTACTGGGCTATCCATTTGACGCAGGTAGTAGACTGGCAGGTGCATGCTCGTCATAAAGGCTGGGTCCATCTGGAAAGTTTGATCACTGGAGCCGACCTCTGTAAGATGCCCTGGTTCTCTAGGAAACACTGGATGTCTAGTGCTCAATCGCACCCACTAGTAGGGGCAACTTTGCTGGCATACGCAAAGGCTTGTGGAACCCATGCAGTTTCGAATACGGCCTGTGGCATAACACCCCTTAGGGGGAACCCTAATTTCCAACTGGGGCTAGAGAGTTCCTACCTGACGAGACTATGGCCACATGTGGACATGCTAGCCAAACAGTTCTTTTCGGGGGATAGATTTCTTACACTAAGGCCGCGTACACACGAGGGGATATGTCCGCTGAAAACGGTCCGATGGACCGTTTCAGCAGACATCTCCGCTCGTGTGTATGGGCTAGCGGACAGATTTGTCCACCCGACAGATTTCAAAGCAAGCTTTGAAATCTATCCGGTGGGAATCTGTCCGCCCGACATGTCTGCTGGTTAGTACACTTACCAGCAGACATGTCGGCTCCCACTGCCGCCGCGCCGCTGCCGAATGGATTCGGCGCATGCGCGGAAGTGTTTTACTTCCTGGTGCGGTGACGTAGCGGTGACGCGGCGGCGTCAACGTCACCGCCGCGTCATCGCCACGTCACCGCGCCGTCCGGCGGCGGGGAATTTGATCCGATGGTGTGTACACGCCATCGGATCAAACTCCCGATCGGACATATCCGATGGAAATGGTCCGCGGACCGTTTTCATCGGATATATCCGATCGTGTGTATGGGGCCTAAGAGAGGTGTCATCGTTGTCCCTAACCAAGACCTTTCCCCCACTGGCATATCTTCAGATAAAACACTTTCTCGATAACCCCAAGACCAGAGGTGACTTTTCCAAACAGGCCACAGTGTTTGAGTCGCTATGCTCTAGCCCCGCCCGTCAGAGGCATGTAATCTCGGTGCTTTATGCATCCATGTTTCTGAAACTTTGTACCTCTATGCAAGCAGAACAGGCCTTTTGGGAGGCCTGGTTGGAGAAATCAATCAAAGCTAAAAGTTGGGAGCGAGTCCACTGGTGCATACATAAAGGATCGCAAAACGTGAGCATCCAGGAAAATGGGTACAAGATTAGAACACGATGGTACCGGACGCCAGACCAGATACACAAATTCTGTCCAACAGTGCCGGACCGTTGCTGGAGATGTGGACAGACCTCGGGTACTTTCCTCCACATTTGGTGGGACTGCCCGCTAATCCAAACATTTTGGCGGAGGGTTCATTACGTGACGACGGCAGTATCATCGCTACCCCTGGAGTTTTCACCAGCACAGTATCTTCTTCATCTCTCAGAAATTCCTAATATTGCAAATCTGTGGCGATTCATATGATTAACGCGGCCAGACTGTGCTTGCCTGTTCACTGGAGAGACACGACACCCCCGTCTCCTAAAGAGTGGGTGGCACGCATTAACCATATTGCTGCGATAGAGGAGCTGATACATACTGCACAAGATAGAATCTCTAGCTTTTCCTATGTTTGGGAAGACTGGTTTACATTTAGGAATACGGCTATCTATCAGGACCTTATCAAGACGGTATGATGAATAATAGTGTGCACGGTGAGTCGGCTTTGCATGTGTTGTACGATAAAGTCGACTTTTTTCTGTACCAACATAGTAGATGGAGAGGGTAGCTGGTGGTTTCCCCACCCCCTCTCCGGGCATTTGAGTCCAGTTGATCCTCGCTCCCCACCCCTCCCCCCCTTTTTTTCCCCTCTCTCCCCTCTAGTTTCTTTCTTCTTCTTTACCTCTTCTCTTGGCATTAGCAATCTTAACGAGATGGGCAGATGGGTCTGCGCTTGGCGGATCTCTCCGGCCATCCCTGCTGGAGGAAACGGTCCTCCTAGGACTAAGGCGAAAGTAAACCAAAGGCCCTATCCTGACGTAACAGGCAACCTGCATTATCATCCCATCTATATGGGGGTTCCTTGTACGTCTATACATCTCCCCCCTTCTATGGGTCGGAGAACCTAGATACACTGCGGTATACTCATGTTATCTCATGTTACCAAAAATCTTAAATAAAATAGAAATAAAATAGAAAAAAAAATATTCTCACCCAAAATATCTGTTGCTATGCGGAAGTCCGTAATCTGCCTCTTCCGCTACCATCAGAAGATGGTTTGCAGTCTTTCTGCAGTTTTAATATACTCTCTCTCCTAATATGAATGTTTTTTAATAATTTTGTACAATGTTTTTGTATTTTTTGTATGAATAAATTTTTGTTATTTTTTCAAAAACACTGAACGTGTCTAAGAACCAATATTTACTGAGACTTGATCAGACTCATAGATTTATCTACTATCCATTTCCGATACACCATTGAGAATCCTTAACCCCTACCCCATTGTTTTATGGGCAATCTTTCTATTTCAATACTTTTGAAGGATTCAGGTGTACTCGGATTTATTTAAATTGTTCTACATTTTGATGTCAGCCCTATAACAAACCTTCTATACTTCCGCTACCACAGTCTGTCTTCTTCTGCTTCCTTTTCTAGTGAATGGGGCGTACTGCTTTCTGGGAACTATGTGTAATCCCAGAGAGCGGTCGCCCATTAACAAGTCGGTGCGAGACTCGCGCATGCACAGTAGGAAACGGGAGTGAAGACGTAAGGCTCCACTGCCTGTTTCTCTTAGTGTGAATGGCGGCACAGGACCTGCACCGATCGAGGGATCGGCATCGGGGGGCCATTGGCGTGGGCGAATAGGACAGGTAAGTGTCCTTATTAAAAGTCATCAGCTACACTGTTAGTAGCTACTGACTTTAAAAATAAAATAAAAATTGGGGGTAGAATACCGCTTTAAAGGGGCAACTACCCATCTATCACATTTTTGTGGTGAGGTAGGACGAGGGCCCGCTCACACATTATATGCACAGAATATTTATTGTTTTATTATTAATTTGGAGTTTCTCTAGGGGTATTTATAGCATCTAGTGCTCACTTTTATAATTATACACATATATCAATGGTTATCATTGGAAAACATGGGGTACGGTCTGTCATGTGACTTTGATGTCCAAAGTCATATGACAAGTCGCACAAGTGTGAATGGGGTGTAAGTAAAGTGATCTACACTAGGCACTAGTAGCTCTAGCCGTTTTCCAGTAAAAGTCTTAAAAATATGTGTACAAATCGGAAAGGAGGCAAATCTGGCATATGAATGAATGAATGAATGAAGAACTTGTATAGCGCAGCACATGCGAAGTAAATCGCCTCTGGGCGCTTGTTGTTCCTGTCTCCTTTGTGATCAAAAGAGATGCGTCTTAATCTTTCTCCTGAAGACCAAGTAGTTCTCCTCCAGTCTAATGCTGACTGGTAAGGCGTTCCATAGTCTGGGACCTTGGACAGCGAATCTCCTGTCTCCTTTGGACTTGTATCTGGCTTTCGGTATTTGAAGCCGATTTTGATTGTTGGATCGTAGAATACGATTGGGATTGTACATTTTTAATTTTTCGCATAGATAATGGGGAGCATTCCCATGGATACATCTATGCGTTAGACAGAGTGCTTTAAAAGTGATTCTGTCATTGACTGGTAGCCAGTGAAGGGATCTCAACGAAGGTGAGATTGTTTCCCAGGGTTTTTTCCCAGTCACAAGTCTGGCGGCCGTATTTTGCACGACTTGAAGACGAGCGATTTGGTACTTGGGGAGTCCGAGGTAAAGGGCATTTGCATAGTCCAATCTGGAGTTTACAATTGCTCCCACCACGACCGCTATGTCCTTCTTCGGAATAAAAGGCGTGAGTCTGCGTAGTAGGCGCAGCAGATAGTGAGATCCGCTGACTACTGCCCCTATTTGTGCGTTCATTGTCATGTCGGAGTCAAAGATGACCCCAAGACTTTTGACTTTGGCGCTAGGGGTGATGACTTTGCCCAGAATGGGCGGGGGGATCCAGGTTGTTATCGGTTGATTCCTGCGCTTGGCGTGAAACAGAAGAAGTTCTGTTTTCGCTCCGTTGAGTTTGAGATAACTCTTTGTCATCCAATCCTCTATCAAAGAGAGGCATGTCTCTAGATCGAGTTGGTGATCCTTTTTATTGCTAATGCGGAAGTACAATTGCGTGTCGTCTGCGTAAGAGTGATATAGCAGTTTTTGGCTGCTGATGATTTCAAAAAGAGGACGCAGATAGATGTTGAATAACATCGGCGACAGGGGAGATCCCTGAGGGACCCCGCACGATAATGTGCGTTGTTCCGAAGTGAATGATCCTTGCTTGACTATTTGCGATCGGTTTTCCAAAAAAGAGGAGAACCAAGATAGATCGCTTTCTGCGACTTTGGCTACTTTAGCCAGCCGAGTCAATAACAGCTTGTGATCAACTGTGTCAAAGGCTGCGCTTAGGTCCAGCAGAACCAGAAGAGAAGATTCTCCTTCGTCTGCGGCCTCAAGAACATCGTCCCATATCTTAAGCAATGCTGTTTCCGTCCCGTGTCCGGGACGGAATCCTGATTGCAATGGGTCGAGTAAGTTGTGGGTATCTAGATGCTGTTGCAGCTGCTGTACCACTGCTTTCTCCATTACCTTGGAGAGAACATTTAAGCCTGTTATGGGGCGCCAGTTGAGTGGATCCTTAGGATCCAGGGTGGCTTTCTTCAAGATGGGTTGAATGAAGCCCTCCTTCAGCTGGGAGGGCATTATGCCCTCCCTGAAGGATTGGTTAATAAGCTGCGTGACAGGAGGTGCCAGGATGTCGGCGCATTCCTTCAGCAGTTTGGTGGGGATAATATCATTTGGCGCCGTGCTGTTGCGCAGAGTGCCGATGATATTTTTTGTGGTCTGAATGGAGATGGGTTCCAGCGTGAACTCACCAAACTGTGGTGAATTGTTGCCGGTGCTGTGTAAATGACTACGGGGGGGGCTGGGAAGGCAATTGTTCCGCTGAATGCTTTGCCGGATTGCCTCAATTTTGTTAATGAAGCAATCCGATAACTCATCGCAAAATTCTTGTGTATCCAAGTTGGGGGCTTCAAGACATCCTGGATTCATGGTCTGAGTGACCAGTTTGAAGAGTTCGCGGGGGCGATTTAGGGCACCGTTGATAGCCTCAGAAAAATAATTTTTCTTGGCTTCGAAGATTTGCTTGTAGTATTTTCTGGTTATTGCCTTGTAAATCGCGAGGTTCTCATCTGAGGAGCTTCTCTTCCAGGCTGCTTCTGCCCTTCTGCGCTCTTGCTTCAGTAACGCCAGCTGGTTGTTGAACCAGCCGGAGTTATGTTTCCTGATCTGGGTCTTTCGTTTCGGCGCTATCAAGTCAGCTGACTGCAATAGTGCTGTGTTTATGGCCTCTAGTGTTTCTTCCGCTGTTTGGTGCGGCTGAATTGTGTTTATTTTTACCCCTAGCGTAGTTTTGAAGAGTTCCGAGTGGAGCTTCTTCTGACATCTGGTCCAGTGTGTTGTCACTGGATTTGATGTTTTTGTTAAGGGGGGGAATTCGGAAATAATGAATTTAATTGCATGGTGATCTGTCCATGGCAATGGTTCATTTTCCAAGATTTTCATTTCCAGATCTTGTCTGAAAATAAGATCGAGCGTATGACCTGAAGCATGTGTGGGCCCACATACTAATTGCTGAAGCCCTAATCCTTCCAGGTGGTCGATGCAGGCGTCGGCAATGGGGTCTTGTGGGGAGTTGGCCCAAAGGTTGAAGTCCCCGAGCAGCAAAAGGTGTTTGCTATTCAGGGTATAGGTGGAGACAAAGTCCGTCAAAGATGGGAGCAGCTGCGACTTGGGGCCAGGTGGCCTATAGCAGAGTAGAATCCGGACGGTCTTCTGGCCGTTTACTTGCAGTTGAAGAGTAAGGGTTTCCATGAACGGAAGAGGGTTTTGGAGGCTTGGTTTTGTGATCGCAAGACGCGTCTTATGGATCACTGCCAGTCCTCCTCCTCTTTGCCCTATTCTGTTTTCCGTAATAATACGGTAGTTTTCTGGCACCAATTCTCCTAGAATGGTGTTACAGTCGGCTGTGAGCCAGCTCTCTGTAATAAAGAGGCAGTCTAGGTCGTGTTGTAGAATGAAATCATGGATTTCAAGTCGGTGTTTTACTGCCGATCTTGTGTTGATCAGAGCACATGAAATGTGCTTAGGTTGGGGTAAACGGCTAAAAATTTTGACGGTCGATCGTCGATCGATCCTCAAAAGGTGCTCAATTCTTAGGGTCTTTTTGGTGATGGCTGGCAGTATTGCGGCGAAATGCCTCAAATTCCCAATGGTTTCTGCGGAGTAGCGCAGATTAGCCATGGTCGCCATTCACCGGGGAGAAAAGTCGTTCCTTTTGGTGGCGATGATCAGCTGGTGGTGGGGAGAGGAATCCTTGAATCCTCTCTCCTAGCTATTTTTTATTTGGTCCAGAGGAAGGCAAAAAACACCCTGGCCCAGCTAAGCCAATGTGCTGGGCAGGGAGAAAAAATTCCTTCCTGATCCCTAAGAGGCGATCGGCACAAACCCTGGATCAAATGCTGATATGATTGTGAGGGGCTGGGGTGAAAGGTATTGCTAAAGCTGGGGAAGGGGAGGTGTACCAAGATGGCCGCCGACAGAGGCCCCAGGCTGGGGAGCTAACACTGGCTGCAGACAGCCAGAGAGGGCTGGTTGGGTGAATCGGGGATGGCTGGGGTCTTCCAGGGGTGAGGGGGGGTATGCCAGGTGAATCTGGGGGTGATCCCGAGCGATGTTGCGGTGCGCCGGTAGGCCGCGGTTGAAGCCGCGGACTTTCCTGAGCCGTGGATGCCGCGGACCTAGCATAGGCTGGCGCGGACCGCCAAAAAGGACAGAAATTTTCTGCGGGGGAGGGGTGGCGAGGGGGGGTGCCTCGGTTGTGGTCTGTGGTGAGTGTGGGCTGATTCCTGGCTAAAAACAAGCTGCAGCTTGTCCTGAAAAGGACGGCCGCTCTTGATTCCAGGGGGGGGGGGCAGGTTTTACCTGCCAGATGGAGTCCAGAGTAGGTTTGATGGAGAGAGGCTGGAGGAGGCCCGGAGGAGCCTGAAGGAGATCCGGATCCAAATGCAGGTAGGTGGTACAGTAGGAGCTGAGGCTGGAAGGACTGGGGGAGACCCTGCCTGCCTGCTGCCTACGCCTGCCTGGAGCTAAAGCAGCACGCTCCTACTCCTAGGAGCGAGTGCCGATGGGGGCTCCTGCTGCTACTCCGCTGCCTAACTGACTGACTGACTGACTGATCCAGTACGAGATCCAGTCCTCAAGGGGGCAGCGTGGACATGTCAAACATAACAACGAAAAGGTTTTTGTCCTGAACAAATAGATATATTTAGAACTCTACTGTATATCGGTCTCACAGCTGCTCATGCATAGAATCTCTCATTGGATTTAATTAATATCACATGCCTAAAGTTCTTGGGTGAATTCCAATATCTGTATCTTTTTATATACAGTAGAAAGTGAGGTGACATATTACTATTAATAATAAATGCCTTTTTTGGTGGAAGTTTCACGTGAGAATTGTGCTTTCCTAGAGCTTGCCAAAGGCACGTCATTTGTATATGTTCCATATTCTGACATTTGTCGAGTTTTCAGTCAGACATATTTTTCATTGCTAAAAATTATGTAATTTTCATATATTAAGCAGCGATTAAAAATATATTACACCATATAGATATTTCTAAAAATACTTCATCTGTATATTACAACCTACTTGTTTTAGCACAGAAAAAAAAAAAACATTATTTTAATTTTCCACACCATACTGTAGATTGTGATATGTTTTTGTCCACTATAGGATGTATGACCTTTAAGAGAAAGGCCTTTGTTTAGGTAATCATAAATACCCATATCTATGACTGGTATTACATATCTGCAGTAATTTAAAAAGTAAAAAAAAATAAAAACTACAGACAAGACACATAATTCAATAGCTTCTTGCCTTCTTGGCTTTAGATGAGTTATTTGAAGAGAAAACAGTCCAATATAATTTAGTCTTGTCCCACAAAATGTCCCACAAAATGAAACCTGTCAATAAAATAATACTTTGTAGTCATTATCCACAGCTAACCATCTAGAAAAATATCGTTTGACTCACCAGTAAAACCCAAGTTCTCATTAGCCAGCTGCAGAAAAAAAAAAAACAATAAGTGACGACGCAGATTATAGTATATTAAACAGCAAAAAATAAGTTCATAGGATAGTCCCTTTGAGCATATGCAGCTCTGTGTGAAGATAAACAGTCTATGTGGATAGGGCAGCCTTGTACAGGGAGTTGAAGCCACTCCAGATAGGAGCGCACACCTTGTTTAAGATTAACCTCATTTACTGTTCTGGAGCAACCACACTTGCAAAGTGCACAGTCTAAGGCCCCATACACATGAGCAGACAGATTTGTTCAAATTGGTCGGACAGACCAATTTGAACAAATCTGTCTGCTGGGATGTATTGGTTTGATCGTGTACACAAGATCAAACCAAAATCGCCGCCGGAAGACGGCGCGCTGACGTGTCGGTGACGTGGCGGTGATGTTGACGCCGCCACGTCACCGCACCAGGAAGTGAATTACTTCCGCGCATGCGTCGAATCCATTCGACGCATGTCCGAGAAGATATGTCTGCTGGTTAGCGTACTAACCAGCAGACATATCGGGCCGACGGGTTCCCAGCCGACAGATTTCAAAGCATACTGGTGGCCAAATCCGTCGGCTCGTCCGTACACACAATCGAATCTGTCTGCTGGGACGGTCGGGCCGACCGTTTCCAGCAGATACTGTAGATTTGATCGTGTGTATGCGGCCTATTTGCCTGTAGTAAATTAACCCCAATGTGTACAACCAGCACATCATTGGAAATACAATTTGCATATGGATGTACCTGTATGTCCTCTTTAAGAGGCGACATTACAGGCGCGCACTCCCTGAGTGTGACAGTGGGTGCCTGCCATTGTCTTACGGAGTGGCAGAACGGGGGGATGCTTGTGTTAACAAGGCATCTCGCTGTTCTGCCTAGTGACAGTACCTCTTATTGGGAGCAGCGATCAGTGTCGTGTCACATGTAGTCACATGTCACATGTAGTCCATCCCCCACACAGTTACAATCACTCCCTAGGACACACTTAACCCCTACCCTTCTTTAACCCCTTCACTGCCAGTGTCATTTACACGGTAAACAGTGCATTTTTATAGCACTGATCACTGTATAAATGACAATGGTCCTAAAATAGCATAAAAAGTCTTCGGTGTGTCCCCTGGAATATTGCAGTCATGATAAAAATCGCTGATCCTCGCTATTACTAATAAAAAAATAACAATAAAAATGCCGTAAAATTATCCCCGATTTTGTAGATGGTATTACTTTTGCACAAACCAATCAATATACACTTATTGTGATTTTTTTTTGCCAAAGATATGTAGAAGAATTCATATCAGCCTCAACTGATTAAAGAAATAGTTTTTTTTATGTATTTTTTGGGGATATTTATTATAGCAAAAAGCAAAAAAAAATATTCCAAATTAAAATAAAAACCGCAGAGGTGATCAAATACCACCGAAAGAAAGCTCTATTTGTGGGAAAAAAAGGACATAAATTTTGTTTGGGAGCCACGTCGCACGACAGCATAATTGTCAGTTAAAGCGATGCAGAATCACAAAAAAATGGCTCGGCCATTGGGCAGCCAAATCCTCCGGGGCTGAAGTGGTTAAAAAATAGTTTTTTTGGTTACAATTCTCAAGGTATTCCTATAGAGCCATCTGTTAGGCCCCGTACACACGAGTAAATCTATCTGTTCAAATCGGTCGGACAGACCGATTTGAACAGATCTGTCTGCTGGGATGTATTGGTTTGATCGTGTACACACGTTTAAACCAAAATCCCCGCCGGCAGACAACGCGCTGACGTGGCGGTGACGTTGACGCCGCCATGTCACCGCACCAGGAAGTAAAACACTTCCGCGCATGCGTCGAAACCATTCGACGCGTGTGCGAGCAGATATGTCTGCTGGTTGGCATACTAACCAGCAGACATGTCGGGCGGATGGGTTCCCAGCCGACAGATTTGAAAGCATGCTTACAAATCTGTCGGCTGGCCAAATTCGTCTGTTTGCCCGTACACACGATCGAATCTGTCTGCTGAAACGGTCTGGCAGACCGTTTCCAGCAGACAGATTTGATCGTGTGTACGCGGCCTAAGGCCGCGTACACATGGAGGGACATATCCGATGGAAACGGTCCTTGGACCGTTTTCATCGGATATGTCCGCTGGGCTATTTTGGTCCGACGGCGTGTACACACCATCGGATCAAAATCTCCACCGGCAGACAGCGCGGTGACGTGGCGGTGATGTTGACGCCGCCACGTCAGCGCACCAGGAAGTAAACAACTTCCACGCATGCCCGTGTACTGACCAGCGGACCTATCCGATGGACATGTTTTAAAATTTGTCCGCCGGTCAGACATGTCTGCTAGCCCGTACACACGATCGGATTTGTCCGCTGAACTGGTCCGTCGGACCAGTTTGAGCGGACAAATTCAATCGTGTGTATGCGGCCTAGGTGTGAGCCTCCTGCCCAGTATGAAAACACACAACTTACTGAATGCCATGTAAATATATAGTGAGATCCCATGCCACCAATCAATCCTTCTTGTTTATCTATATGGGATGAGAAAGAAAGTTTACCGCTCAGAGGTCCCAGGGAACTGCAAGGTGGAGTCCAAACACCTGGGTGCAGGCACTGCAATAGTATGCAAAAATGTATAGAGAAAAACTGGGATGGCCGCACTCTAAAAAAATGGTTCCTTATAATAAAACTGGTCACAACATGAACATATATATATATCACAGCAAAAAATCTGGAGAAAAGCTGAAAAAAAACTGACGCGTTTCACACTACCATACAGTGCTTATTCATAGCTAGAGATAAGCTATGAATAAGCACTGTATGATAGTGTGAAACGCATCAGTTTTTCTCCTGATTTTTTGCTGTGATATGTTCATGTTGTGACCAGTTTTATTAAAAAGAACCATTTTTTTGGAGTGCGGCCGTCCCGGTTTTTCTCTATACATTTTTGTTTATCTATATGCCATCCATTTTGGTCACTCACTCTATTTTCCTTTGGTACTGGTTTTCATCACCTAGTTTTTTAGTAACTTCAACCAGCTTTCAATTGCTTGAGTCACCAATGGCATTAAATCCGATCTTTGGATAAATGTTAGGCTAGCTAGACATTAGAGGATAGTGTAGTGCGATAAGTATGTTTCTATTTATTGTCGCTACACCTTACCAGAAACTATATTTATTCTACATGTTTACATTGCTTTCAAACATATTTTTTTTTTCTGTAAAATATTTTTTTAAGCTTACAAAAAAATATATCTGACCTTTAATTATATTTTTTATTAAGGGTTAACAATATTCATTTAAATGTTATGTACAGCATCAAGATAAACATGCAACATAGGAAGTCAGCAATAAGCAGGCAATGTGCATCTTCACATCATCCAGGAAATATAATATATACGAAATAGAAAAGGTAATAGACTCGGAGTGGAAAACCACTCAATAGTAATGTAAACATCAATTCGCATTATGGCGTACTGACAATAAATAGAAAAACTTGCATTCAAGCTATTAAATAAAACTTCTTTTGTGTGGTTCTATACTGAACACAGATCCAGAAACCTTTAGGCTGGGTTCACACTTGTGCGAATTGGATGTGGGTTTCTCATGACAGGAGATTGTCACCAGCTTTCTAAGGAGACAGTTCACATATCTCCGGTGTGGCTGCGGAGCGGCTTGCACAGGAGTCCTGTGTGTCTTTGGCTCAGTTTCAGGGCGGAATTCAGGCAAAAATATGGCCCTGATTCCTCCCTGAAATGAAGAACAGGGACACATCAGACCCCTGCTGCGAGTCACATCTGTATTAGGTGTGATCCTAGCTTTAGCTTTACTAAGGATCCCAACAATGAGATGTTGTAGTTATTTTATTATCAGCTGACAGGTGGAGGAAGCTGAGGCTAATAACGAGTCTAATAAATTAGTGGTGAGAATGGGAAATAACATCGGTACAAGTTCTAATGGTTTACAGTTTTGTGTAATTAAAATTGTACAATACAATCCTCGAAAATCTCACTAGCTTGCTTGCATTTTTCGAGTGGAATTTAGTGCAGGGTGAGTGAGGAGTAGGGGTGGACCAGGCTGACAGTTTCCTGGCTGATCACTTCTGGCAGAAGTGGTGCAGCCATCAGAGTGGCCCAGAGGGGGAATTCCCTGATCCCCCGGCCGCTCTGATGTCCTGTAAAAAAGCTTGCATCAATCAGCCAGGAAACTGTCAGCTGGAGGATACAGAGCAGAAGGACTGGACTGACCTGGGGCCGCTTCAAGCTGAGGCTGCAGAGGTCCCCTCCATCCCTCTCTCCTCCTCCTCCTCTTGTGTGTCACGAAGATGTGGGTCTGTGTTTGAAGGGGCTGTAACAAGGTCCCATTCCCCTAGACCACCTTGTGTCTAGGGGGACGGGATCTTGTTACAGCGCCACCAAACACAGACCCAGCTGCATTTATGGACACAGTGAGTTGCATTGATGGGCAGTGAGCTTCATTGAAGCACAGTGAGGCTACATGTATGAGCATAGAGAGACTGAATTTATGGGCACAGTGAGGCTGCATTTTTTGGGTACAGTGAGCATACATTTTTGGTCACAGTGAGGATACATTTATGCGCACAGAGGGACTGCATTTATGGGCACAGTGAGCTACATTTATGGGCACAGTGAGTCTGCATTTATGGGCACAGTGAGGCTGCATTTATGGCCACAGTGAGGCTGCATTTATGGTCACAGTGAGCTACATTTATGGGCACAGTGAGGCTACATTCATGGGCACAGTGAGATACATTTATGGACACAATGAGGCTGCATTTATGGGCACAGTGAGGCTACCTTTATGGGCACAGTGAGTGTCATGAACAGCTTCGGCCACCAGATGGCGCTAGCGGCGCATCAGCGCGCACTGGGCGCGCGCATTCGCGGCAATGGCGCGCGGGCACGCGCGATCACGGCACCACGACGGGAGCGGGCACGCGCACCGGCGGTAACGGCGCGCGTGCACGCGCAAACGTCACTCTGGCGCCAAAAAAGGGCATTTAAACTTGCTGTCAGCCTTTGCCTCTTGCTGTCCGGTCTACAGCAGTTCCTGAGATTATCTGTACCCGTCCAAAGTCTTCCAACCCCCCGGATACCATCTTGCCATCAGGAAACTTCTTGTTACTGCAAAGGGACTTATTGCCCCAAATCAGGCAAGCCTCTGCTGGGATTTCCCCTTCTTCAGGTCTGGAGCTACAAACTAGGGACGGTTTGCTTTGGTATCAAGACAAGATCTTTGTACCTGAAGATCTACGGGTCAGTGTCCTGAGTTCTTGTCATGACCACGAGCTGGCTGGCCATTTCGGGGTACATAAGACTTCAGAACTCCTGCAACGCACCTTTTGGTGGCCCCAACTCCTGAAAGACTGCAGGGATTACGTGGAATCTTGCACCACGTGCATTCGAAACAAGGGGAGCAAGCTCAGAGCCTGGGGACTCCTGAAACCGCTACCAGTACCGGAAAGACCATGGAGAATGATCTCCATGGATTTCATTGTGGAGCTTCCCCCGTCGGAGGGCTTCACCACTATCTTTGTGGTAGTAGACAGACTCTCAAAGATGGCACACTTCATACCTTTGAAGGGTACACCCTCTGCCCCGGAGACGGCTAAAGCCTTTATCAAGGAAGTTGTTAGGCTCCACGGTGTTCCTGTGGACATCGTGTCTGATCGAGGGGTGCAATTCACCTCCAGGTTTTGGAAGGCACTTTGCAGCAGTCTCAAGATTGGCCTGTCATTCTCATCAGCGTACCACCCACAATCAAACGGGCAGACAGAGAGAACAAATCAGACACTTGAACAGTATCTTCGCTGCTTCTCCTCCTTCTCTCAGGAAGATTGGGTGTCCTTGCTGCCCCTGGCGGAATTCGCATACAATAACTCTGTCCACTCTGCCACTAAACAATCGCCCTTTTATGCGAACTATGGCTTCCATCCTTTGTTCCTGTCCAATTCCGTTCCGGAGTGTTCGGTACCCGCCGTCCAGGAGACTTTGACCTTCTTTGATACAAATAATAAGATTCTGCAGGAGACAATGACTAAGACACAGGAGCGTAATAAAGAAATCTTCGACAAGAAAAGAAGAGGCGAACTCAATCTGGAACCTGGAACTAAAGTTTATCTGTCCACTCTGAATTTAAAACTTGCATGCCCCACGAAGAAACTAGGCCCTAAGTTTGTGGGCCCCTTCCCTGTCAAGAGGAAGATAAATGAGGTTGCCTACGAACTTGAGTTGCCAGAGACCTTCCGCATTCACCCGGTCTTCCATGTTGCCCTGCTTAAGCCAGACATTTCTGATCCCTTTCCTGAGAGGAACACTGGTCCTCCTGAGCCGGTTCTAGTGGACGGCGAGGAGGAATTTGAGGATGAATCCATCCTGGATTGCAGGAAAAGACGCAACCAAGTTCAGTTCCTCGTCAAATGGAAAGGGTATGGGCCCGAGGAGAATTCATGGGAACCGGAGGACAACATAAACGCTGAAAGGCTAATTCAGTCATTTAAAGACTCCCACCCGCTGGAGCTATCCCGGTTGGGCATCCGGAGGCTGCCCATTGGAGGGGGGCAATGTCATGAACAGCTTCGGCCACCAGATGGCGCTAGCGGCGCATCAGCGCGCACGGGGCGCGCGCATTCGCGGCAATGGCGCGCGGGCACGCGCGATCACGGCACCACGACGGGAGCGGGCACGTGCACCGGCGGTAACGGCACGCATGCACGCGCAAACGTCACTCTGGCGCCAAAAAAGGGCATTTAAACTTGCTGTCAGCCTTTGCCTCTTGCTGTCCGGTCTACAGCAGTTCCTGAGATTATCTGTACCCGTCCTGCTTGTACCTGTTCCTGACAACCCGGCCTGTTCCTGACTTCTCTTGCCTTCCGCCTGCCCTGACCTAGTGCCTGCTTGACGATCCGCCTGCCTGACCCTCTATAGCCGCTGCTGCCCGCCTGTTGTCGACCCGGTCTGAACCTGACTCTGCCTTGCCTGCCGCACCTGCACCTGATCCGCCAGCCTGCCACGGACTCTCCTGCTGGGACTTATCTCCACTGTACTACGGTACACCTCCCCCGCTCTGGTGGTCCCTTTGCTTCCAGTTGTCCTCACCTGCCGCCTGCAGCTATCAGCCTACACCTGCTACTCTACGCAGCACTGAAGCCGTCTGAAGCCTTCCCAGCCCAGCATCTGCGCTGCAACCGGCGCTCGTGCGACTCTGCACTCCCGTACCCCCTGTCCACTCTACCAGGGGTCTCGGGATCAGAGGAGTAAGGGCAGCCACTCCTTGCACGTCGGGCTCGACCACCAGGTACGTGACAGTGAGGCTATCTTTATAGGCACAATGGGGCTGCATTTATAGACACAGTGAGCTACATTTATGGGCACGGTGAGGCTGCATTTATGGGCACAGTGAGGCTGCATTCATTGGCCATGAGGCTGCATTCATGGGCCATGAGGCTGCATTCATGGGAATAGTGAAGCTGCATTAAAGGGCACAGTGAGGCTGTACATCAACCCAGTGCAACATTTTCCCAAATATGGACTTTAACACATTTGGTTAGTTTCATTTTTTTAGCGATCAATGCTATAAAAATGCATTGGATTACTATAAAAATGCCACTGGCAGTAAAGGGGTTAACACTAGGGGGCAGGGAAGGGGTTAAGTGTGTTCCTGGGTGTGTTCTAACTGTATGGGGGGGTGGACTCACTAGGGGAAATCACTGATCTTCTGTTCATACATTGTATGAACAGAAGATCAGCGTTTCCCCTGCTGACAGGACCGGGAGCTATGTGTTTACACACATAGCTCCCGGTCCCCGCTCTGTAACGAGCGATCGCGTGTACCCGGCGGCGATCATGCCCGCCGGGCAGGCGCATAGGACTTGGGGGCGCGACGGCGGCGCGTACGTGCCCCCTAGCGGCCGCTAAGGTGCCGACGTAGAGCTACGGGCTCTCGTCCAGGAGAGCCGACCTGCCGCCGTATAACTGCGGCGGCTGGTCGGCAAGCAGTTAATAAAAATAATAAACTTGTTATACTTACCTGCTCTGTGCAATGGCAGCCCCAGTCCTCCTCTTCTCCTGTCCTCTAGTGACGTTTCTGGATGCTCCCCTCTGTTGAATGCCCCCAAAGCAAGCCACTTTCTATTGAGCACTCATACAGGCTCGCTACTGAGCCATGATGTCTGTGTCTATTGACACAGACAGCAGGGCTCGACTCACCCCTGCTCCCTCATCATAGGATTTTATTGACAGGAGTAAGATCCTATGTCTCCCATTGCTATTAATTTGCCCAGTGAGGAGGGACAGAGTCAGGAGAGACACTACTCTCATGCACATCTGGGTCAAAATCTGGCTCAGGTAAGGGAAGCTGGGGGATCCTCTACAGAAGTTTTTTTTTACCTTAGTGTATAGAATGCATTAAGGTTAATAAAAAAAATAAAAAAAACATAAGGCTAAAATCAGTTGAAAATCATGGAAAATAATTATGAAAAAACATATAACTGCAGCAGTGTACACTGCTAAAAATAGCAGATGGATTGCGTGTCATATTCTAGTTTGTCTTTTCATATTTGGCTTGTTTCTAGGCATTGCATGAATAAAGGTATATACAGACAAACCATTGAATTGAAGTACACTTACACATTTTATTGGATAGAAATCATATAATTTATACAGTGTGTGCTACTGATCTGTTTTTGCACTGTATTGATGCATTACTACTATTATTACAGTTAGAAATCATGTTAAGTGCCACTATCCGAGCTGCTTTTGGTTTATTATTTCTATAACAACATTTATCACAATGCTGTGCATTGGTGAATTTCTTATTTTGATATACTTTGCATACTTTTATCTAGAAAGTGAATACATTCTTTTTATTTTGGTGAGGATCAAAATTGGTGAGTAATTGTGTGTTTTGATAACTTTAGCCTGTTCTGTCTTCATATCTGCTTCTTTTACTTTGTTGTATCACCTTAGCACAGGTTTTGTGGAGTACTTACAGTTTGATTATTCACTTGACAACGCTGCAACGCTGTACCCAAATAAAAATGTATGTAATTTTTTCGACACATAGAACTTTCATTTGTTGCTATTTGTTCACCAATGCATGGTTTATTTTTTTAACTATAAAGACTAGGGCTGCGCATCTTCACCGGTCTCACGATTCGATGCGATTACGATTATCAAGTCCACGATTCGATTCGATTCCGCGATGCATCACGATGCATCAAGATTAATACCCAAGTGCCCATGCTTTTCAACTTTTCATCAAAAAATAAATTCAAGCAGTCAGAAATTGAATAAAAATATATTTATTTGTATCTGCTATTTAACCACTTCCCGCCCGGCCAATAGCCGATTTACGGCAGGGAAGTGGTTATGAAATCGTGACTAGACGTTCTCAAACGTCTAGCACGATTTCATGCCGCACGCGCCCGTGCGGGCGCGCAGCGCGGCGATCGGTGATGCGGGGTGTCAGTCTGACACCCTGCACCTCCGATCTCGGTAACGAGTCTCCGGCGGAGCCTCGTTACCACGTGATCAGCCGTGTCCAATCACGGCTGATCACGATGTAAACAGGAAGAGCCGCCGAAGGCTCTTCCTCACTCGCGTCTGACAGACGCGAGTACAGGAGAGCCGATCAGCGGCTCTCCTGACAGGGGGGGTTCGCGCTGATTGTTTATCAGCGCAGCCCCCCCTCGGATCGCCACACTAGACCACCAGGAAAATAAAAAAATACAAAAAAAAAGACACAAAAAAATGACAAAAAAAAAATGACAAAAAAAAAAAAAGACAAAAAAAAAAAGGGGTGGCAGTAAAAAAAAATGATGCCAATCAGTGCCCACACATGGGCACTGATTGGCAACATTGATCCATCAGTGCCACCCCTCAGTGATCATCAGTGCCACCCCAGTGTCTGTCAGTGCCACCCCACAGTGCCAATCCATGCCCAGTGCCCACCTACCAGTGCCCACCTGTGCCACCTATCAGTGCCCACCTGTGCCGCCTATCAGTGCCCACCTGTGCCGCCTATCAGTGCCCACCTGTGCCGCCTATCAGTGCCCACCTGTGCCGCCTATCAGTGCCCACCTGTGCCGCCTATGAGTGCCCACCTGTGCCGCCTATGAGTGCCCATCTGTGCTGCCTATGAGTGCCCATCAGTGCCGCCCATGAGTGCCCATCAGTGCCACCCATGAGTGCCCATCAGTGCCCAATACCAGCACCGCCTATCAGTGCCCATCAGTGCTACCTAATCGGTGCCCATCAGAACTACCTCATCGGTGCCCATCAGTGCCACCTCATCGGTGCCCATCAGTGCCACCATATCAGTGCCCATAATTGAAAGAGAAAACATACTCATTTACAAAAAAATTAACAGAAAAAAATAAAAACTTTTTTTTTTTTTCAAAATCTTCGCTCTATTTTTAGTTGTTGCACAAAAAAAAAAACCGCAGAGATGATCAAATACCACCAAAAGAAAGCTCTATTTGTGGGGAAAAAAGGACGCCAATTTTGTTTGGGTGCAGTGTAGCATGACCGCGCAATTGTCATTCAAATTGCGACAGTGCTGAAAGCTGAAAATTGGCTTGGGCGGGAAGGTGCGTAAGTGCCTGGTATGGAAGTGGTTAAATATACCAAGTTCCCTGCAGAATCATATAGCAAAGTCTCAATGAACAAAACAGTGCAGCACACAACAGTATTTATTTAAAACAGTACTGTCTGTAACATTAAACTCTTGTGTTGGGCTGGCCTGGTTCAGTTAGTTTTACAATAATTTTACTATAAATATTACCGTATTTATCGGCGTATACCGCGCACTTTTTTGCCCTGAAAATCAGGGCAAAATCGTGGGTGCGCGATATACGCCGATACCCGCTTTCCCGCGCCGAGTTTTGAATACTGCGCTGACATATACCGAGCGCAGTACACTCGTGTATAGTCGGGCAGGCTCGGCTCCTCTCGCGCTCACGTCCTGGACGTACAGGACGTGAGCGCGAGAGTAGCCGAGCCTGCCAGACTATACACGAGTGTACTGCGCTCGGTATATGTCAGCGCAGTATTCAAAACTTGGCACGGGAAAGCGGGGATCGAGCATGGAGGACGCCGCAGAAGGACGCCGGACCCGCCGAAGAGGACACCCGAAGCCCCAGACCCACGCCGGACCCGACGAAGGGGACACCCGAAGCCGCAGACGCACGCCGGACCCGACGAAGAGGACACCCGAAGCCGCAGCCGGACCCGACGAGACCGCCGATGGACGCCGCTCAAGACACCAAAACTGTAAGTACAAAAAACTTTTTTTCCACAACACACGAGCAAACCAAAATCCCCGCCAGCAGACAGCGCACTGACGTGTCGGTGACGTTGACGCCGCCACGTCACCGCACCAGGAAGTAAAACACTTCCGCGCATGTGTCGAAACCATTCGGCGTGTGTGCGAGAAGACATGTTTGCTGGTTAGCGTACTAACCAGCAGACATGTCGGGCGGACGGGTTCCCAGCCGACAGATTGGTAAGCATGCTTTCCAATCTGTCGGGTGGCCAAATCCGTCGGCTCGCCCGTACACACGATCGAATCTGTCTGCTGAAACGGTCTAGCAGACCGTTTCCAGCAGACAGATTTGATCGTGTGTACGAGGCCTGACAGTGACACCGTGACCGGATGCATGACCAAAATGACTTAAAGACTAAATGTTTGGCCTGTATTCTGCAATACAGAAATGTAGTAATTTGTTCCCCAGCACAAAATCTACTGACATTTGTAAAGAAAACAAAAATGTCATAACTTACAGTACACTCAAAGAAAACAAAAATTTCATAACTTTACACTCAGTGTAAGTTACAAAATTTTAGTTTTCTTTACAAATGTCAGTAGATTTTGTGCTGGGGTACAAATGAAATTACTTCATTTCTGTATTGCAGGCCAAACGTTTAGTCTTTAAGTAATTTTGGTCATCATGCATCCGGTCACGGTGTCTGTCCTGAGGAGAAGATAATACTACACTGCTGTTTTTTGTGCAGAAGGGTATTTTTTACTTACTGTGTGTGCTCAGTTGTGCTGCACTGCAGCCTAGCTCGGTGCTCGGGTCTCTCATCTCTCCCCAGTGCAGTCTCCATCTCCACTGTCTGTGACCTGGTCCTGCTGCTCTGTGAGCCGAGTACATCGGTGACGGTCTCCTCTCCCCCTGCAACGCAGCCTGTCAGTGTCTGTCTCACTGTGTGCTGTTGTAGCCGAGGAGGAGAGCTGCCTGGTAGCACTCTGAGAGGCGCGCTCCGAGGGGGTGGTCTGCTGTGCTGCTGTCTGACGTCCGGCTTCTCCTCTCCTCACGACTCGAGGCATGCGACACAGGCGGAGGGGGATGACGTCGGTGGGAGGCGGAAAAAAAGGCGCCAGAACTTCAGCTCCGCGCGACAGGACGCGACGATGACGTCATCAACATGCATCTATTATTTAAAGCTATAGCATCGATGCAGAATCGCCGGCGGTCGAATCTCGATGCATCGATTTTCCGATTATATTCAACAGCCCTAATAAAGACAATTTAGAAAAAAATATATTTTTTACTTTTTGCTATAAAACATATCAAATACATTTTTTTTAAAAATAAATCCATTTCTTCATAAATTCGGGGCCAATATATATTTTGCTACATATTTTTATTAAAAATATATCTATTGGTTTGCCCAAAAGTTATAGCATCTACAAACTGGAATATATACTGAAATTGTTATTTGTGTAATTTGTTTATACCAGTAATGGTGGCTATCAGCAACTTATAGCGGAACTGCAATTTTTGGGCTGGAAAATCAGACACTGACACTTGACATTGTGTGGGAAGCAGTGACACTAATACAGTGATCAGTGCTAAAAATATGCACTGTCACTGTAATGACACTGGCTAGGTAGAGGTTCAACATTTAGGGAGATCAAAGGGTTAACTGTGACCTAGCCAGTTTTTTTGTGTACTACATGTGCTGTGTTTACTAAGGGAAGTAATGGATTTTCGTTCCCTCCTGTGCAGAATCATGTATATATACGTGATTCTGCACAGGTGGGCCGCCCTGTAGCAGTATAACTGCTATAGGGTGGACCTTAACCGCTTAAGGACCACCGCATGACAATATATGTCGGCAGAGCAATACAATATTATTGTATTGAGGCACTGTACATTATTGTTGTATTGAGACACTCTTGTAAGCGCCAGATTTTTTTTTTAATTTTCTATTGGCTTTGTTTGTTTGTGTGCTGGCAGCTTTATACATTTCTTATTTGGTTTAGCGCAGTTTTTTCCCACATTTTACATTTTTGGGATCATTGTAGTTTTTACATCGATCTGTGCGATCCACGGCTGGGCTCTAAAAAGGCAACGTACCTGTATGTGCTTATGCCCAGCCGTGGGTCGCACCGATCGCTGTAAAAATTACAATGGTCCCAAAAATTTAAAATGTGGAGAAAAAAAACTGCGCTAAACCAAATAAGAAATGTATAAAGCTGCCAGCACACAAACAAACAAAGCCAATAGAAAATTAAAATAAAAAATGTGGTGCTTACAAGAGTGTCTCAATACAATAACGTACAGTGCCTCAATACAATAATAATGTATAGTGCATAACAAATAATGAAATAAAGTTCATGTAAAAAAAAAACAGATATCACTGATATGTGATACTGGAAAAAATGACACATTGAAATACAAATAGTCCATAAACAAACAAATAAATGTGTAGCTCTTTAATGGCTGATATGGACTGATGATTAACTGATTGTCTGAGATCATGAATGCATCAAACATGTAAGTAATACTCTTACCATGTATGGTGGACTCCAACTACTTTACAGCAGTGAGTCAAAAGCGCTTAGTGGTCTCTTAGGACGTAGGTCGCTGCAACCAGGATTCGACGACTGTTGGTGCGTTTCTCAAACCTTGTGGTGGAACCAGGGAGAATGAAAATGACAGAACCAAAATGACTCGACCTTCAGGTGCAGGGACAAGGGGAACAAATAATTCCAGTAGACTCAAAGGGAAAAAAAGGAGAGAGCTCCAATGGTGCAGGTCAAACAAACCATAGCAGGTTTTTATTTAAAAAAGTCATAGAAAATGACAAAACATTAAAAATAAAAGTGATTGCATGAATAAAAGCAATATGGGGTGCTGTAATGTGTCAAAAGTTTCCGATGTGTCCGCCATAATGTCGCAGTCATGATAAAAATCGCTGATCGCCGCCATCACTAGTAAAAAAAAAATATTTTGTAGACATTATAACTTTTGCGCAAACCAATCAAACATTTGTCAAAGAATACGTATCGGCCTAAACTGAGGAAAAATATGTTTTTTATATATTTTTTGGGGATATTTATTATAGCAAAAAGTTAAAAATATAGATTTTTTTTCAAAATTGTTGCTCTATTTTTGTTTGTAGCGCAAAAAAATAAAAATCGCAGAGGTGATCAAATACCACCAAAAGAAAGCTCTATTTGTGGGGAAAAAAGGACGCCAATTTTGTTTGGGAGCCATGTCGCAATTGTCAGTTAAAGCGACGCAGTGGGGAATCGCAAAAAGTGGCCTGGTCCTTTAGCTACAAAATGGTCTGGGGCTTAAGTGGTTAATTAGTTAATCAGTAAAGAGGACACTTTGGGACAGTGGTTAGTAAAGGTCCAAATTACAAAAGGCAGTATGTGAAAATATTAATAACATGTACTTAAATCAAGAACACTCTACCTGCAAACAAAACAATGATGAAACTACGGATCAAACAAACTGGCCTCACAATAGTGTAAAAAAATATTTTTTTAACAAAATAAACATATAAACAGTAGTCTACATTACTCTAGAATAGGGATGAGCTGAACACCCCCCTGTTCGGTTCGCACCAGAACCTGCGAACACACCAAACGTTCGTGTGAACTTTAGAATCCCGGTAAAGTCTATGGGACTCGAACGTTTGAAATCTAAAGTGCTAATTTTAAAGGCTAATATGCAATTTATTGTCCTAAAAAGTGTTTGGGGACCTGGGTCCTGCCCCAGGGGACATGTATCAATGCAAAAAAAAGTTTTAAAAACTGACGTTTTTTCGGGAGCAGTGAATTTAATAATGCTTAAAGTACAATACAACAATAACAATAATAAAAGTGAAATATTCCTTTACATTTCGTACCGGGGGGGGTGTAAAGTAAGCATGTGAAATAGCCAGTGTTTCCCGTACTTAGAATTGTCTCTGCACAAAGTGTCATTTTTTAAAGAAAAAAAGTCATTTAAAACGGACTCGCGGCTATAATGAATTGTCGGCTCCCCGTTGTTGTGGGGGTCTGTGGGTGGGGGGGTTATTAGAATATGGAATTTAACAAAGGGGACCCCCACATCCTGCCCCCCCTATGTGAGTTGGTTATGGGGTACATTGTGGAAAAAAGTCATTTATTAATAAAAATTAAATACAAAATGCAGCGGTGGTAATCCACTTTCGGTCCCGGCTCCCCGCTCCAACGTTGTCGGTATCCTCTCCAGTCCAGCGATCAGAAGATCGTCCGGGATCCAGAGAGCAGCATTGCCGGCTGCCTGTCTCCACCAGAGACAGCCCAGCGAATGACGCTGCTGGAGCTAGTGACATTTCTTATATTGGTGAGACGGGCCACCCGTCATGTGACCCCGCCTCTCTGATGCAAGGGGGAAGACTGGGCTTCCCCAGTGACGTAGCAGAGGGTGTATCAGAGGGGGACGGGGTCACGTGATGGGTGGCCCTGCCTCACCTGTATAAAAAATGTCACAGCTTCAGCAGCGTCATTCGCCGAACTGTATCCGGTGGAGACAGGCGGCCGGCGATGCTGCGCTCTGGATCCCGGAAGATCTTCTCATCGCTGGACCAGAGAGGGGATCACCCATCGCTGGATACCGACAATGTTGGAGCGGGGAGCTGGGACCGAGAGTGGATTACCACCGCTGGATTTTTTTTTTATAAAAGGACTTTTTTCCACTGTGTGTGTTTTTTTACAATTATTTACACTTCCTTAGTACAATTCACATAGGGAGGGCAGGATCTGGGGGTCCCCTTTGTTAAAGGGATCTTCCAGATTGTTGTACATTTGGGTGCGAATTATAATAATATATTCCATATTTATCAGCAAAAATATGAAGAGGCCATTAAACCTTAAATTTGATCGTAACGATTATATAGGGAAACCATTCAGTCAGTGAAGAAGGAATACATTTGACTCAGATGTACAAGGTCCCCAATACATCAGCTATCTCTAACTTTTACAAGCTTGGATTGAAGTTAGAACAATGACTTAGTTTCGCAAACAAACAAAAGATAGTTAAGGAGACAACCAGGCAAACAAAATATAAACTGACCAGGTCTGGTGTGTACACAGAAAATGAATTGGTTTCAAGTGGTTAGAAGTCTGAGGCCTTGTACACACGAGGGAATGTATCCGGTCGGAAACATCCGACGGATATTTCCCAGCGGATAAGTCAAATTTGTCTGTTGGTCTGATGAGCGTACACACCATCGGAACGAAATCCCAGCGGACCAGAACGCGGGCACGTAAACCACGTACGACGTCACTATAAAGGGGAATGAGGAAGCCATCGGCGCCGCCCTCTGTTCCGCTTCTGCTAGTTCCGTGTTAGCGAAGGTTTGGTTAGAGCTGATTCGTGCTTTTCAGTCTCCGCGCTTAACAGGTCGTATTTTCAGGTTCAGTGTGTGCTTGTGGGCTCGTATTTGTCATTCAGTGTCGCCGTACGCGGCGTTTCTGCTTTGCAGTGCCGTCCTGTACGGTCGTATGTGTTTGACGTGCGATCTTTGCAGGTCTTGCTGGATTTGGGGGTGCTTTCTGTTTGAGTGTGTTCTTGACTGACCAGCCGGCCGGTTTGAAGCCATGATGGAGCAGCAGCGCAACTTTTTAACGAGTTCGTGCTGTTTATGGGTTTTGTTCTGGAGTCTGTGTGCATTCCAGTGATTTGGACAGGAACAGTAGGAGGAGGAGTTCCTGGGCCAAGAATTGGTTGCGGCAGCGTAATCGATTCTCTCATATGTCTCTGCTTAGGGAGATCCGGGAGAATAATCCTGATGACTTCAGGAACTTTCTCCGTATGACGGACCCCGTTTTCCACCGTCTGCTGGATCTCCTGTCCCCCTATATCACGAGGCAGGACACTGTGATGCGCCAAGCCATTCCGGCTGAGCAGAGGCTTATTGCCACGTTGCGGTACCTGGCGACTGGGAGGAGCCTGCAGGACCTCAAGTTCTCAAAAGGCATCTCTCCCCAGGCGCTTGGGATCATCATACCGGAGACGTGTTCTGCCATCATACAAGTCATGCAGGAGGAGTTTATTAAGGTAAGTTTCCTCCTTTAACATCACAATCTGTGTCTTTAATAATGTTTGCATATTTTTCTCACCTTTTTGTGTTGGTTTTCCTAGTCGCCATGATTGTAATATGCTGTGTGCTTAATGTTCCCTTTTCTCCCCATGCATGTTGTTAAGCTTTCCAGGTTAATGTGGTTTGGCCTACCTGCATATTTTTACCTTCAACACTACTAACCTGTCCAGCATCATCTCCTAGGGACAAAAACACATTTTTTTTTTTTTTGGTGTCCTGCTCCATTGTAGTTCAACTCCCTCCCCCTAAAAAAGTGTATTGCCCTATCAGCGGGATGTGGAGTCTGATAATAATTGGCTCTAGATTTGTCGCCCTAAATACTCTCTATACACTAATTTTTAGAAATGTTAATACCGTGATGTTGCAGAATGTTGTTTTTTTACTAGTGTTTGCAATGTTTTTTTTGTGCCAAAGTGCTAATTATTTTTTTGCTTTTGTCCCCACAGTTTCCCTCCACGCCGCAGGAATGGCAGACTGTGGCTGCCCACTTTGCCCAGCGTTGTGATTTTCCAAACTGCGGAGGGGCAATTGATGGGAAGCACGTCCGCATAGTGCCGCCACCTCTTTCGGGCTCGTACTATTATAACTACAAAGGTTTTCATAGTATCGTGTTGATGGCGGTGGTGTCGGCAGACTACGATTTTTTGTATGTGGACGTGGGGAAGAATGGCCGGCTGTCTGATGGGGGAGTGTTCGCGCGGACCGAATTTTACAGGCGTCTACAAACTGGTGGTCTTGAACTGCCACCGGATGAAGACAATGTGGAAGGACTTCCGTTTGTTTTTTTAGCAGACGAGGCTTTTGGACTTGGACCTCACCTCATGCGGCCTTTTCCCCAGAGGACCCTCACCCCGGAGAGGAGAGTCTTCAATTTCCGGCTGGCCAGGGCCCGGAGGGTAGTCGAGAATGCCTTTGGGATACTCGCCAGCCGGTTCCGCCTGTTCCAGACAGCGATACATCTGGCGGAATATAAATTTAACTCTGTTATTTTGGCCTGCTGCATATTGCATAATTTTTTACGCAGGCATTCCCAGACGTACCTACCCAACATCGGTGCTGAGGCAGGACTACCCTCAGATACCCTTCCTGGGCTGGACACTGGTCGCGCTGGCTCGGTCACCCAATCTGCTCGTGAGGTACGCGACAAATATGTTGAGTACTTTATGGGTCGGGGGGCCATAGCTATGCCAGATTAATATTTCTTTATAATTCGGCCCCCAAAATAAAGAAATATTACCAAGAAATAATAAATAATTTGACCATTGGACTTTATACAGTTGTTTGTCATTATTGCTTTTTCTCTTTTTATCTGTCTTCCAGGTTCTGAAACTAGTGCATTTCTTGTGCCCAATTTAGTTAGCAGGTTTTAGTAAATACACACAATTGCACATTCTAGTCACTGTTCTACAAACTGGGTATTGAGGTTAGAAATAAGAAGCCACTGGTGTGTGTGTTTTTAAAAGGTTTTTTTATTTCTTTTTTATTTACGAAAATCTTTGTGTTTTCTTAGAAAAATTGGTTTAGAAAGTATTTATTTATTCAAAAAATATTTTGTGGTTTTGACAAACATATATAACAATCGAACTTACAAAGTTCAACCTTTTATTTGGCATAACAAACCCAGACAACATGGTCTTAGGTCACGCCGGAATCCCCCAAAATTTGAGGATGCACACATGCTGTGTGTGTGATGGGCCAAATGGTGATTTTTCACATGAGATCCCATGCGAAATGTTCACATGTGCTATCTGCCATCATGGGTGATCAATGTATGTGCTTTGTGGGTGCAACCCCTTTCTGTCACCTACTTGATAAGTAAGGAAGGGGTTGCACCCACAAAGCACATACAATTGATGTCCTGTGATGGCAGATCGCACATGTGAACACACATTGGGGTTTATTTACTAAACAGTCCAAACTCCGGCTTATTTGTGCATATAAGCCAATCAGCTTCTAAATTAAGCTTAGTCAATTAAGACTTTGCATCCAAACATGGAAGATGATTGTTTTATATGCCAAGTGATGCTGCTTTTGCACCTTATAGCTTTAGTAAATAAACCTGTGTGTGTGTGTGTGCATCCTCAAATTTTGGGGGATATTAAACGAACATTATACAACATCTTTGAGAGTGGGGTGGTTAGGGGTGAGGGCAGGGGGGGCAGGGGGGGGCATGGGGGGCAGCTGGGGGGGATAGTCTTCTATATACGTCCCAAAATATCGAGCATGTTTTTGAAGTTTTGGTCCATCACCACCATCCTTTCCCTCATATTGGCCAGATCGGTGCTGCACTCCATTATCTGCTGTATTAGGATTTGTGCACTTGCACGAAAAAAAATAGGAGCGACAGATGTGCTAATCCCATCTTCATCCCCTAAAAATGCCAAAGGAAAAACACAACATTGTAAGTAAGTAAGGTGCAGGCCTATCTACATCTCTTTTTCCCTGCAAAGCTGGGGTGTCACTGACCTGTTGTACTGACAAGTTCAACATCTTCTTCAACTTCTCCTTCCTCCACTAATCCGCCTTCCTCCTCCAATCCGCCTTCCTCCACCAATCCGCCAAATTCCACCAAACCGCCTTTCTCCACCAATCCGCCAAATTCCACCAAACCGCCTTCCTCCACCAATCCGCCTTCCTCCACCAATCCGCCTTCCTCCACCAATCCGCCTTCCTCCTCTCTCCCTTCCTCCTCTCTCCCTTCCTCCTCTCTCCTTCTTCATCATCCTCCTGCTCAACAATTTTTTCGGGCCGTTTGGGAGACAGTGTGGGCCTCCCTGACTCCTCATAGCGCTGTCCTCTTCTGTCCCCTAAAAACAACAAAAAATAAGGAAAATCATCAGCAAACAGATATTTTTGGAGGGACTAATTTGCAAACATTGCTTAGAAGTGGCGTTCCAATTCTAGTTTTGGCCTTATTACAGCAAAAACCATGTATTTTTTTTTGGGAGATGACTTCTCCCTAGCTGTGATATAATGAGGCTTATATTTTTCGGCAATATAAAATGAGCGCTGCAGCTACTCGGCCCAAGGTCTCTAATCATACCAGCAATGCTTTTAGACGTCGATGGGGATCTCTAGGATGTGATCTGTTCTAAAAAAAAAATTGAAAAAATTTGAATATTCGAAATAGCGAATATTCGCCGCGATATTCGTGTTATTCGCGAATACTCGAATATGCAATATTCGTAGCGAATATTCGCAATGCGAATATTCGTGAGCAACACTAGTGCTGTATGGGCCATGCTCACCATCATAGTCCTTCCGTCGCAGGATGGACACCAACTCCACCATCTCTTGTAGAGACATGTTTGTAGCCTTGTAACGTTTTGGCCTGGATCTGGACGTTCCGGCCTCTGTCCCTTCCTGATCCCGATCAGAGCCTAATGTGCGCTCGTGTGACATCGCCATATTTTCCAATCCACGTTGCATATGGGCGTGGAAAACAGGAATTGGTACGTCATGGGCGGCGACGAGGGCGGCGTTTCTTGATTGCGTGGGGATATAATGAAAACAACGTGATTACGTAGGTTACGCGGAGATTACTTGAGCGGAAACGAGGAGAGAGAGAGACAAAGGTAAATGAAAACATCGGATCAGATGCCTATAATTTGAACAGCCATGGGGGATGGGGCTTTTCAATGTTGTTTGCACCCTTTTTGTGCTACTGTTATTTATGTATTTTGGGGCCCACCATAAAATTTGGAGAGCCAAGTGCTTGTACACATCACTTCATCAAGATATATGTAGAGAATGCTCTATCCTCTTTATTTGGATTTTAGAGTATGCAGTCAGATCATGCAAGTATTGTTGTGTGTTGGTTGGACAGAGATAAGTAGGTAGTGTTTTCTGCCATCAATGCTGAGGGCCATGATAGCTACACATGAACTAGTGCCTTGAGATGATTGCTAGCATTCATATTCATGGTGGATGTGTTCTTAACTACATGCTACAACTTGCAAAATGGGCTCTGAATGACAACTTTTTGGGGGGTACAACAATGCGGCAGAGCTGGCCAGCTATGTAGCAGCAGAAGACACTGTGTTTGTATAATGTTGATGCTCTAAAATGAATGAATGCGCACATATTTTAAGAATGTCAAAGCTGAGCCTTTTTAAAGTTGTGCTTTGTGTTTGATTGTCATTTTCTATTCTAGACATTACTATTGAAGCTACATCTAGGAGCTGAAAAAAAATGGATTTGCTGAAAGGGAAGGAGGCAACAATGGAACTAATAACCCGATATCGGGATATGCCCCTTCTTTGGGACACCAGACACACACATTATTTGGACACTGGAAAGAGAGAAGCAGCACTTGATGAGATTGCTACATACCTGCACACTTGGGTGCCAAGTTGCACAGGCGACATGGTTAAGGAAAAATTTAGTAACCTCAGGAGAAGCTACAGGAATGTATATAAAAAACGGAAATATCCAAAATCAGGATCAGCAGCAGCTAAGACAAAGGAACCCAAGCTCTGGTACTACAAAGAGCTCAGTTTTTTAAATGATGAACTGGATGGCAGGCCTTCGGATTCTACACTACCTTGCAGCCTTCCTCCCAGCGGAACTTCCCCGGATCCTAGGAGCCCTGCAGAATGTGAAGCGGGGCTGGCTGACATGGAGCCAGATCTGGCCATCTTCAGTGAGGTCTAGTATTTTAAAAAATATTTTGGTGCTGCTATTTATTTTGAATTAGTGAGTTGATCTTGTAACCCAAAAACAAACAGGGATGCCAAATGCAGGGGTCAGAAGGACAGTCTGTTTAATTTAAAAAAAATACTAACTAAAACAGTCTAGAGAAAGAAAATGTGTGTGATTGATTGTGCAAAAAACTAAAACATGTTGCCTTTTTTATCCACAGGAAGAAGAGACCAGCCATGAGGTGGCAGCTCCTGAGGCCCATGTCAGCCAGGCGGAAGGGGGGAGTGGCAGCCAGGAGGAGGCCGGCCCAAGTGAGGTGCAGCAGGTCCCCAGACCCAGGCTGAGCACCATCAGCCAAGTTCCTCCCCTCCAGATGAGGCCACCAGCTGCAAGGAGGCGCAGGAGGGAGGTGCACGATGAAAGCCTTCAGGTCATCCGGGAGGCTGCAGAAATCATGAGGGCCCCCCTCAACCCAACGGAATGCTATAGCGCATTTGTGGCCAATGAGCTGAACCAAGGGGGGGAGGAGCAAAAAAGCCTGGCCAAGGACATTATTAATCAGGTCCTGGCCAGGATGAAAAGGGACGAGCTGACCAGGGACACTGTGCTGTGGGACCCGGCTTGGCCTGCTCCCCATCATCCTCATCCTCCTCCTGCTGCCACATCACCCCCACCTGCAAGGGTCCGTGGACGGACCCATGGAAGTTACGCTGGAAGGAAGTCTGCAAAGAAGTCGAGAAGATGATTCCCTGCCATCCAGTTGATTGTCCAAAAAACTGAGCTCGTTGTAGTAGCACAGCTTGGGTTCCTTTGTTCATGTGCTGCTGATCCTGATTTTTGTTATTGACTCCTGAGGTTACTAAATTTTTCTTAATCATGTTGTAATTCCCAAGTATGCATGTATGTTGCAATCTCATCAAGTGCTGCCGTTCTGGTGATTTCAAATTTTTTTTTTGGCCGGAAATAAATGGCTTTTGGATTTACTTTCAAACCTTGTCTATTGTGTTTTATACTGTAGTGAGTAAGCATCAGACATTTGTAAAAGAAAATGTGTCATTTGCAAAGGACACAAACTCCTTGGGGGGGGGGGGGGACCTTTTCTGTTCGAACTTGGTAAACCCAAAAAGAAGCATAAAATGTAAAAAAAAATATATAA
The DNA here is from genome assembly GCA_029574335.1 of Rana kukunoris. Lineage (NCBI taxonomy): Eukaryota > Metazoa > Chordata > Amphibia > Anura > Ranidae > Rana > Rana kukunoris. The sequence goes on from CM056056.1 coordinate 121,579,216, forward strand.
ATACCCCAAAATAAAGTAAAAAATAAAGGACAAAACAACTAAATTACATAAGTTGAGGAAAAAAAAGGGAAATTTTAATTTTAAAATAAAAATAACATGGTAAAACAAGAAAAACATTTTTTTTTGAATGATTCAAAAACCGTTAAATCCAACTGTAAAAAATAAAATAAAAATAATAACAAAAAATGATACGCTCAACATGAAGTCCAAATAGACATAATAAAAATGTGCAGAACAGAAACAAATGTGGGGACATCTGGCTAGTAAACTGTGTCAAATTGAAAAAAAAATAATGAAAATGCAAGCTAGCAGTATGTGACATCTGGACAAAATTGCATTAGCAAGACAACGGCTTGCTTCTAGCAAGAGAAGAAAGAACAAAAAAACGATATAAAGGGAACACTATATAGAGAGTTTAGGTGACGAATGTGCCAGGTCCCAAACAAACGCGAGTTTTACCTGAACGAGTGCTCCCGTCCCATCGTTTTGACTGAGCATGCGCGGGTTTTTGGTCCGAGGCTTTTGTGTACTAACGAGCGGACATATCTGACGGACATGTGTCCGGCGGAAAAATTTCAAAGCCGTTTGCCCATACAGACGACCGGATTTTTCGGATGAAATGGTCCGTCGGACCAGTTTCAGCGGATTTATTCCCTCGTGTGTACAAGGCCTTACAATAGAGAAAAGTTTGCACAGATGATAGATGAGCAGATATCACAAGCCTCATCCTAGAACAACCTTTGCAAGTCAAGAACTGGTTTCAGGTGAAGAAATAACTCCATTGTAGACCGAAGACCGAACATTGACTTAGCCGTTCTAAAACAATGGCTTGTGTTGGCCAACAAGATTTCCTGAGAAGAAGATATTTACACAGCTGGGCTATTGAGCTACCACAGAAGAGACAATTTTAAATACGGTCTTCACAAACCAATGTACAAAGTTGACTTGCATTATGAATATACGGGGTATTAGAAAAATATACGTTGACATGAAAAAGAATATTTCAAAATTATCAAGGACATCTTAAGAACCGTGGGAAATATATAACCATCGCATCAGCTAATTTAGAAATTTGTAAAAGGGATTATAGGAGAAATTTGTTTTTATCAATAGACATGTTTTTAAAGAATCAAATCCACATGATGAAAGATATAGAATTGTGATTATAAAGATGTATCCCTCAAACACATATCAAAATGTGTCCCTCAAACACATATCAAAATTATTCATGTATCCACGTTAATAATTATTTCGCATTGATTGAGATATAAACCTGTGCATGATTGGAAAGAATGTTGTTGGGAAATATGCAGTTATACAGGAATATAAATAAGCATCTTATGTGGTATCAAAGATATACTAATTGGATCTGATGACACATAAAGTTATCAGATATATATATATACATATATAGAAGTTACCAATACTAATAAGCTAATAATATAAGTCTCCCCGATAATATAAAATTATCGTACCGATAATCTCACAATAAAGGTGAGACACCTAGTGGTTGAACGTGATATTACTTGAGGTGCTCAAAACTCAGAGACCCAGTAAATGATTAAAATCGTCAGCCAATAGGAGCCCGACATGTCTTGCCAGGAACTCCCATAGAGACCAGAGGCCAATGAGTTAAGGACAGCTGTCAGATGGGCAGGATGTAGGATAATTTAATGGTCCTATTGTTTTGAGTAATATAAGAGAGTAAGCCCATGAGAAGAAGAGAGGCAATGAAGATCATTCAATGAAAAAGATCAAGAAAGACAGATGGATCAATGAAGGAAGAAGACCCCATCCATAGGGGGAGGGGCACGCTGGGACAATGCATGAAGGCATCTTGTCACCCCATGAAGAGCCATAGAAAGCACTGCATATTAACTCTTGGCATCTGCACATAGCCATCTTGGAATTGGTAAATATGCCATTTTACTTTATTAGAAATATTGTTGTTCTGTAGGATTTAAAGTTGTATATCGTGTAGTCATGGTCTGGTCTCATAATCAATAACTGGTAGATTTTTCAGTAAAGCATACAATTTTTTACAAAATTTCAAATTTAATGACAGAACAAAGCCTTCCAATACATTTTCATATTTTAGCCGCTTACTTACCTGCAGTAAAGTAACAGGTTGATATATGAAATAGACGCTTTTGTTTCATTGTCTTTTGTATAAAGTTATCTTGAGACTTGGCCATGACACACAGATCAAAGGTATTGCACGCCCATTCTGGGGATAGTTTAATGTATCGCAATGTGTTCATGTAACGCAACTGGTGTTCTAATGTCATGTAAATATCCATATTTTGTCAACCAATAAATTAGCTATTTTGTATGATTATACATCTCTGTGAATACGTTTCATAATATAGACTATGTCATATAGATTGACTTGTATTTAAAAACGTCTTCGTTATCAAAGAATTCAATATAATTTTACTGTGCGGTTAAAATAACCTTAAGAAAGCACAACAAGATTCTGATAAGCCCCCCGCCCGCAGACCCCCACAACCACTGGGCAAGGGGGACATCCTCCCCATGTTGAGGGCATGTGGCCTGGTACGGTTCAGGAGGGGGGCGCTCTCTGTCCCCCCCTCTTTTCTGCGGCCGGCCAGGTTACATGCTCAGATAAGGGGTCTGGTGTGGATTTTTGGGGGAACTCCACACCATTTTTTTTTAAATTTGGGATAGAGTTCCCCTTAAAATCCACACCAGACCTGAAGGGTCTGGAATGGATATTTGGGGGGAACCCCACATCATGTTTTTTTTAAATTGATGGCGGGGTTCCCCTGAATATCCATACCAGACATGAAGGGCCTGATAATTGAATTTGGGGGGAGCCCACACCTTTTTTTTTTTTTTAATGAATGAATTCTGGACCTGACAATTCATTATAGCCGCGAGTCGGTTTTAAATGACTTTTTTTTTTCAGAAATTACACTTTGTGCAGAGACAGTTCTAAGTACTGGAAACATGCGCTATTTCACATGCTTACTTTACACCCCCCCCCCCCCAGGTATAAAATTTAAAGGAATATTTCAGGAATATTTCACTTTCTTTTATTGTTTCACTAAGCATTATATAATTCACTGCTCCCGAAAAAATTGCCATTTTTAAAACTTTTTTAGCATTGATACATGTCCTCTGGGGCAGGACCCGGGTCCCCAAACACTTTTTAGGACAATAACTTGCATATTAGCCTTTAAAATCAGCACTTTAGATTTCTCCCATAGACTTTAACAGGGTGTTGTGTGGCTTTTCGAATTTTCCGCGAACACCCCAAATTGTTCGTTGTTCGCAGAACAGGCAATGTTTGTGTCGAACATGCGTTCGACTCGAACTTGAAGCTCATCCCTACTCTAGAACAATAGTAATAGGGCTCATCTAACTATAGCGATAAATGTAAAAAGTCCTAAGTAATTTTTTAAATTAGGAAACTAAAAGCAACTGGCCATGAATTCACAGGAACAGAAAATTTGATTATTCACAGATGCAAGGAATGGAAATTAATTTTGAGGCTACAATGTCTTCATCAGACCAATGCATTACCATTGCTTGCCACTGTAAATAATCACATTTCCTGTTCCTGTGAAGTCACAACCAGCTGCTTTTTGTTTCCTGGTTCCCAACCTCCTCCGAATTGGATCCCTGTAAGATCACACCAGTGCCCCAGGTTCCAAGGGGAAAACAGGACCCTAAATAGGATGTGTATGAGACTCAAGACTCAGAATTTTCACCACGTACTGAACTCATCTAATCTAACCTGTGAATTACTACTTGTTTTTATTAGATATATGATTCATACTGCACTCAGTCTGGCACCCCTCTGTTCCCATTTCTACACAGAGTCAATCGCTTCACTCCAAGGGAGCTGCCTTCAGGTGCTAATCGTCCAAGATTTCTTATCATTTATGGACATTATGTTTTAAACAAATGTTTTAATATTATGTGTGCTTACACACACACATTTTATGTATACCTATATTCCAGTTGCTATATAATTTTATGTTATCACCATACCTAGCGCCACTGTTCACCCCTGTGTTTACAGAGGCTGGTATCACATGGAGCATAGAAGTCCTGCTTAAATAGAGCAAGCCTTGTTTATGTATAGGGCTGAACAGGGATAATAAAAGAAGGTGGTGGCTTCACAATCAGCCAATCAGACAACTGTATCAAAAGAACCAAAAGTAAAGTATCAGTTAATGACGTATGCAATCGGCCATGTGCAGAACAACGAGTGCAGTTTACTGCTGAGATACAGCGCAGGCATCCAAAACAATGTGCCTCACATTGTGGCGGGTGCAAACACTACAAACATTGCTCTAATCAGGACGTGTGCATATTCACACCTTTACCATTGGCTTGAACCGCACTCCAAGAGGATCAGCAAGCCACGGTATTGTACGGTTATACTATGGTTGCCATGTACGTGGGTCTGCTTGCCGGGAGTGCAGATGCAGTCTCCATGAGGTGGCCAGTCTCTCGGTGAGGCATAAGCAAACATCCCTTAAAGGGCGAACAGATCTCTTGCATCCGCGGGAAGGTTTCCGCAATCAACTGTCCTTCACCGATGCCTGTATTTGCAGACACTTTGGCATGTGCGTATTGCAGCAAAACTGACGCAGCCCAGTATTTCCACAACAGTGCTGAAGACACATAAGGGTTTATTTCTAAAACGCAAATAAATCCAAGCACATCCAGCCTGCCCAGAAGTACAGCAGAGAGAATACAAATTTGAATTTCAGGCTTAAAATACAATTTTTCACTTAATCCAACCGGCAGTGAATGTAAAATCAGGTGAGCGTGGGAGCATAAACATGGCTGAGTGAAGTGGGCAAGAACTATTAGGCTAAATTCAATTAACTGTAAAATAGGCCACCAAACTGTCAAAAAGAAAAAGGAAGGAAATGTTTGACAGCTGATTACACAACATAGGGGCATTTAATTGCAATAATACATTAGGATTCAGATTCTCTATTAATTGTGCAACAACTTAGACCCGTAATAGATTATAGATCAGGAATATGCTCAAACTTGAAGTGCTAACTAGGCATGCCTGGCTAATTTCCAGAATAACAGATACGTATGTCTATTTAAATCATTTACTTTTATAGCAACAATGAGACAAACAAGTCAAATGGCAAAACTCTTATTTGTGAAAAACGTTTCAGATTCCTTGATTAAGGACTGAACTTTATGTTAGCTAAGAAGAAAAGAATGTGGTTTATTTAGTTAAGAACAAAGTATTGTACTAAGGACCCTAACACATAAGGGTTGATTTACTAAAAAGGGTGCCATATCTGGTGCAGATTTGCATGGTAGCCAGTCAGCTTCGAACTTTAGCTTGTTCAATTAACCACTTCAGCCCCGGACCATATTGCTGCCCAACGACCAGAGCACGTTTTGCGATTCGGCACTGTGTCGCTTTAACTGACAATTGCGCTATCGTGCGACATGGCTCCCAAACAAAATTGGTGTCCTTTTTTTCCCCACAAATAGAGCTTTCTTATGGTGGTATTTGATCATCTCTGCGATTTTAATTTTTTGCGCTATAAACAAAAATAAAGTGACTATTTTGAAAAAAATACAATATTTTTTACTTTTTTTCTGTAATAAATATCCCCCAAAAATATATAAAAAAACTTTTTTTTCCTCAGTTTAGGCCGATACGTATTCTTCTACATAAATCGCAATTAGCGTTTATTGATTGGTTTGCGCAAAAGTTATAGCGTTTACAAAATAGGGGGTAGTTTTATGGCATTTTTATTATTTTTTTTTTTACTAGTAATGGCGGCGATCAGCATTTTTTTTCAGTACTGCGACCTTATGGCGGACACTTCGGACACTTTTGACACATTTTTGGGACCATTGGCATTTTTTTAGCGATCAATGCTATAAAAATGCAGTGGTCTCACTAGGGGAAATCACTGATCTTCTGTTCATACATTGTATGAACAGAAAATCAGTGTTTCCCCCACTGACAGGAACGAGAGCTGTGTGTTTACACACATAGCTCCCGTTCCCCGCTCTGTAACGAGCGATCGCGTGTGCCCAGCGGCGATCGTGCCCGCCGGGCACGGGCACGGGACACGGGGGCGAGCGGGGAACGAGAGCTATGTGTGTAAACACACAGCTCTCGTTCCTGTCAGCGGGGGAATCGCTGGCCGTCGAATGTGGCGACGTAGAGCTACGGGCTCTCGCCCAGGAGAGCCGACCTGCCGCCGTATAACTGCGGAGGCTGGCCGACAAGCGGTTAAGCTTTCACAAAAAAAAAAAATGGAAGCCAAAAAGTTTATATGCAGAGCTGCACCAGATTTTGCACTCTCCAGATTTCTTAGTACATCAGCTCCATAGTAGTTAATCCAAACTATTCTTTCAATGATCTGTCCAAAGTAAACTGAAAACTGAATAGCATGACTTCATTTTTTTTCCCTTAGCCTTGTTAAAGCTGAACTGAAGCTAAATGATGAAACTACATACATAGGAGCTAATTTACCTGTCAAAGATTTGTATATCTGCCCATTCAATTCTGAGTTTTACACAATGCAATCTCTGAATGCAGTGTTGCTCTGTGCTATGGCTAAACACAAAACGTCAGATGAACTCCACTGAAATGCCAACCCCCCCCCCCCCCGACACACACTGACTGCATACAGTGTTGGTAGTATGCTCTTTTTGCATTTAACCGCTCACAATCCCTGGTATCTTGGGGTATGAAGGCCGAGTGACTAATTTCCCTTTCCACTTGTCAGTGCTAATGCTAATCACATGGGATCGAGTAAGGCCTCGTACACGACCAAGGAACTCGTCGGAAAAGACACATCGTTTTCCTTGACGAGTTCCTTGTTAGGCTTGTCGAGAAACTTGACAAGCTGTCCTTGCGTACACACTGTCAAGACCAAATCTCCTTGTTCTCAAACGCGGTGATGTACAACACATAGACGGCAGGGGAATTCTGGCACAACCCTTGAGGCTGCTTTTGCTAATCTCATGTTAGAAGCGTGTTAAGTAAAAGTTTGGTAAGAGACATTTGCACTTTTCAGTCTGTTACAGCGTGACAAATGTGCCATTTGCATTACGAACGCTACTTTTACTGAAGGTGCGTGGGTTTCTAAGCATACACACCAACTTGTTTCTCGTCGAAAACCAGCCCGACGAGGAACACGATGAGGAAATTGAGACTCCCGTCGAGGAAAAGGAGAACTTGCTCTCTTTTTTCCTCGTCGAGTTCCTCATCAGTTTTCTCGATGAAAAGCATACACATGACTGTTTTCCTTGGCAAAAAAACTCTGCCACCAAGTTTCTTGATTGATTCTGTCGAGTTCCTCGTCGTGTGTACGAGGCCTCAGGCCGTGTACACACGGCAGAGAACCTCGACGGGCAGAACACATCGTTCCGCCCGTCGAGGTTCTCTGCCGGCCGTCGAAATCGGCGACCCGCCCGTCGGGAATGGCAACCAGCCATTCATACAGGCGGGCCGTCGAGCAAAAAGAGAGCGTGCTCTCTATTTCTGCTCGACGGGCTTCCCGAAGGGAAGCTCGCCGAGAGCGTACACACGGCCGAGGTCCTCGCTGGAATGCAGCTTCCAGCGAGGTTCTCGCTGGTTTCCAGCGAGAACCTCGGTCGTGTGTACGCCGCCTAAGCGTCCCTTGCCCTTTCTAAGCTCCAAATCACAACTGCTTCCTATCAAGCCACTCCACAGGTATGGCCAGATGGACCAGAAGACTAACAAGGGTACTTCTATGCACCAGCAACATATTTAATACATGTGATTTTTAACCACTTCAATACTGGGCAGTTTCACCCCTTTTCTGCCCAGGCTAATTTTCAGCTTTAATGCGCTGTCACATTTTGAATGACAATTGTGCAGTCATGGAATATTGCACCCATATGAGATTTTCTTTACACAAATAGAGCTTTGTTTTGGTGGTATTTAATCACCGAAGGGTTTTTTATTTTTTCCTAAATAAAAGAAAAAAGATGGAAGATTTTTCTTTGTGTTTGTTATACAATTTTGCAAAAAAAAATCTTTGTTTCTGTTATAAAGTTTTGTAAAAAAGTAGGTTTTCTACTTCACTGACAGGTATCGATGAGGCTGCACTGATAAGCACTGATGGGCAATGATAAGGTGGCACTGATGGGTACTAATTATGGGCACTTATAGGCTGCACTGATAAGCACTGATAGGTTGCACTGTTATGCAGCACTGATGGGCATTGATAGGCGGCACTGATGGGCACTCATAGGCAGCATTATGGGCACTCATAGGCAGCGCTGATGGCAATTAAAAATGGCACTGATAGGTGGCACTGATGGGCACTGATATTTGGGTACGGATCAGCACTAATAGGTGGCACTAATAGACAATGATAGATAGCACTGCTGGGCATCACTTATGGCAGTGTTTCTCAACTCCAGTCCTCACGCCCCCCCCCCAACAGGTCAGGTTTTCAGGATTTCCATTATTTTGCACAGGTGATTTGATCAGTTTCACTGCCTTAGTAATTCCCACAGCCTTTTCATCTAAGGGAAATCCTGAAAACATGACCTGTTGGGGGGGCTTGAGGACTGGAGTTGAGAAACACTGACTTATGGAGACATCTAGCAGGCATTCGCAGTGGGCACCGACTGGCACCATTTGTGGGCACTGTTTTTTTTTTTTAAGCACATGATTAGAGCCTGAGGCTCAAAAATGATACTCCCCACATCAGGAAGCATCAGATTGGAGCTGCAGCCAGGATCCATTCCTAAGGTAAGGAGGCCTCATATCGCCGCTGCATTACCGTCCATCTCCCGTCATGGGGGGATAGCTGAATTCTTGTCTGTCTCCCACAAGGGGGGATCTCCGCATTCCAGTCCATCTCATGTGGGGGGGGGGGATTTCACTGGTATAAGCAACCATTTTTACTGAATGAAACCAATTCATTCAGTGTGTATTGTTGTGATTAGCTGTGATTGGCCACAGATAATCACATAGTACAGGTGGGCTGTGATTGGCCTGGTCTGTACCTTGCAACATAATTGTTCACAATGAATGACATGAAAGGAAGCCATCCATTGTTTACAATTGTCATGTGATCTGCTTTAATTTGTCACAGTGATCACATAGTACCGGCAGTGGGTCAATACACAGCTCAGTCATTATCTGTGTCCTGAGAGGATGCCATATGACATCCACCCAGAATGAATAATGTCCCACCCAGTCATCATCTCACAATAGGCTGGACAGGAAGTGGTTAAGCCAGGACATATGTACTTTAAAGTGGTTGTAAAGCCAAAGTTTTTTTTTTTAGCCGATGATACGAGGGAATGGTTAAGGCCTCAGTCAGTATTTTTTTTTTTTTTTTGTGGTGATCTGAATTCCATCAGGAATATTGCACATTCACTCAATGGTGAAAAAACAGAAAATAATAAATCAAATCATCCTAAAGTGTGCAGAAATTCATTGTCACAAGGCACAGTTGCCCTATTAGAACATTTACTCTCACCTCTTGTTCATATGACAACTCTAAAATAGTGGCTTTCCCAAGACAGGGTGAATCTCCCCAAAAAAAGAGACACAAACAAAAAAAAAAAAAAAAACATAGTGGTTTTAACTTTTCTTCACTCTCAAAAACAAAAAACACACAAATAAAGTTTTAGTTTTGCATACAATTTAAGTATATCTGACCAAATCTGCTAAACGCATATATTCTAAGTTGAACATTGTCCCATGTTTAAATTGTTCATACTGCCCTCTTTAGTGCTACAGGTGTTTCCTTTTACTGGCGATAAAATACTGTCACAGTAAATGGAAACTTAAATCAAATATAAATATTCATTGTATTTCTCCTAGCCTTTTAAGACACTTTTCCAATAGTCTTGATTCTTTATGCTGTAGCGCTGCTTTTTATTTCAAGCTGTGACAGCAGGACACATATTTCTGTCTAATAAATATTACTCTCTAGTACAATATCAATAAATCCAGGCAGTGTAGTGGAGCTGTGATAGTGTGTTAGTCTGGCCACTCACACACTTAAAAACTATTAACATCAAAAATTAGGTATGACAGTTATTATGGGAAATGAATCAATGGCTCCTTCAGATAACACAGTGGAAGGTGTGGAAATTTATCGTACTCTTGACAATCTCTAAGTCGTAAAGTCACCAAATTCGAGATACTAACTACAACAGTCGCCAACCTATGCCTTGTAGATCTATATTTTCTTTCTCTTCACGGTCATGGCCATTATTTGAGCTAAAATGCAAACTTTCTTTATAGGTTCCTTTCTTTTAAGTGGATAGTGAGTTTTAATGTTCCAAAAAGGTCATCATAGTTTTAGAACACTTTCAGATCATGAAAAATCACACACATTATACATTTGATCATTACAAATCATGCATATTACAGATAGCCAAAACCTGCAAGCATTGCAATTATTTTCCCGAAAAAAATTACATTTTTTTTTTTTTTTCCATCAGCCACCTTCACCATTGTAAATGTAAAATGCGGAGAATAATTTCTTATATTTTCTTAGTATTTCAAAAAATTTAATTCTACTGCACAAATCAATTAATGGCTACTTTTGTCACTTTTTTTCTATAATACGTTACGTGCAAAGCAAACTATCTCAAAATTCTATGATTGCACTATAGCAGTTTGCAATTATTTTATTGTTAATCTATTGTTGCTCTAAAAACACAATATTCTCAGATAGTTTCCTTCCTTTTTTCTTCCTTTTAAATCAACTGAGGCCCTCTTGTGTACATGTTTTTTTTTCCCCCTCCATGACTACTTTTATTTCCATACAAGCCAACGGGCATGCAAAAACAGCGTAAAGCAGGTTCATCTGACTAAGAAAGAGGTAAGCTGCAGGTCAATATCACCTCTGGATGAACTGTGTTCTAAATCTGAGGATGAAGTGTCTCAGTCTCATCTCATTGGTAAATAATCTTCACAAGCACACTGTCTTTTATTAAAGAATATATATATATATATATATATATATATATATATATATATATATATAATATTCATATATATATATATGTATATATATATATATATATATATATATATATATATATGTCTTTTGATCAGACAGCAGAGAAATAATGTCACCACCAATATTTGGAGACCTCACAGGGCCCATTTTTCAAGGAAAAGAAAATCTATAGAGGAAAAAAGAAAATGTATGGAGTTAAGACTGCAGATAATACTGGTGTGTGTGAAGTGGCTCTGCAGCTTATGCATGTATTTGCAAATGTGTGCAAACTAAACCCCTGTTTTTAATTTGAACTGCTAGACAAACTGTTCAGTTTGTTGCAGGCTGGCTGGTAATGTAAGTCCCATGTGCTCCTTGCTATTAAGGCCAGTTATAGGTTGGGGCAGTTACTGTTTGTCTGTACAGTTGGTCATTTAGCGAGGGGGTGCACTGATCCCCTTCGCTGCCATTGTGCTGTTTTCTGGGTGTCCAGTGCACCCCTTGTGGCTCCCTCCAAGCATACCTGCCTTCGATCTAACCATTATTATACATGTGTTCCTACTATGGAGGCTCTCAAAATGTATAGAGTTAGGACTACAAATAATACTGAGGTGATGTGGCCTCTGCAGCTTACACATGTATCTACAAATGTGTGAAAACAAAACCTCTGTTCTTACTGTGAACTATTAGATGGGATAATTTGTTTGTTGCAGGCTGGCTGGTAAGTTGAGCTGGGAACTTTTGAGACTTGTGTACATGGGCTTTTGTTTTCTCCATAACTACTTTTATTTCCATACATGTCAATGGGGATGCAACATTAGCATTGAGCATGTTCAAAATCACCTCTGGATGAACTGTGGACGTCTGAGGACGGAGTGTCTCAGTCTGATCTCATTGTAAATAATCATCACAAGCACACCTGTCACCCACCAATATTTGGGGACCTCACAGGGCCCCTTTTTCAAGGTTAAGAACAGGGCGTTGTGAGGTCTCCAATCATTGATTGGTAATATTATTTCTCTTATGGCTTAGTAAAATACATAGACCTTTTATATAAAGGTGGGCTAGTAAAGATTATTTATGTCTGTACTTGAGGGTTGGAATGGTAAGTTGGGGTTTAAAGTTAAAGTTTAGTTAAAAACGATTTCTTTCCTCTACAGATTTAGTTACATTACTTACCTGTAATGACGTATGCATGATGGTGTGCAGTCTGCAGAATTCTGTAGAAACCTTTATTGCAAGGCTGCCCGGTACTCTTCCTACTGCTAAACTCTCAGCGCAGTAATGCCCTGTACACACAATCGGTCAATCCGATGAGAACGGTCTGATGGATTTTTCCATCTGTTAACCAATGAAGCTGACTGATGGTCAGTCGTGCCTACACACAATCAGTTTAAAAAAAAATGATTGTGTCAGAACGCGGTGACGTAAAGCAACGTGCTGAAAAAAACGAAGTTTAATGCTTTCAAGCATGCGTTGATTTTTAACCGATGGACGTGTCTACAGACAATCATTTTTTTTTTTTCTATCCGTTAGGTATCCATCGGTTAATTTTAAAACAAGTTTGAATTTTTTGAACCGATGGATAAATAACCAATGAGGCCCACACACGATCAGTTTGGTATGATGAAAATGGTCCATCAGACCGTTTTCATCAGATTGAACGATCGTGTGTACGCGGCATAAGGGTTAACAGCTTTGGGACTACAGCTACACTTAGGATGATCCAATGCAGAGAAATCTCCTCCTGACCTTTCCTATATTGTGAAAAGTTCATTCATTGATTACACTTCCTGCAACATGATCTGCCAATGAGAGAGAAAATCCTTTGACTGATCACCCTTTCACCCTTCCACAGGTCCTGTTACAGGCATTGTAATCAGTGAAAGGACTTCTCTCAATGGAGGTGAGGACCCATTAGATCAGTGTTTTTCAACTCCAGTCCTCAAGGCACACCAACAGGTCAAGTTTTCAGGATTTCCCTCAGATGAAATGGCTGTGGTGATTACTAAGGCAATGAAACTGATTAAATCACCTGTGCAAAATAATGGAAAGCCTGAAAACATGACCTGTTGGTGTGCCTTGAGGACTGGAGTTGAAAAACACTGCATTAGATCATCTTTAGTGCTGCTGAGCCAGAGACTCAAAGCTGTTAACCCCCACAGCAGCAAGAAGAGGACAGTGTAGCCCTGCACCGAAGATTTCTACAGAATTCATCAGCCTGCATATTTATGAGACATACCGTACTTTACTACAGGTAAATAATGTAACTAAAGCTGTATAGAAAAAAAATACTTTTATTTACATTTCAGAGTGAACTACTTCTACAGGTTTTAAGTTCCAACCCAGATTTGGCTCATTCAGTAATTTTTAGCAAATTAATTGTTTGCTTTAGTATGTTGAGCTATTTCTTTCGATTTTTTCTTTAGAAACCAGGGTGTCAGAGGTGGCGGAGGACTTGCAGGGTTGGGGCAACCAGTAAAGTACTATTGGCCCTCACAGGGGTAGCGCTACACAAGGATTTCAATGCTGCTGTGTCTGTTAAATCTAACAGATGGATTACAATCACCTCCTACTAATATGATTGTAGGTCACACTCTCCTGAACAAAACCATTCCCCAGATACGACCCAATAAATAATTAAACAAAGAATCAAGTTTGGCAAAATTTGGCCGCAGCACATTTATTGGTTTAATATAAAAAAAAGTTTCCTGTATATTGATAATAATACATTTTACCATCACTTAATGAACACAAAATTATTAATCTGCCCAGTTATCAGAACTCGCGCAGCAAGTCGCCAACATTCATATACAAATCACGCCCCCCCTAGAAATCCAGGGTGACCCAACCACATTAACAGTGAACATGACAAGGGAGGGAGGCAGCTCATCTGTTGCTGGTCAGATCCCAGGGGAAAAGGAAGAAGCCCCCCCACACAGCTTTTTTTATAGACAATCCCAAATTCCTCACATTCACATTAGATCTTCCAAGAAGTCCCATTTACATATTTAAAGGGACAGTAATATTTTTCTGCTAAACCATGCTAAACAACAATTACATTTTATTTTAATCTATGAGATGAGGTGGCCACAATCTCAAGCAGGCAGGCCCCAAATTGTGCGCCTCTTTTCAATCTGCACTGAGTGGAAGGGTCCTAATTACATGATTTCTCCTATCCTAATAAGAAAAAGCTACTGGGAATAGCAGCCAATCATCTGAGCAGTATATGACAATTTTAGGGGTGCTGTATAACCAGTGTACTCAATGCCCTTATTGATGCCACACACTTCATAGTGTTTTAATCTCAGAATAGGGTTTTAAAGGGGTTGTAAAGGATTTTTTTTTTCCTAAATAGCTTCCTTTACTTTAGTGCAGTTCTCTTTCACTTACCTCATCCTTCCATTTTGCTTTTAAATGTCCTTATTTCTTCTGAGAAATCCTCACTTTCTGTTCTTCTGTCTGTAACTCCACACAGTAATGCGAGGCTTTCTCCCTGGTGTGGAGAAAGCCTCTTGAGGGGCGACCAGGAGGGTCAGGATGCCCACTAACACACAGCTCCTTTCTCTATCTGCAAAGTAGAGAGCGTCCCAACTTGCCTGCTCGGCCCCTCCCCCCTCAAGAGGCTTTCTCCACACCAGGGAGAAAGCCTTGCATTACGGTGTGTAGTTACAGACAGAAGAACAGAACGTGAGGATTTCTCAGAAGAAATAAGGACATTTAAAAGCAAAATGGAAGGATGAGGTAAGTGAAGGAAGATTGCACTTAGGTAAAGGAAGCTATTTAGGAAAAAAAATCCTTTACAACCCCTTTAAGCATGATTGGAAAATCCGACAGCAAAAGTCTGATGTGAAATTCCGACCGTGTGATTGCTCCATTGGACTTTTGCTGTCTGAATTTTCGGCAACAAAAGATTGAGAGCTGGTTCTCAAATTTTGAGACTGAAAAAATTCCAATCGGAAAATCCAAATGTCTGTATGCAAAAACATGCAACCTTAGAATTAAGTACGAGACAGAAGCGATCGGTCTGGTAAAACTAGTGTTCGTAATGGAGAATAATGAAGTTGATATAAAATGTGTAGCGCTTATACAAAATGAAAAATAAAACCCAATTGATATATGAAAGTGAATGGATATACCACTAAAAATTGATGTGCTCACTGTGACAAAAACAATAAATGTGATGTTAGAAATATACAAAATTACATATAAAAAGCATAAAGTCCATAAATGAATAACTATAAAGTCCACCAAGTGTCAGATAAATGACTAAAAAGAAGGAACATCAATAACTTCCAAGTGACTCTTAGGCCGTGTACACACCATGAAATAAATCCGATCAAATTGGTCTGACAGACCGATTTGATCGGATTTGTCTGCTGGGATAGATTGGTTTGATCGTGTACACACGATCAAACCAAAATCCCCGCCAGCAGACAGCGCGGTGACATGGCGGTGACATTGACGCCGTCACGTCACCGTCACCAGGAAGTAAAACACTTCCGCGCATGCGTCAAATCCATTTGACGCATGTGCGGACAGATATGTTAGCGTACTAACCAGCAGACATGTCGGATGGACGGGTTCCCAGCAGACAGATTTTAAAGCATGCTTTAAAATCTGTCTGCTGGAAAAATCTGTCTGTCCGCCCGTACACACGATCGAATTTGTCTGCTGAAACGGTCCGTCGGACCGTTTTCAGCAGATAGATTAGATCGTGTGTATGCGGCCTTATAGGCAAAAAATCGTGACTCATTATATAAAAAAAAATCGCAATATAAAAAAAAATTAGCTACCTAGCGGCAACAGTGACACTAATACAGCGATCAGAAAACCGATCGCTTAGTGACACTGGCAATAGGGGGTGAAATGGTTAACTAGGGCAGTGATCAAGGGGTTAAACCTTTATTAGGGGGCGTACGGGGCTACCCTGGACCTAACACTAACTGCCTGTCACACAAACTGTCACACTGACACTAAATGCAGTGATCAGTAAATATATGATGACTGCAATCAGTGACACTGTGACAGGGGTCTGGGGGGGGGTGATCGGAAGGGGTTAATGTGCCTATGTGTACTGGTGTCAGTGTGCTGTTGGTGCGACTTACTTGTGATGTCTTCTCTCCTCTCGCCAGATTAAAAATACCGCCTAGAGGAGAGGAGACATCACTTCCTCTGCCAGTGTTTACATTACACAGGCAGAGGAAGTGTAGAGCAGAGGCTATGCAGATTGGCTGGGAGCGATCGCGAGGTGGCGGACAAAAACGAACAGCCGCCCCCTCATCCCGGATCACTCCCAGAGGTAAAACGCCCGCCGCGTGTAGCGGGGGGGATCCCGATCAGACCCCAGACCCGCAAGAAGGCAGGGACATACATGTGCGCCCATCTGCCTGTACGTGCCATTGTGTGGACGTACATATACATGCGGCGGGCGTTAAGTGGTTAATACACTTCAGGCACCATAGCTTGTGGATTCTATAACTTTCACAAAGACCATATAATATACATCAATTTGTACTTATTTTTACCAAAGAAATGTAGCAGTATAAATTTTGGCCAAAATTTACGAAAGAAAAATTACAAATTTGCTAAATTTTATAACAGACACAAAGAAAAGAAATGTTTTAAAGAATTTTCAGTCTTTTTTCTTTTATAGTGCAAAAAAAACAGCAGTGATTAAATACCACCAAATAAAATCTCTATTTGTGTGAAAAAAGGACAAAAATTTCATATGGGTACAGTGTTGTATGACTGAGTAATTGTCATTTAAAATGTAAGAGCACCGAAAACTGAAAATTGGTCTGGTTAGAAAGGGGGTTTAAGTGCCCAGTGGTGAAGTGGTTGGTATAGTCTTTCTGCAGGACTTGTATGATGGCAGAATGGGTCTGTGGAATAATGATCCCCAGAGCTTGGGGGGAGATGCCTGTCGAGAACTTTAGGACCTGCAGACTTCTCCCTGTCACCAAGTACCGCAACGTGGTGACTAGTCTTTGCTAGGGAGTGATGGCTTGCCGCATGCAGATGTCCTGCTTTGTAATATAAGGGGAAGGCAAAGCCAACAGACAGTGAAAAATGGGGTCCGTCATCCGGAGATTATTCCTAAAATCATCAGGATTATTCTCCTGGATCTCCCGCAGCAAAGGCATATGACAGAATTGGTTACTCTGGAGCAAGCAATTTTCCGTCCATGAACTTCTCACGACCCTGTTCATGGACTGGGCTTGGGTCAAAGCAAGAACCCCAACACCAAGCCCCCACAAAGCACAAACTCTACGACAAGTTCATACCCACAACATGGCTAGAAAATGGTCGGCTGGTCAGAACAAACTAACAGAACGCACTGAAGAACAGAAAGGCCTATAAAGAATGACCTGAAAATCCAAAATTAACAAACAAGAACGCACTGAAAACCAGATACGAACTGACTACACGCCCTGAAAACTGAACAGCAGGAACGGTCTGAAAAGCATGAAGGCTGAAAAGCACGAATCGTCTCTCACCAAACTTCTACTAACACAAGATTAGCAAAAGATTAGCAAAGGGTGTCAGACTCGGAATGGAATTTCTGTTTTATAGTGCCATTGTACATGTTGTACGTCACAGCGTGCTTGACGGGCGGAATTTGGTGTGACCGTGTGTATGCAAGACAAGTTTAAGCCGTAATTTCGTCTGAATTTCCGATCATGTGTACGCGGCATTAGAAACTGATTAGTACTAATATGTTTCATTTTAATATGTGCTGAAAGCCTAGCATAGAGTGCTTTTTACACCAATTATTCATTTAATTACAGGGATCACTTCTTTAGAAACTTTTGTTCTTCCAAAACCCTTGACATGTAAGCTGTGATGCTCACAGCTTACATGTCAAGGGTTTTGGAAGAACAAAAGTTTCTAAAGAAGTGATCCCTGTAATTAAATGAATGTGCAGTGGGATAATCTACTTCAGTTACCAATATTTTATTGTAATCACCTTCCATAAGCTCCAGGTTTGACTTCATTGGTGAAGCTCGGCTACCTTCACTATTCATTTTTATTCTAAGTAATTAATTCTGAAACTTTTGAAATGTATTATAAAACAAAACTCATGAATACACAGCTGAGGCATCTACTTTTGTTGAGCATTGCCTCACCAGACAACAGACAGCGCTAGATTTTCTAAAAAGTGTTTTTTTTTTCAGTATAACCCAGTACGCAAAGTTAGAGGGGAGTGAAAACAAATAAAAAAGCAGGGGTGAAGTTTCTCTTTTGTCGCTTCAGCCCCGGAAGATTTTACTCCCTTCCTGACCAGAGCACTGTTTACAATTTGGCACTGCATTGCTTTAACTGACAATTGCGCGGTTGTGCAATCCTGTACCCCGGCTGGGATCTTAAAGGGGATGTACATGTACGCCCTTGTGCCCAACCGTGCCATTTTGTTGACGTATATCCTCGTGCGGCGGTCCTCAAGCGGTTAAAGCTGATTGGTTTCTCTGCAGAAGTAAGACTGATTTTGCACTCTCCAGCTTTAGTAAATAAACCCCATTTGCCAGCTCATTCACTTGAATAGACTGCCCTATGGGCATTTGTCCCCCCCCCAAAAAAAACTCATGCTTCCATTTGGCTGAAAAGCTTCACACAATTTTTACGGCATCTTGTTTGGGGTGCCAATAAAGGATAATTATCATTTAATGGCATCCAAACACATGTTACATTTTGTGCAGTAATTTCCATGTGATTTGGAATCGTTATTGAAAAGCAATGGAAAAGTGATTCCAAATCCTGAAGTGCGAATGGAGCCTAATGCCGCGTACACACAATTAGAAATTCTAACAAGAAAAGTTTGATGTGAGCTTTTGGAAGAAAATTCCGACCGTGTGTAGGCTCCATCGGACTTTTTCTGTCGGAATTTATTTTCGACAGCAAAAATTTGAGAGCGGGTTCTCAATTTTTTCGACAAGAAAAGTTCCTGTCAGAAATTCTGATCGTCTGTATGCAATTCCGACACGCAAAAAACATGCATGCTCGCAATCAATTTAACGCCCGCTCTGAATCATTGAACTTCATTTTTCTCGGGTCGTCACCGTGTTCTTGACGGTCTGAATTTTGTGTGACCGTGTGTATGAAACACAAGTTTGAGTTTTCTTGTCAGAATTTCCAATCCTGTGTACGCGGCATAAAAATAAGATCAGTGTGGACAACAAACAAGGTTACATGGAAGGGTTTGTGTACATGAACATTGTTTTCTTGCATTTAAAACGCACATAAAACATAGGTCAGGAGATTCCCATTTACTTCAATGTTGCAGTCAGGGCAGATGACAGTTCAGGGGCTGCATTTGTCCAAGCTTTTATTTGCAAATCTGACAAACCAGAACTACCAGTCTTGGAAATTCAGGATGAAAATTCTGCTAATAAGAGAAGGTACGTGAAATGTAATTAAATCAGAATCAGAACACCTGTTTCAGATGAGTGGACAGAGAGAGACCGCAAGGCTCAGAGCACAATCTCTCCTACCATATAAGATGATCAAATCATGCATTCTGTATATTAAGTTTGAAACCGCTAAAGAATTGTGGAAATAATTACAAAAGGTGCATGAAAGAGCTAAGCTCAGCAATAAACTGTATTTGATTCAAAAGCTATACCAAACCAAGCTGATGAAAGGTTACGATATGCAGGATTACATATGGCACACCTTGGAAATAGTTGAACACCTAGACAAAGGAGAAGAAATAAAAGATTTTGATGTTGCAGCACTTTTACTCAGTGGCTTATCAGAAAGTTATGAAACACGTGAAACAGCACTTGATGCATGCCCAGATGATGAACTGACATTGGAATATGTTAAAGAGCAAGCTTGTGGATGAATATAAGTGTAAAACAGAAAGAATTAGTCATGACAATGCTTTTGTCCCAGAGTCTGCTTTAAAAATAGGAATGAAAACAGTAACATGCAACAAGAAACATGTGAATGTTTTTTGTGAAGATCATTTAAAAGCAGATTGCAGAATCTGGAAAGCTAGAATACAAAAAAATAAAAATAAACTACAAAAGGTCAAATGTGTGAAGGAAGAAACAGATTTTGCTTCAGATAATGAATATGTTTTTCAATCCAAAAGGTACAATACCAGGCATGTAGGCAACAAAACCAGTCACGACAGCTAATGGTAAAAAAAAAAAATAGAATCAGAAGGAATTGGAGACGGGTTTTCTGTACTGTCCTATTTCCCAGAGTGTCACCAGAAAGATACCTATGAATATGTCCCTGCTTTTGAAACAAATCTTTTGTCAGTGAAGAAGCTCACAAAACAAGGCAATGTAATGACCTTCTAAAATGACTGCTGTGCCATTACAAAATGGGGTTGCAGAAAGAATGTACTGTACTCTATATGAAAGTGAAAGAACCATGCTGTTTGATGGAGATATGCCAACCACATACTAGGGGGAGGCAATTAAGATCTAATTCTATCTCCAAAATCAACTACCAAGAAAATCAACTGAGAAAGCTCCATATGAACTGTGGAATGAAAAAGCTGTAAATTTGAACCATCTAAAAATTTCTGGAAGCAAAGCCTACGTGTACAGCCCAAAAAAAAAAATTAGAAAATGGGATGTTTGCGCAAAGATAGGCATACTTGTGGGTTACAGTGAACCTCAAAAGGGATACAGAATGCTACACAAACAAGGTAGTATCAGAAGTGTAATTGCCGATGAAGTTTCAGTGTGTTCAAAATTTCATAAATGCCAGCACTTCAAATTTAAGGAAATTCCACATCAGTGTCACATAGAGAAAAGCAACAAAGTGGCACAGAAATAGAAATTACTACAGATGATCCAAATACTGTAAAAGAAGAATTAAGACAATCCACCAGAAGCAATAAAGGCATCCCAGCCAAACGTCTGTCCTATGTTGCTCGTGTAGCACTAAAAGCAGAGCCAGATTCATGGGATGAGATGCAAAGACATTTAACCCATGAGAAATAAACCTGAATCAGAAGCTTTGACAAAACTTCTTACAAGAAACCGATTTATAGAACTGAGATCCAAAATGGGACTAGAATAAGGAGTAGTTGTTGAGTGGGAGTGTTGGAATACAATGTTCATTTGTATTTTATGCAACAACTTCTATACATCAGTATTTAGTACAGATATATTCTTCAGCCAGTTGATGGCAGTGTTTATACATTTTTAGCTGCATCTATGGTTAAACTTTATGGGCCAGATTCAGGTAGATGGGAGCATCTTTGCTCTGGAGTAACGCATCTCATTTGCGTTACGCTGCAGAAATTTTAGGAGCAAGTGCTGTTATTCATGAAGCACTTGCTCCTAAAGTTGCGGCAGCGCATCGCAAATGAGCCAGCGGAATTCAAATTGGGCGGGTACGGGGCGTGTAGTATTCTAACTATGCGCGATCCCGCGGCGAACGTACTGCGCATGCGTCGAGTGTCAATGCATCCCAGTGCGCATGCTCCAAGTTCTGTCAGTGAACGTCAATGACATCACGTCCCCATTCATGAATGTTTTACGCAAACGACGCGATTTGTTTTTTTTCCGACGCGATGACGACGGCTATACCTAACATAGGATACTCCACTAGGGGGCTGGTTTATCTATACGCCGCGTATCGCTTCTGGAAACGTCGTAAAGTCACTGCGTCGCGCCCGAAAAAGATCGTGAATTGCCGATTTCCGCTCATTAACATATTTTTTGAGCGTAAATCGGCGGGAACGCCCCCGGCGCCATTTTTAAGTTGAAGTAACGATGCGATGGCGAAATTCAATTACGCCGATCGCATCGGAACTCCAACCCGGCGTTTCTTGTTTTCTGGTTATAGAAAACAGAAACGCCGGCTTAAAGTGACAGTTAGGCTGGCGGATCACTGGATCCGCCAGCCTAACTCTTCATGAATCTGGCCCTATGTATTTTTCTATATAATACATTTTCTGTTTCCTGACTGCAGTTGAGCAGCAAAGCCCAATTGGGCTGTGCACTGTCTGTTCTGTGGGGCTATATACAGAATTTCTAACAGTGTTTAATTTACCAGGCCACAGCCCACTGATGACTTAAGGCAAAGTAGGCCATGCACAGTCTTTTTGCTGTGGCATTAGTTCAAACACAGGCATTTTAGCATTGCTACATTCCAGTGTAAAAATCCAGCATTTAACATCAGCACCTGTATACAGAAGCCCTAGCAGATGTCCAAACACCAAACTTTTATTTAATGTTGTACATAAAAAAAGTGATGCCAAGATTTCAATTAAGTGAGCCCTATTAAAATAGTAAAATGCAGTTGAATACTTTTGAAAGAAAAACATATTGGGCAACAGTAATCCCAATAAAATTAAGCACTTAAGCCCCGGACCATTTGGCTGCCAAATGCCTGCGCCACTTTTTGCGATTCGGCACTGCATCGCTTTAACTGACAATTGCGCAGTCGTGCAACGTGGATCCCAAACAAAATTTTCGCCCTTTTTTCCCCCACAAATAGAGCTTTCTTTTAGTGGTATTTGATCACCTCTGCATTTTTTTGCGCTATAAACAAAAATAGAGTGACAATTTAAAAAAAAAAAAATTGATTGGTTTGTGCAAAAGTTAAAGGCCTGAATTCAGATAAATTTGCGTATCTTTGTGCAGGCATAGCTCATCTTCTTTACGATACACCGCCGCAACTTAGAGAGGCAAGTGCTGTATTTACAAAGCACTTGTGTCCTAAGTTACGGCGGCGTAGCGTAGATGGGCCGGCGTAAGCCAGCGTAATTCAAAGTAGGTGGAAGGTGGGCGTGATACATGTTAATGACCCATGACCCCATGTAAATGAGGTGCCGAACAAACGGCACATGCATCGTCCGTGGAAGTATCCCAGTGCGCATGCTCTGAATCACGTCGCAAATACTCAATGCTTTAGACGTGAACGTAACTTAAGCACAGCCCTATTCGCGTACGACGCAAAACGATGGAAAATTCAACGCTGTTCTGACGTCCATACATTGACTGCGCCTCATATAGCAGGGGTAACTTTTCGCCGGTCATACGCCTTACGCAAACAACGTATATCAATACGCTGGGCGCAACTATGTTCGTGAATAGGCGTATCTAGCTCATTTGCATATTTTTAATGGGACCGCCGAATGCGTCCAGCGTATCTATGCGCCCACGATACGCCGGCGTAGGCAAGTTACGTCGGACAACTGAAGCCATGTTTTTCGGCGTATCTTGCTTTCTGAATCGGCGTAAAGATGCGACGGCACACATTTGAATTTACGACGGCGTATCTGGAGATACGCCGCCGTACTTTGTTTCTGAATCCCGGCCATAGAGTCTACAAAACAGGGGGTAATTTTATGGCATTATTATTTTTTTTACTAGTAATGGCGGCGATCTGTGATTTTGTATCGTGACTGCGACTTTATGGTGAACACATCGGATGCTTTTGACACATTTTTGGGCCCATTGTCATTTATACAGCTATGAAAATGCACTGATTACTGTAAAAATGGCACTGGCAGTGAAGGGGTTAACCACTAAGTGGCACTGAAGGGGTTAAGTGTGTCCTGGGGAGTGATTTTAACTGTTAGCCGGAGGAGCTATCAGTGACACGTCAGCGATCACTGTTCCGGATCACAGGGAACAGTAGATCTCTGACATGTCACTAGGCAGAACCGGGAAATGCCTTGTTTACAAAGGCATCTCCCTGTTCTGACATTGCCGACCGCAATCATGGGCTCACTCATGGGGCACGTGGCTGGAGCGCGCTGGGCGGCAAATTCAAAGGAACGTACAGGTAGGCCCATTTGCCTACCCGTGCCATTCTGCAGATGTATATTGGCGTGCGGCGGTCCGCAAGTGGTTAAACAGGTTTTGTTGAGAAAAGTATAATCCTCCCATGTGTCCTTAATCAAACATATTTCTGAACAGGAGGTTCTGCTTTTATTAACAGCACCTGCTGCAATCTCAATGTGGTAATAAGAAAAGCCTCAGTGTTTGCATCGCTTTATGGAAGGATGAGCCTTAGGGCCCGTTTGTGGTCTATTAATGCCTGGGCATCCTGACGTGCCAAAAATCGGATGTGACCACAAACAATGTAAAAATCTAAATGGACCCCAGAGTATCTCCTTAAAACCACCTTTATTCCAGGGAAGGCCTAACATTTGATTAGTATGTAAATGTAAACTGCAGAGAAAGGCAGTGAGCAAATACCAAAACCAGGGGCATCTTGTATACACATTGGGTTAATTTACTAAAGCAGATAGCCGACTAACTGGTAGCCAATCAACTTCTAACTAGACAAAAAAAACTGGAAGCTTCTATGTAGAGGTGCACCAGATTTTGAAGTTTTAGTAATGCTGGGTACACATGGGAAGCTTACAGATTGCTGTACCAACACATCTGATGTTAGTGCGGCAATCTCACTGCTGACTGAGCTATTGTGTTCTAACAGGGGAGCTGCGGGGAGCTGCCCCCCCACCCCCACTAAAACACAGTGATCAGCACTCACTGCCATCGGCGCTGAGTGAACAACGATTGGATGCTGGATTTCCAGCATGCTCTTTTAAACAGAAGCCAGCTTCTGTCGGATGAGGAGCTGTACACATGGATCAAAAGTTGCCCAGTCCCTGCCGGACCAACCATTTTTGGATGATTGTGCCCAGCTTAAATCAACCCCATTAATATGCACAGAACACCTGTAGCTTCTCGTAAGGAAAGGAAATGATGTTAAAATATTTTACATTTTTGAAAATTTTACAAAACAAAGGTATTTGCAGATTAAAACTAAAAGATAGTTTTAAATAACATTAAATTACAAAATCACATGCATAGCTATTATTTTTAGTAACATTTTTGGTTTACTGAAGGCCCCCTTCACAATTGTTTGGGGAACAAAGCTGCTGACGGGGTAAGGCCCAGGGATGTATTTAGGTTTTGTGCTGCCCTAGGTCTGGCTAAACTTGTGCACCCCTAATTTAAATATGACCCATCCCTTCCTGTTAAGTCCACACCCCTTGCTGTTAAAGACCTGCCCTTCCCTTACCTTACCTTACCCTTACTCTATCCAAAATTAAATAGAAAAGTGTTCCTAAAGTTCTACTTTAGGCCCAAAATTCTGATAATTTAATGGAGAGGACTAACAAGATATAACCATGCCAATGGTACAGCAGAAAACATATAGCACAGTGAGGAAGGTTTGTGGTCCAGGATGATAGGACAGTCAAAATTAGAAGCTCCGCCCCCCTATAGTTGCGAAATGCTTGCCTCTCTGCCCAGTCCGCCCCATAAGACTGGAGCTACACTAACAGTGCTACACTAATAGTGCAAGCCGGAGGGGACTCTTTTCGTGCTGCCCCCCTGCAATGTGCTGCCCTAGGCCTGGGCCTTGTTGGCCTAGGCCAGGATACAGCTCTGGTAAGGCCTACTCAGGATCAGCTAAGTCAAAAGTCTTGGTGGACCCCTTTCCTCCTGATCAGCCAAAGCCGACCACTGCATATTAGATGAGGTGCTCTTTTGAAAAGGGACCTTCTCAAGGCAGGGGAAGAAGAAACCTGAGGGCCACACATCCTCCCCCTAGACTTCAGGGTAGGCTGAGGACCCACATCCTCTATGCTGAGTGAAAGGGAAAACAAACATAAATGCAGGTGACACATTTGGAGAGGAAAAAATAAATGCTAAATAAATAAGAGTTTCTGCAATTCAATGGTTAGGCCTTGTGGCCTGGTAGCAAAAATGTCCCTGGTATTGTTCAAAAAGCCTAGCCCATGAGGTATAGTGCAGGAAGAAAAACCTATAGTGATACTTAGAGCACCCCTGGGGGGGGGGGGGGGGGGGCTTAACACAGTGGGTTCTCTGCCTTCTCAGTCCCAGTCAGACTAAGCAGTACTGTTAAAATCAAGGCATTTGGACCCTCAGAACCCTCCATGCCAGGGAAATATATCTTATGTGTTGCACACTATATTTGGTTTCCTTGTCCATGGGATAGATTCTTTGGGACCCCATCATACCAACAGGAACACTGTGCAACCAGCCACCCAAGCCATAAGGCCAGAATTAACTACGGGGCACCCCTACTGGACATTGATAAGAACAGATACTACATTCATGTGTGGTAAAGCACTGCAATAAAATGTTCAGGTATGAAGGGGACTTTAAATGTGGATTAATGTATGAATCCCAATAAATTTTTCATGACCATTCAAATTAGAGTGAGCTGGAATGATATGGATGTATGCAGACAGGGTACACCTGCTACTGCAATGAAACATTGATCTCCTATTTTCTGTAAAATAGAAGCAGTTATAGTGAAAAAGTATAGCCAAAACTTGTAACATTTGTTGCTAAGATGGCAATAACTGTTAGGCCGCGTACACACGACCAAATAAATCCGTTCAAATCGGTCTGACAGACCGATTTGATCGGATTTGTCTGCTGGGATATTTTGGTTTGATCTCTGTACACACGATCAAACCAAAATCCCCGCCGGCAGACAGCGCGGTGACGTGGCGGTGACGCTAACGCCGCCATGTCACCGCACTCGGAAGTAAAACACTTGGGCGCAGACATGTCGGACGGACAGCAGACATGTCGGACGGATGGGTTCCCAGCAGACAGATTTTAAAGCATGCTTTAAAATCTGTGTGCTGGAAAAACCCATCTGTCCGCCCGTACACAAGATCAAATTTGTCTGCTGAAACGGTCCATCGGACCGTTTCCAGCAGATAGATTCGATCGTGTGTATTCGGCCTTACACGTTTGACATTTGAATACAGTATATATATATATATATATATATATATATATATATATATATATTGTGACAGGAAGTCAGGTAAATCTATGTGTGTACACCAATTACTATTAGGCGTCGGCTGCAGAGATGGCCAGAGAGGTTTGGGGAGTTAGAAGCCTTCAGCTGTTCAAAATGAAGCTAATAAAGCCCCTATAAATAAAGCCTAAAGATAACGGCTGATTGCTGCATCCTGGAGCTTTGGGTGTGAAGGAGCAGTCACAAACACTTCTGAAGAGGTGAGGTGCTGATGGATATTTCTGTGTGAGAAATATCAAAGAGACTTTTTCTGTTGTTTTCTGCTGTAGGACCAGTAGTGATTGCCCAGCAGTAGGCTGTGCCAGACCCAATAGGTAGATTCCTATGTTGGGAAGGTAGACGCCCCAAGTGGCAAGGGTTTACTTTATGTTTTGTTTTGTTTATGCTGTTTTTATGCTTGAACGTGTATCCCGCAAGATGGAAAAATAAACCATATAATTTGTTTTCAATCCTCCCATTCATGATCTGTTAAATTACAGGTTGCTGTTGTTCCAGAACTGTCCCGTGGGTTAGTCTGTGTTTCAGGGGTGCTATCCCACCCCTGGGCGACAGTTGGCGATAGAGGGGTTTTGGTGGAGCCACTTTTCCCCAGCAGCCAATTGGAGGAGTTTTTCCCTCGCTGGGCTTGCTGGGGAGGGGTATATCTGGGACAGACACCATGATTCTGGGCTCTCTCTTCTCTCTCTCCGCGGGGTCCACGATCCAGGTGCGGCATCCACCTTCAGGGTGCGTGCATCCACAGACCCTGCCGGCATGGCCTACTGGCCAGGGCTGCATGCTCCATGGGGACCCATCCAGATGTTGAAAAAGGCCCCAGTGACTTGCTGGGTCCCCAACTTTGCTGAAAGATCCCAGGTTGTGAACTGTTCGGTGGGGGATCGGCTTGAGGAGAACCCAGAGGCAGGTTATCCAAAAGGGCTTGAACGAACCATCGGGGATCTGGTCATCAAGACGTGACAGGTATATGTCAGCTGTCAGTCATTGACCATTCATTGCATTTACTGCGAGGATTCGTTCAAGATCTAATTTGTTCTCTGAAGTACTGAGGTACCAGGCCTGTGGCAGTGGCCTATTCCTCCCAGCGATCTATAAGTGACATTTCGGCTGCCAGGCTTGTGGCAGAAGTCTGTCTGGGAGCACTTCACCCACTCGGACTGGAGTGGCGACGAGTTCTACATATAGTTGAAAGCAGGCTTGATTTCCTTGTTATCCAGGCCTGATATCGCACTGTTCTCTACTGCTTCATCAACCTTTCCTATCCTGTCTTCTGTTGATGTTGGCCGTGCCAGGCCTTTAAATAAAGCATTTGAAAAAACCCATTTGATGACTGGACATTCGCTCGCTGCTACTACTCACTGCCACTATCCCTAGACACACCACAGGGTAACTTAATACGCCGATCCCAAACAACAACCAGTGGCTCTTTCGGGGGTAGCGATATATATATATATATATATATATATATATATATATTAGGGCTGTTACTGATTACAATTTTTGTGTTCGATTAATCGTTTTTTTTTTTATCGATTAATCAACTAATTTCGATCAATGATAACGCACATACAGATCCAACTGATTTTTGACTGATCTTCTTGCAGGCTGATTCCCAGTGCAGCTACCAACCACTGGAAAAATGGATAGCAGGATACAAAAAACACACAAAAGGCAATGCTCAATGGGAATAGCATTAAAACTTGTATAGTCTTCAAGTAGGTAACAAAATAAATATTGCACTGGAGATAAAATCGATGTAGCTACATAAACTGTAAAAATGGTGCGAGTAATACCAAACGGTAGCAAAAGCAGTCATAAAAACATGTAGCCAAGAATAATACTGGTATAAGAATGTGTACAACGATACCGCTGCTGAATCCAGATGAGGAGAGGTTAACATCAGTCTGTCGGCATGTAGATGTCCCATGAAGGTAACTATCACAACTCCCAGTGGATGGCTGTAGAATCCCAGGTTGATAGAGGGAAGTGTAACAGCCATTGCGTGTGACAGATAAGTAGGTCCCGCTGGCATGCAGATATGAAGGCACAGCAAAGGAGCCCTTCAGATGGACACGGCAAGCCCCGCTGGTGTCCGTGACGTCACCGGATCTCCGACGGAACTCCCTGAAGGACCGGAAGCCGGCGGAGAGGTGAGTACCAATCAAAAGAATTTTGATCGATCAACAAAAATTAAAGATTAATCGATGAATTAATAGTTAATTTCCACAGCCCTAATATATATATATATATATATATATATACACACATTAAGACACATCAAACTTCAACAATTTTAAATGCGCACACATTTTAGTGTTTGAGCAGCACGTAATCTCCAGTATTAAGTCTAACTATATAATTTAGTATGCCATACGTGCATGCTCAAAGCAGTTTACTTTTTATACATGCATACTGTTAAAAATAATTTAGTAAGTGTTTTAATCCTTCAGTTTGAAAATCTTTGAAGATCCAGTGCAATTCTAATCAAGTGCACAAACATGTTACACCTCAATGTATTTGAGTGTATAATGTGGCCTGCTATTCTAAGCATTTAGGGTGGGCTTAAGAAAAAATATAACTACTGGAAAGTGTATCCCCTTGTGTTCCATCATCTTTTGGGATTACATAGTATGGCTTAAAGCATCTTTTTCACTGTCTTCCACATGACTGATCTGCTGAGAAACCTGTACTTATGCATGACTGCTTGAAGATGGCTTCTAGCTCAAATTTGCTCAAATTACAGGTTCCAACTCCTTTTTCTACTCAATTACTGATCAATGGGAATGTAACTTTTTATTTCTTCTTTCTTTTATGCTGAAGGTTCACTGTTAGAAACACATTTTCATGCATATGTCTCTATCATTACAGAAAAAGTCCAGGACAAACAAAATATTCTTCACTTATCGCTACCCTTCCCTGTAACTTTGCTGTAAAGTGTCATAAAGTGTGATTAGTTCATTACATAGGAAGAAAAAAAACGTTGTTTATAAATATTAGAGGAAATAAAGGGAGAGCATCATAAATATATAAAGGATATCAAAATACAATAGGGTTGAAAGCATTTAGCTTGCACATGATTGGATGATGGAAATCAGCAGAGCTTTAACTAAAGTCTGGGCAAAATTAGTGGTTCTTCACTTGCAAAGTCCACGGGCTATTTGTCTTTAGTAAATCGACTCCAATGTAAATTAAAATAATTTTGTATACCTGTACCGTGCAAAAAACGTAGGCACTAAAAAAAACTGCTGTGTATATATATATTTATAGTGAGGAAAAGGTTAGTCCAAACGGCAGGTTTTCTTAAAACCTGATTTATAGCCATGTTAGGGTGAATATTACCGCGCTTACCATAAACGGGGGGAGGGAGAGGGGAGTGGGTGGGTACAGCTGCTGCACTGATTGGTGTATCAACCAAGGCAGATAAAAATGGGGGGGGGGTGTAGTGCTGCGCTGTAAGGGAGAAAGTGGGGATGGGATAAAATGAAGAGGAAGTGTGGCAAAAAACTAGATATGTGGAAAAAAGGTAGGAATAACCTAACTATTATACATAGTAATGTGAGGAAGTCACGTGGAGTGACGAATACGCGTATGAGGTACCAGAGGTGACGTTGGCGGACGCCCTGTGTTTTTATGCCTGTTTTTTATTTCAACCTTGTGAGTACCCAGTTTTTGTTTTAATAAAACCCCCCTGTTTTAATGGTACTACACTATGGGCATTTTTTTGTTTTCCTGGATGTGAGCGACTATTATTGTTTGGAGGCGATTACCAGGAAGGATCCATTCTCACCACATTTACCTATTTGGATGACACCACAAGTGGACTCAACCTGAAAAGTGCTCCTGGGCTTTGTTTTCTGCTGTTACCTTACAGTAGTAAGGTAAGGGGACATCTTTACTTATTTTGGAAATAGCATCTGCAACTGGTCATCATGGCATTTTGGCTTTTACATCAGCAATCTTTTTTGAACTTTATTTCCATTCTGCATTTATACATTGCATTGACCCATTGTTACCTGTTGTATGGACATTCACCCTAAATAACACTGTTGTGTGCTTTTTCTGGCACTTTGTGCACCAGATTGTTATAAGGAAGTTACACTTTTTATGTTATTTTGCACTGTCATTGGTTTGGTAGCCGGCTTAGGCTACATTTAGCACGTTCAATATATATTTCTTATATACACCACTGTCATTTTCTGACATTACTATGTATAATAGTTAGGTTATTCCTACCTTTTTTCTTTTTTCCACATATCTAGTTTTTTGCCACACTTCCTCTTCATTTTATCGCATCCCCACTTTCTCCCTTACAGCGCAGCACTACACCCCCCCCCCCCCATTTTTATCTGATTTATAGCCAGTTTTATTTTTAAAAGGTTGCATGAAAATCAAATAAACAAACAGAAAATAAATCCTCGCCATGTGCAGGCACTAACTAACCTGAAAAGCGCCTCTACAGGGCACTTGTAGGATGGGAAAAAAATCCTGCAAGTAGCATCTTTGGGGCAGTGCCATAGTGGTGTATACACTGCTCCCAAAACGTCCTGCCCATTGAAATGAATGGTCAGCGTTAAA
This sequence comes from Rana kukunoris, assembly GCA_029574335.1. NCBI lineage: Eukaryota > Metazoa > Chordata > Amphibia > Anura > Ranidae > Rana > Rana kukunoris. The sequence continues at coordinate 121,610,544 of CM056056.1, forward strand.
AAAGTGCCTGCAACGGGCTTCAGTAGTGCCGCAACACAAGTGATTTTAACATTTTGACCACTAGCGGCCATAAAGCACTTTACTGCTAATACCGGCACTGCCCCAGTGTGAAAGTACCCTTACTCACAGGTGGAGGGCTTCTCCCAGTCACCCACAAAACAAAGATAATGCAAACCATTTTCTGTCTCTCACAAAGCAGACATCATATCAGTAGTTCTCTCTCGGGTATAGCTTCCTGAGTTCCAAGCCAAGAGCAATTATTTGCTCCAGTCCTGCTTTCTTTATACCACCTGTTGGTGGACACAAGTGGACCACAAGATGGCTGGTGAAACTCAGACTGTATTCCACTTTAGTTCTCTGCAAAAGGAACGCATGCAAGATGAAACATAATGTCGATCAATCACCTCGCCTTTCATAATATCACATATCCCCTCCTCTGCTCAAGCCCCTGCGGCTGAACAACTGTCCCAACCAGACAATGGACACAGGAAAGGGTGTTTGCATTATCCAGCTCTATGATCCACTGTGAACTTAAATAGTTGAAGGTCAAGGAACAATCTTGTCACCCAACTGTTTTGCTCCTTGTTATCACACATCCATTTAGGAGGGGCTTGATCAGTGGCTAGTTTGAATGGTCTCCCCAACAGGTATTATTTCAGGGTATCTAAGGCCCATTTGATAGCTAAACATTCTTTCTCAACAATGGCATAGTTTTTCTCATGTTTGTTAAAGGGTTACTAAACCCTCTTTTTTTTCTTTTAAATAACAAACATGTCATACTTGCCTCCTCTGTGCAGTTGGTTTTGCACGGAGTGGTCCCCGATCCTCTTCTTCTGGGGTCACTCAGAGGTGCTCATGGCTCCTCCTCTTCTCGAGTGCTCAGTCAGAGAAGCACTCTCCTTCGGGACACCCGTGCAGGTGTACTCCTGTGTCCTGCTGCTGAGCCTATTGACACAGACTGCAGGACTTGGCCCTGCCCTCCGACGCCCACATCATTGGATTTGATTGACAGCAGCGGGAGCCAATGGCTGCACTGCTATAAATCTATTTACTCAGGACACGAGACACCAGCTAGAGCTGATTGTCCCCCTTGTATTATCACCTGAAATACAGTAACTATCTAATTCTGCCTGGTTCTGCCCTCTCCTTTGTAAACTGACCACAGTGTATTATGGCTGCTGAGCCCTGACACCGTGGTCAGTTTATGTGTCAGTTTATGTGCCTCCATCATCTGCTGTGTCTCCTGTCTCTCCTGTCCTCCTCTCCCCCCTCCCTCCCTGCCTCCTGTCAGCTCCTGTGTCAGGGCCCATCCCCTCCCCTAATTTCAGAGCGCCACTCGGCGCTCACGTGACCGGCCGGCTCTCTCCTCATCTACTCCTCCCCTCCCAACTGATTTCAGTGGGGAAATCTCAGCCGTGCCCACTGTATCTGTCAGTTGGGGAGAGGAGAGAGCTGACTGGGCGCTCACGTATTGAGGTATAATCAGCATTTTTTTCTAAAACACAGACACAAGAGCACCTATCATTAAGAAACAAATATGATTATATGAAGATCTTACAATGGGTTAACAATCACTTCAATATGTATTAATACATTTATTTATTTTTCTTTTTTTTAATTTGTAATTGACTACATTACTTTGTATTTGTCATTTTCTTTGAAAATAAAAATAGTTAAAAACATTATTGATGAGTCTGACTATGGCTGCATTATTCTGTACCTGTCTGAAGTTCATTTTTAACTGTACTATTAAAGCAGTCAGCTATCTTTTGCTTATACTTGGGGCTTGCACGTTTATTTTTCATCTAGATTTTCAAACTATTTGGAATGTGTTTATTGCATTCCAGGGACCGAATGTAAAATACATTAATTATACAATTTTTACTTACGTCCAATCATCTCAATGGCAAATTCGTTTAAGTCAGAATGCAGCAAAAGAAGCTGCGTGCAGAACTATAAAAAAAAAATCAGATGAAAAGGCATTAATGTTAACAGTGCCATTAACTATGAGACCACGCATCCCACCATACATTTTGTACCTAGTTCACATGCAATTAATGGCATCAAGTGTATTGTGTAAGTGAATAGAAACAAAAACAATTCTAAAGAGGTCTCTGTAAAAACACTTTATCTCAGTACTTCCTATCTCTATTAAATATGCAAATCCCACATGACATGTTTATTTATGTGGATACTGAATCTGAAGTATCCAGTAGGAAAAAGCGTAGCCATGGAAACATAACATTCAAAATGACAAAAGAAAACAAGCTGAATAATTTCCAACTACAGACAAAATAGACACAGCTAAGAAACAGAAACATTTTAATCATACCTAGTGACTGGTAAACTTGGAATAATATTTTAGCTGGTCATTATCATCAACCTGTATGAAAGCATAGACAGTCATAATCTAAATACAAGTGTTTTCATTGTGTTTGTAGCTTTCAGATTATAACACCTGGGTACTAGACATGTGCATTTGTTTTCATTAGGGTTGTCCAGATACCGATACTAGTATCGGTATCGGGACCGATACCGAGTATTTGCCAGGAGTACTTGTACTCGCGCAAATGCTCCCGATACCTAAATAGAATACTTTTTTTGTATTTATCAACATGTTCTGTGAAAATTCTTTGATTTTTTTACTACTGCGTGACAAGAAAATAAAACATTTTTATTCATTTTTACTCATTTTTATTCTTTTATAATGTCTTGAGTTAGAGTTCTTCATAATTCTAAAGAAAATATCCTTAGTGTGTATTGTAGTTTGAAAACTGTCACATGACATTTAAAAAAAGTATCGGTATTGGTGAGTACATGAAAAAAAGTATCGGTACTTGTACTCGGTCCTAAAAAAGTGGTATCGGGACAACCCTAGTTTTCATCCAAATGCATTTTTGTCAGAATTTTGGGTATTTTCGTTATCATTTTAACAAACAAAAACGAACTTGCAGAATCCGAAATCCGTTTTCGTCGCTACAACAGTTCGATATAGATAGGAGATTTGACATGATGCTCACAATAGCAATCTGTGTCTATCGAACCTGCGGTTGAATGTGCCTAACCTTGACTCTATTAGTCCAAGATTATTCTATAGAGAAAAGATTCAACATTATAGACAGTGTTGGGGTAGACCATTCAACATTAACAACCAAGATTCGACGAAGCATCGAAAAACATACAAACGTCAAATCTGTCATTGAAGGCTTATGGTGTCTGTCGAAAGTTCTAAGAAGATTCGACAAGCAGCTAAACTGTACGATGTCGCAATCACACATTTCCGGTCAAATGCTCGGCTCATAGGCTATAGAAGAATTCGAATGTTGGTTGACTAGTAATAATAATTAATAAATATAAATATTACTAGTCATACAACATTAGAATTCTTCTATAGCTTGTAGGCGGAACATTTGATCGGAAATGTACGATTCGACGTACAGTTTAGCTGCTCCGTCGAATCTTCTTAGAACATTCGACAGACTACATAAGCCTTCAATGACAGATTCAACCTTAATTAATTTGGATTTTCGGACAAATGCATTTTTTAACGAAACAAAATCAATAAAAACACATTTTGGGAGTAACTAAATACATTTATCTTTTGTAATATTTCAGTGTGCACATGTCTACTGGGTACAGGCGACCAGCATGAATAGTATTCAGTCAGAAATTTATTATTTGCACTAAAACACTTTTTCTTAGCGCCCCCCCCCCCCCCCAAAAAAAAAAAAAAAAAAGCACTAGCAGCTAACTCTTCCACCCATCACTTAAAGTTTTACTAAACCCAGGACCCTGCATTCACTATATATGGTCTCCCACAGTACACAAAACATGGATATGCAATAATTTTAGCAAATATAAATACCATTTTCTTATCAGCTGTATATAGCAGTCTTATGACTTCTATCAGTGTCTAGTAAAAGCTTGTAGGAAGAGTTTTCATTCTACTCTGACTGTTCAATGAGGCTGCAGGACCCCTCTGTCTAGACCAGTACTGGGCAAACTACGGCCCGCGGGCCGTATACGGCCCGGCGGACCTTTTAATCTGGCCCTCGGGCGCAGCGCTAGTTACAGCAATGTAGTGGCTGGCGGCGTGGGGCGAATTGCATAGCGCAGCGTCTCCTGCATGATGGCGAGTGGCTAGGCCGGCCGTCAGCTAGTGGGTGGGCAGGGCCATGTGCAGAGTATGGCTACGGCTTGAGCTGTACGTGCAGATGCACGCAGGGAGTTGACGTCAAGTCAGATGACGTCAACTCCTTTCCGCGCGCCTGTGAGGAGCGATTGATGCGGCGTGGTGGATGTGACTTACCCTCCTAGGACGGTGCAGGAAAACTTCACAGTCATCGTACTTTGGATCTGTTGTGATGGTGAGCGATTGTTGCTGTGCTCACAGACTGATGAATACCATCCATATTATATACTTCTCATATCTATTTTCTGTGATGTCTGTCCCTTGTCATGCTTTGTGCACATTTTATCTCCTCTTTTTTGAGTTTCTGACATCAGCTGGTTTATGTAATTTTAGCAAAAAATGCACCAATATATTGCAAACCATATGGTTTGCAATATATTGGTGCATTTTCTGCTAAAATTACATAAACCAGCTGCTGGTGTCAGAAACTCAAAAAAGAGGAGATAAAATGTGCACAAAGCATGACAAGGGACAGACATCACAGAAAATAGATATGAGAAGTATATAATATGGATGGTATACATCAGTCTGTGAGCAGTCCATGTACAAGTTTGCAACCACCTGGGTGGAGTTCGTCCTAGGGGAGGTTTGTGATGGCCTTTGTAAGTTCACTAATGGAGGGGGGTGACCATGGTTTGTGGAAGGGTCTGTACTAATGGGGGGTGGTTTGTGGGGGGGTCTGTAATATTGGGGGGGTGTGTACTAATGGAGGCGGGAGGTTTGCTCACCACACAGGCCGGACACACGCTCGCAGAGCCGCCAGCCGACTTACAAGGCTTTAGAAACAGGTAAGGGGGACCTGTTTTAAACTTTCCTGTTAAAAAAGAAAAAAAAAAAAATCCCTGCAATAATATATTAAGCAGCCTGTATAATGTATTATTGCTGGGATTTGTAGTCCTCTGTAACTGCTGGTATTCTGCATTGCATTTTATATAATGCATTGCTGGGATTTGTTGTTCCCTTATAGCTGCTGGTATTCTGTATTGTGTTTTATATAATTATTGCTGGAATTTGTAGTCCTCTATATAAAAAACAATGCAGAATACCAGCAGTTATAGAGGACTACAAATTCCAGCAATAATTATATAAAACACAATACAGTATACCAGCAGCTATAGGGGAACAACAAATCCCAGCAATACATTATATACAAAACAATGCAGAATACCAGCAGTTATAATGTATTGCTGGGATTTGTTGTTCCCCTATAGCTGCTGGTATACTGTATTGTGTTTTATATAATGTATTGCTGGGATTTGTTGTCCCCCTATAACTGCTGGTATTCTGCATTGTGTTTTATATAATGTATTGCTGGGATTTGTTGTTCCCCTATAGCTGCTGGTATTCTGTATTGTGTTTTATATAATTATTGCTGTAATTTGTAGTCCTCTGTAACTGCTGGTATTCTGCATTGTATTTTATATCATTTTTGCTGGGATTTGTAGTCCTCTGTAACTGCTGGTATTCTGTATTGCATTTTATATGATGTATTGCTGGGATTTGTTGTTCCTCTATAACTGCTGGTATTCTGTATTGCATTTTATATAATGTATTGCTGGGATTTGTTGTTCCTCTGTAACTGCTGGTATTCTGTATTGCGCTGTATAATGTATTATGGCTAGTTTCAGACAGCCATGCAGACTAAGAGTCGGTTTACACACAGGCGATCCGACTTTGGGGGCGGCTCTGCAAGTCGTTCTGAGGACGACTTCAGAGGCGACCTGCCAAACGACTTCTGTATAGAAGTCAATGAAAGTCGCCCCGAGCCACCACCAAAGTCGTACAGGAACCTCTTTCTAAGTTTTGTAAAATAACAATTTTTTTTTATGCTTTTCTACCTTAAATTCAAACGTTTAATGTTACACATTTAAATTTATATTAATTCACACATCTACTCTTGGTCCGGCCCCCGGGTCCAAATTTATGAACCCATTGCGGCCCTCGAGTCAAAAAGTTTGCCCACCCCTGGTCTAGACAGTGCTGATCACATGCACCCTCCCAAGAAAAAGAAAAGCTGTCTGGCAAAAATATACCAATATGAGTATGTGCAGAGTGGCTTCAAGGCTCTGTTCTATCAGGAGATGAATTTTGGACAGTGGAAGAAGGGGAGGGTCATGGAAGACAGGATCAAACAGCCTTGTTACACAATGTGCATCATAAACCCCTTGGGTGCCACAGTATATAACAATCATGCTTTACAGTATTTACAAACTGATTTTAATGTTTTAGGTTTATTAATACTTTAAAGTATACCTAAAGGCAACACTTGTTAGTTTTGGATAAAGTGGGGGGGATAACAACACCTGTTGATTTTATATTGGTATCTGTGCCCCTTTTAGGGAGATTCATCCTCTCTATTTGTTCTGTGTACTGTTAAAACCAAAAGTGAATGCCACTCTGAAATTTTGGGCTGTTACTAGCACAGGAATAGAGAGGGAATCTTTCAATGAAAACATTTGTTATGGTGATCCTGGTGTCAACATGGGATTCCCTCTCTTTGGAGGAATTTCCTCTCAATTCCTGTTTGAGCTTTGGGACATGACGTAAAGGGAAATCTACCCAATGAGAGACGGAGGGCAGAAATAAAAAATACAAAAAAATAAAAATAAAATAAGTGTGTGTGTGTGTATATATATATATATATATATATATATATATATTACTGTATATATGAAATATGGTGAAAGATCTTATAACAACTGTTTTAAACTCTTTCATCACCATAATCTATAAATTAAAAAAAAATCAACACAATTCAGGAGATGTTGACTGTCAACAAAAGAAGACTCAGGCCTCGTACACACGAGTCAATCGATTTGTTCAAAACGGTCTGTCCGACCGATTTGAACAAATCTGTCTGCTGGCATTTTGGTTTGCTCGCGTGTACACACAAGCAAACCAAAATCCCCGCCAGCAGACAGCGCGCTGACGTGTCGGTGACGTGGTGGTGACGTTGACGCCGCCACGTCACCGCACCAGGAAGTAAAACACTTCCGCGCATGCGTCAAAATCATTCAGCGCGTGTGCGAGAAGACATGTCTGCTGGTTAGCATACTAACCAGCAGACATGTCGGGCGGACGGGTTCCCAGCCGACAGATTTCAAAGCATGCTTTGAAATCTGTCGGGTGGCCAAATCCGTCCGTTTGCCCGTACACACGATCAAATCTGTCTGCTGAAACGGTCTAGCAGACCTTTTCCAGCAGACAGATTTGATCGTGTGTACGAGGCCTAACAGCTAAGCTCTGATTTTAATTTATTTTTTAATAATTATGCCTTGTCTGTGCACAAAAGAACACAAATGCCATCTAGAAATATGGATTTGATGGGGAATGCTGTTAATTATTAAATATGTACATGTGCTGCCAATTGTATTGTAACTATTTATCTGGAGATAGCAGACCGGTAAGTTCAACAAAAATCTATTTTCTATGTAATTGTTCACATAATATAACAACAGAAAACTGTCAATAAATTATTTTTCTTTGAAAAACATGCAGCATTCTTTTTTTTTTTTTTTTCGAAAAAGGAACATAACATTTACATTTCAAAACTTTTTTTTCTGCCTTCAAGACCAATAATTAGACCACAGTGTGCTTTTTGTAGGATGCAGAATCTACTTTTCAGTTTCAACTAATTTTGTAAATTAGCTTTTTTTTATTATTAACCTGTAATTAACACTGTAATTAAATATAATAGACAAGTAAAAAATAAAAAATAAAGGTAAAATGCTAAATAGATGAATTGGAAGAAAGCCATGCCAAAGTCTGCAAGAAATTGGGAATTGTATTTTTTTTCTCTTGGGTAAATTAAACTCTTTGATTGTGAAGTTTTGCCCAAAGCTGGTAATCCGCTTGGTACTAGCCTGTAGCGAAATGTTCTTATCGTGTAGATTTCTGATATTGGGTAACAAAATATTAAATTTCCTCTTATGTAGCAGTATTATAGAACATTTCACTGGGCTGTCAGAAAGTATAATCTTTTACAATTAACCTACCTCCAGTACTGGGGAATTGTAAGCAGCTGCTGTACATTTCTATAACATTCAGATAATTTTCTAAAGAGAGAGCTAAACAGGTTGTTATACCAGTTGCCTATTGAACAATTTCAATACAACAAACTAGGGTTGTCCCGATGCCTCTTTTTTTAGGACCGAGTACAAGTACCGATACTTTTTTCCATGTACTCGCCGATACCGAATACCGATACTTTTTTTAATGTGTCCCCAAATGCAGCCATGTCCCCCACATATTGCAGCCATGTCATGTCCCCCACATATTGCAGCCATGTCATGTCCCCCACATATTGCAGCCATGTCATGTCCCCCACATATTGCAGCCATGTCATGCCCCCCACATATTGCAGCCATGTCATGCCCCCCACATATTGCAGCCATGTCATGTCCCCCACATATTGCAGCCATGTCATGTCCCCCACATATTGCAGCCATGTCATGTCCCCCACATATTGCAGCCATGTCATGTCCCCCACATATTGCAGCCATGTCATGTCCCCCACATATTGCAGCCATGTCACGTCCCCCACATATTGCAGCCATGTCACGTCCCCCACATATTGCAGCCATGTCACGTCCCCCACATATTGCAGCCATGTCACGTCCCCCACATATTGCAGCCATGTCACGTCCCCCACATATTGCAGCCATGTCACGTCCCCCACATATTGCAGCCATGTCACGTCCCCCACATATTGCAGCCATGTCACGTCCCCCACATATTGCAGCCATGTCACGTCCCCCACATATTGCAGCCATGTCACGTCCCCCACATATTGCAGCCATGTCACGTCCCCCACATATTGCAGCCATGTCACGTCCCCCACATATTGCAGCCATGTCACGTCCCCCACATATTGCAGCCATGTCACGTCCCCCACATATTGCAGCCATGTCACGTCCCCCACATATTGCAGCCATGTCACGTCCCCCACATATTGCAGCCATGTCACGTCCCCCACATATTGCAGCCATGTCACGTCCCCCACATATTGCAGCCATGTCACGTCCCCCACATATTGCAGCCATGTCACGTCCCCCACATATTGCAGCCATGTCACGTCCCCCACATATTGCAGCCATGTCACGTCCCCCACATATTGCAGCCATGTCACGTCCCCCACATATTGCAGCCATGTCACGTCCCCCACATATTGCAGCCATGTCACGTCCCCCACATATTGCAGCCATGTCACGTCCCCCACATATTGCAGCCATGTCACGTTCCCCCACATATTGCAGTCATGTCACGTTCCCCCACATATTGCAGTCATGTCACGTTCCCCCACATATTGCAGTCATGTCCTGTGCCCTCACACATTTCAGCCATGCCCCTCATACCTGGCACTGCCGGTGCAGTGTCATATTCTGCGGGTTAATCCCCGTGCAAAATACAGCGGGCATTACAAACCACGCCATCTATAGACACTCCCCTTCTCTGGATTGGATGGATCCGTCCAATTGCAAGCAAGGGGGAGTGTCTATACACGGATCCGTGCATAGACACTCCCCCTTGCTCGCGATTGGACAGATCCATCCAATCCAGAGAAGGGGAGTGTCTATAGATGGCGTGGCAGGCATTACAAGTATACAAACGAAAACTTGTAATGCCCGCTTTATTGCATGGCGATTATGGTGGCGGCGGGGGAAAGTATTCTATTTAAGCATCGGGAGTATTTGCGTGAGTACAAGTACTCGCGCAAACACTCGGCATCGGTCCCGATACCGATACTAGTATCGGTATCGGGACAACCCTACAACAAACATACACAATCCAGAATGAGAAGGAAAAGGTAAAGCCAACATTTTCTGATTAATCTATTGAGGTTGATTTAGTAAGGCAAATTTGTTGTTCATTCTGCAAGGGAAGTTGCCGTTTGCAAGAATATAGGTGGTGAAATGTGTAAGGAAAATAAATACAGCATTTGTTTCTTGAACATGGACATAGACAAAGCTTCACCTCATTCACTAAATCCCTTACAAAGTGCAACTTCCCTTGCAAAGTGAACAGTCAACACCATTATATGTCATTGCCAGGACAGGGTCTTTTAGCACCCAAGGTAAGGAATGCCAAAATGAGCACCATATTCCATTCTATTTTTTATGTAAACTTTTGCAGCCACATGGCAATTGGCAACTTCTCTAAGCTCTCTGTAGGCCTAGATCCCCTTTCCCTCATTTTGCATCCCTTTCAACAGCCACTGATCCAACAGCCCACACCAGCCTGGTGTTATTAGCTGGGAAGACCATAAGGCCCTGGTACTCAATACAGCATTCAGTCTACATGATCAATCATATTTTTGGGGGACAGCCTGCTGCCTCCTGGACTGGGTCTGCCAATGGTGACCATCAGGCAGAGCGGAAGTGAGACATCAGGTGCTGGGACATCCTTTGCATTACAGCACCTGACACTGAAAAAAAACATATACTGTAAGGAGGCATGATGTCCCATAGCTGTGCAGAGTGGTTGACGTCTTCACTTTTAAACAACATCTAAGGGGCCTATTTCAAAGGGATGCAGAAAAAACAAAAATCTGCTTACAGTGCAATTTTTTTCCTGCAAATAAATTGTACCTGTACTCTTTGTGTGGGCAGATACATCAATGTTGGTCAAACTGAGCCCTATTAAATGTGCCTGGGTACACCAGAGTCTACTGTCACTAGATAGTGGAAAAAAAAAAACGATGTTCTGGATAGCTGGAAAGGATTGGGCAGCTGGCTGGAATGGATCACAGTGTTTCTCCAGGAACCAGGAAGCTTCACACTGACCAGCGTGGACTGTGGAACAGAAAGTGATGTCACTGGCATCTGATTGGACCGAGGCAGGGCTGGAATCTTGTCAATCAGGGCTACGGTGAAGGCTACACGCTCAGAGCTGGCTGCTCCTTCTATTGGCCTGCAGCCCTGACAAGGAGGAGAGCTATATATACACAATGAAGAGCATGTTGGTGTGGCCGTGGAACTAGAACGACCAGAAGACCAAATAGTAAACATTTTAGGGAAAAATAAATTATGGCAAGGGGGAGGGGAAGCAGGGGTTACCAGTCTCAGATTGGATAAAAAAATAAACTGGTCCAGATGATAATATTTAAAGCATAACTCTCTTCTATAAGTATAGATGCCTATTAAAGAGGTTAAGAATGTATGAAGGGCCAGGAAATTAAAATAGAAGAAAATGGGATTAGTATGAAGACGTGGGGAGGAGGAACAGGCTGTAGTGTAAAGCATTAAAGGGACACTAAAGGTTCCTGTTAAAAAACAAATAACAAACATGTTATACTTACCTCCACTGCGCAGCTCATTTTACACACAATGGCCCTGATCCTGATCTTCTGGGGTCCCTCGGCATCTGTCTCGGCTCCTCCTTGCATCAGCTAACCCCCTTCATGGAATGCGCTCTCCCAAGGGGGTAAGCTTGCGGGCACCCTCCTGTGATACAGCCGTTGACAATAGCAGCCGACTGTATCACACGGCCCCGCCCCGTCGCTCCGCATCATTGCATGTGATTGACAGCAGCGCGAGCCAATGGCGGCACTGCTATCAATCTAGCAAATCTAGACAATCAATGGCCAGACTCAAAGGAGAAGAGGACGCTGGGGACATACACAGCAGATTCAAGGGTCAGGTAAGTAAAACAGGGGGGGGCTGGGGGGGCCATCACTGCCATTTTTTTTTCACCTTAATGCATAGGATGCATTAAGGTGAAAAAAACGAACCTTTACAACCCCTTTAATGATAATAATGAACTGTAATGATAATTGGCGCTGCGTTCCCCCTAATTGGTATACAAGAAATATATATGCGTGTGTCCCCTCATGGTGTGGATAACAAGTGAGGTGCACCTAATGATGGATCATGCTATATATATATATATATATATATATATATATATATAAATATATATAAACAATATATTTATTATACCACTCCCGACTGGTAGAGCAGAGACAGACCTGTTTGAGGGGGGGCAGGGGGAAGGGGGGAAGGAATGAAGAGGGGGGGGACAAACCAGAAATGAGCGTGTGATCTGTTATAACAATATGTATGCGTCCAACTCCTCATTGAGTCCCCCTGGCTAAAGGGAACTGAGGGAATATATCCAGAAAGTCTCCTGCTGGCAGAGTCGTTTGAAATGCTCTGCAGCAGGCAAACCTCTGAAGATGGCCTGTATGACCCACACCCTCAAGCCTTTGGTGGATGTTTAATGTTCAGTCAAAAAATGTCTTGGCACACTATGTTCATCACATCCCTTTTCAATAAACTGCCTGTGCTTGCCAAATTGTTGGCCAAGGGGACGGATGGTTCTTCCAACATATAGGAGGCCACAAGGACAGGTCAAACTGTATACAACTACATGATCACAGGAGCAATTATGAAACTCTTTTATAGGGTAAGTTTTTCTTTTTGTAGAGAAGCTTTTTTGTTCATGCTCAACAAATTTACACACCATGCATAATTTTTTCTTACATTGAAACATGCCACTAGAGGGATCATGGTGGTGTAGAATTTGGCTTGGGTTTGCTGATCTTACTTGGCGCAATTTGTTTTATATTTTTGACCTTGCAGTAGGAAACTTTGGGTTTGGATGTTAGGGTGAAACACAGAAAAGGATCTTCCAGCAGGATGGGCCAATTATTGAAGAACATTTTTTTCCATTTGGTTGTAGTGGTCATGAAACTGTGTGGTAAAGCTTGTTGGCTGGGGCCCTTCTGGGGTGAAACTAGCTCTTCGGGATATTGTTCTTCCATCTGGGGTGGTGGCAACTCTGCATTGTGTTTATCGTAATTGGAGTCAAACTTAAATAGTAACTCTACTTTTGCTGAGAAAAAAAAACATTCGCCTCTGGGTGATCTATGTACGTTACAAGGATTTTTTTTATTATTAAGCATAAATTTGTATTGAGATTTTAACCACTTAAAAATTTGTCCGCATAAAGACCAGGCCATTGCGTCACTTTAACTGACAATTGCGTGGTTGTGTGACATTGTACCCAAACAATATTTACGTCCTTTTTTACCCACAAATAGAGCTTTCTTTTGGTGTTTTTTTGGGGCTATAAACAAAAAAGGCCGACAATTTTGAAGAAAAAAACAATATTTTTAACTATATAAATATTTCCCCCAAAAGGTGTAGTGTTTGAGGTTCTGTCACTGCAGCTACATTTAAACAGGCCTAATGCTGCGAGCTAGGACTGTTTGTTTTTGATCTGGGGACAGGGACTGGTTAGTGTACCAGTGGGTGTGACTGACATGTGCTTCAGCTCTTGGTCACCTCCTCTGCTTTCAGAGAGAATGCTCTGGAAGAAGGGCAGGGCTGAGAGTTGGAGTACACATGAAGAGCCCTGAACAAACCCCAACTAGGATTGACAGGGGGCAGGCCTCCTACATATACTCACAGTCAGCCTGCTGGGGAGGAGTTGTTGGCTGGGTGAAGTGAATAATGGAGTGTTAGACTGCAGCAGGAGGCCCCATCCCCATCTGTGGGGGGGGGGGTGCCAGACTCAGCGAAGGAGCTTGGGAGCATGGAGGGAGCCTACGTATTCTTCTACATATTTTTGGTGAAAAAAATTGCAATAAGCTTATAGTGATTGGTTTGCGCAAAGGTTATAGCACCTACAAAATAGGGGATTGAATTATGAATTTTATTTACATTTTTTTACTAGTAATGGCGGTTATCTGCCAGGACTGCGATATTACGGCAAACACATCGGACGCTTTCGACACATTTTTGGGACCATTCACATTTATACAGCGAACAGTGCTATAAAACTGCACTGATTACTGTATAAATGTGACTGTCAGGGAAGGGTTTAACAGTAGGGCGTGATCAAGGTGTTAATGTGTTCCCTGCTAGGTGATTTACTGTGGGGGGAGGGGACTGACTGGGGGAGGTGACCAATGGGTGTCCCTATGTACAAGGGACACACCATCGGTCTCCTCTCCCTGACAGGACGTGGATCTCTGTGTTTACATCTGGTCACCGGAAATCTCTATCGTCGTGAACAGGCCAATTCATTCTCCGGACCCCGATGGCACGGGAGAGCCCGAAGAAGCACCGGATAGGGGGAATGTCACCTCCAGCCACCTATAAGAACGATCAAGCGGTGGAACTGCCACTATGATCGTTCCTATGGTGTGCAGAATCGCCGGCTGAAAATAAGGATTTCTGAATGATTTATGTAGCTGCACGCATCATTCAGATATCCCCACCTCAATACCAGGACGTCATATGACGGCGTACGATATTGAGGTGGTTAAAATTACAGAAATTTTAAATTTACGAATTTTCTAATTTTCTAATTTTGAACTTACGAAATTCCTAATTTACAGATTTCTAACCTAACCCTAATCTAAACACTAAACCTTAAGCCTCCAACCCTAAACCATGATAACACCCTAACCCTAAACCTCTAACCCTAACCCTAACTCCCTAACCCTCCAACCCTAGCACTTACTCTAACCCTAACTCTAATCCTTTAACCCTAACCCTAAACCCAGACCCTAAGCCCTAACCCTCTGACCCTCTAACTCTTGAAAATGTGAAATTTTTAATTTCCGAATTTCCGAAATTTAGAATTTCCAAATTTCCGAAATTCGGAATTTCCAAATTTCCGAATTTGGAATTAACCACTAACCCCTATCCCTAACCCAAACCAAAACCCAAACCTTAACCCTCTAACCCTAATCCTATAACCCTAACCCCTTTAACCCTAATCCTCTAACCCTCACCCTAACCATAACACCCTAACCCTAATCCTCTAACCCAAACGCTAACCTTATGCCTCTAACCCCAACCCTCTAACCCTAACCCTAATGCACATTAATATACTGCAGTAAACGTGCACAAATGCACGTCAATATACTGCACTAAAAGTGCACTAATGCACCTCAACATAATGCAGTAAACATGCCCTGAAAACCTAAACTGACACTAAAGTAAAAATGAATGGTCGCACTAAACTCACACTGCACTATCATAATATTCCCACTATAAGCCCACACTCGCAATAGAATCACAGTAGCACACTAACTTGCTGTCAGCAATGAACAGAGCCCAGTTCTATCTCTCTCTACTCCAATATCACACTGCAAATGGTTTCTGTGAGAATAATCATATAAAAGAAAGGGGGGTCTATGAGCAATGAGCGATTAATTGGGCACATTCATCATTACTTTCTCCAATGATGGCTCTGACAGTGCTCTGTGCCCTGATTGGGCAAATCCTTCATTGCTTCAGCTAATCAGGGCTTAAAATGCACTGTGTGGCACACAGTGCGCTGTGGGTGCGATTGGTGGACCGAACAAACGGTCGAACACCCGGACAATTAGGGTGTTCTTAAAACGACCCAAATTCATGCTTGGGTCGAACCATTTACCCAACACTAATGCCTAACTGACCCATAGTCAGCTTCCTACCCTAAAACTGACAGACGCGCAAAACTTGGAGAAAACCATTCAGGAGGATAAACTTATCCAGGAAATTCAGGCTCTAAAACCAGGCAAAAGCCCAGGCCTGGGTGGCTTCTCCTCACAATATTACAGGAAGTGCATTGATTTACTTAAAAAGCCACTGCTGCAGGCACTTAAAAATACCTCACAGAAAAGGACAGCCTTTTTGTAAGCTCACATCACCATAATACCCAAGCCTATCAAAGACCTTACAGAGTGTGCTAATCAGAGACCAATGTATTTCCTTGTAATCTGATACTTGGAGTAAGGAAAGCGATGACCCTAATAACCAAGGCCTGGAGTGTGCCTTTGGCCGGCTGGTAGGTACGCCTGAAAGAGGGCATACCCTGAATAAGAAAAGTACAATGAGAATGCAAGCTGGGGGAATGGGTGGGTGGGAACCCAGAATCCAACGCCAACCCAGCCCTGACAGGGAGGGAGTCTTAAGTACTCTAAGACTCCTCCCACAAACTCAGGCCGGCCTGCGGCCAGCCTTCTAACTTGTAATCTGAGTCTTTGAGTAAGGAAAGCGATGACCCTAATAACCAAGGCCTGGAGTGTGCCTTTGGCCGGCTGGTAGGTACGCCTGAAAGAGGGCAAAAGACACATATTTAGGTGAAGGGGGGTAGATAAGCGACCAAGAATTAAAGCAGCACGCGCCCAGATGGCAACCGTATGTAAACCCGACAAGTAGCCGTTATGACCGGAGAAGCTACCAACTCGTGACCTGTGATAGAAGGAAGCCCCTGCAGAATGCGTGAAGCAGCCCTGAACTCGACCAATGCCCCAGAAAAGATTGGTTCGAGCCTGCTGCCTGCGACAACCCAGATGAGAGCCTGAAGCGCTTATGATGAGTGGATACCTGGGGGCAACTGAACCAGAGCTGGCCCGAGAAGCCCCTGCAATAATGC
Organism: Rana kukunoris; assembly: GCA_029574335.1. NCBI lineage: Eukaryota > Metazoa > Chordata > Amphibia > Anura > Ranidae > Rana > Rana kukunoris. The sequence goes on from CM056056.1 coordinate 121,627,108, forward strand.
CTAACAACGAAAGCTACAACCGGACACCAGAGACGTAGCTGCGTGAGGAAACCCCCCAACCCCTGGCCTACCCATACTTGATAGGAAAGTGAGCGGGTGAGTTGCAAAAATCTGACAACTGGCAGGAGCCTAAGTGCTGGATACCTGATGGATATGCTGACAGAGCAGAAAGACAAAGCCCATGCGCTAAAGCAACAACAACCTAACCATTGAACCATACTAACACACAGAACACGTTCCTACCCGATAGACTTGGTTGCAGGTTACAGGCAGAAGCACAACCCGATGATGATGCAAAAAATAGACTTACCTTGACAACGAGAGCAGCCTATAGTACCAATGCTATTAGAACTTCCCACTAGGTACCAAAGAGGCCCGGCCCCCCCCCCCCACCTGCAGCATGCAGGTAGAGAAACCAGACCAACCACCCCTGGAAAAAGCTACCTCCAGAAACTTGATTTGTAATGTAAGTCAGTTGAAGCCACCACACTATGAAAACCTGATGATGCAGTGATGAGCCCCGTAAGCAGGTCTGAAAGTACCCACAGTAGGGACGTCAGAGAATAAGGGATGGAAGATTCCACCACCCCCTCTGACAAGGACCACCCATGGCCCAGTCAAAAACCAGAAGGTCTGCTAGACCGGACCCAAAGGGATGATAACATGGCCGGCAGAAATGGAAGAAGAGCAGGAACTGGGGGTGCGCTGACACAACCTAGACAAGACAGAAAAACAGACATGAAACAACAACGCCCTATGTATTAGCAGAACATCAAGACCGCTGCGCATTAATGAATGATGACACCCCCACCCAGAGTGACTGGCACGTGAGCCTGAGTAACCTGCCGTGCAGAGACAGGCAATTTAACTAAACACTCAGGGCTAGTGTACCCACGGACTTTGGTGGGTAATCGTATAGGTGTAATGAATGAACGTGCAACGTATGACGTATGTAAACAGGCGAGAAGATTGTGGTCAACAATCAATTAAAAACGAAACCTCAGCCCGTAAGAATCTGTAGACGTGACAGATCCAGAGATGTGAGCACAAGCTAATCAACCCAGATGCAACGTGGACAAAGTACAATGAGACATGGTAACCACGGAGACGACAATGCCAAGACAAACAAACACAGACAGGAATCGTGGGGGCAGCAAAGCTAAGACAGAAATCGTGGGGGCAGTAATGCTATGACAGAAATTGAGGGGGACAGAAATCGTGGGGGCAGCAGAACTGCTGAGACTGAAACTTTATGGCAGAAATGGTATGGGAGACCCACTGCACCTGAATGCCGAGTCAAAAAATAATAGGACAGAAACCTGGGGCAGAAATGGTATGAGAGCAACACTGAGCCTGAAACGCTGAGGCAGAAATGCAAAGGCAAACGCAACTAAGACAAAACGTGAGGGCCGTGGTGCCCAGACAGAAAACGCGGGGTCCGTGGTGCCCAGACAGAAAACGCAGGGGCCGTGGTGCCCAGACAGAAAACGCGGGGGCCGTGGTGCCCAGACAGAAAACGCGGGGGTCGTGGTGCCCAGACAGAAAACGCGGGGGCCATGGTGCCCAGACAGAAAACGCGGGGGCCATGGTGCCCAGACAGAAAACGCGGGCAGAAAAGCTATGGCAGAAACGCTAGGCAGAGACGCTATGACAAAAACCCAGGGGCAGAAACCCTATAAACCGAAAACCTGGGGCAGAAACGCTATGACCGAAAACCTGGGGTAGACACGCTATGACAGAAAACCTGGGGTAGACACGCTATGACAGAAAACCTGGGGCAGGAACGCTATGACCGAAAACCTGGGGCAGGAACGCTATGACAGAAAACCTGGGGCAGGAACGCTATGACAGAAAACCTGGGGTAGGAACGCTATGACAGAAAACCTGGGCCAGGAACGCTATGACAGAAAACGTGGGCCAGGAACGCTATGAAAGAAAACCCGGGCCAGGAACGCTATGACAGAAAACCTGGGCCAGGAATGCTATGACAGAAAAACCTGGGCCAGGAACGCTATGACAGAAAACCCGGGCCAGGAACGCCATGACAGAAAACCCGGGCCAGGAACGCTATGACAGAAAAACCTGGGGCAGGAACGCTATGACAGAAAAACCTGGGGCAGGAACGCTATGACAGAGAAACCTGGGGCAGGAACGCTATGACAGAAACCTGAGGCAGAATGGTATGATAGAAACACCGAGCCTGAACGTTGAGGCAAAATCTGGCAGAAACGGTATGAGAGAAAGCTGCGCCTGCAACACTGAGGCAGATATGCAATGACAAATGTTGTGACAGAAATCGTGTGGGCCGAAACGCTATGACAGAAAACCTGGGGGCAGAAACACATGATACTATAGCTATGGCCAAATGCAATGACTGCAAGCCTGGGCAGAAATTGTAAGAGAAACGCTACGCCTGACATGCCGAGGCAGAAAACAAGCAAGAAACCTGGGGCAGAAAAAGCTATGACAGAAAAACGTGTGGCAGAAAATGCTATGACAGAACACGTGGGGCAGAAAATGCTATGACAGAACACGTGGGGCAGAAAATGCTATGACAGAAAACGTGGGGCAGAAAATGCTATGACAGAACACGTGGAGCAGAAAATGCTATGACAGAACACGTGGAGCAGAAAATGCTATGACAGAAAACGTGGGGCAGAAAATGCTATGACAGAAAACGAGGGGCAGAAAATGCAATGACAGAAATTGTGGGGCAGAAAATGCTATGACAGAAAACGAGGGGCAGAAAATGCAATGACAGAAAACGTGGGGCAAAAACCTAATGACAGAAAACGTGGGGCAGAAACGTAAAGACAGAAAATCAGGGGCAGAAACGTAATAACAGAAAACCAGGGGCAGAAACGTAATGACAGCAAACCTGGGGGCAGCCATGAATGTAATGACAGAATGCCGGGACAGAACCCCTGGAGTATGAACGCTATGACAACACAGACTGAAAACGCTGAACAAGATGCTATGACAAATGCAAGGAATACTGCCAGCGTGACTCCCCCCCCCCATCAAGCGCGACCACGGGAAAAGGCCTCCCCCCCCCCATGCTGCCAGCACAACCCCCCTCATGCAGACTGTGTGCGACCCCCTGCAGCAGAGAGGTGACCCACCCCCCCTACTCGCCGCCTGTGAGGCCTGAGACGTGAGGATGGATGCCCCCCCCTCTGCAAGACCCAAGCATGCCCAGGATAGGATAAGTGGCTGGATAGATGCCCCCCCTCCCACCAGCGTGAGCAGCTGCATGGGGAAGGAAAGCAAGCCAAAAATCCCCCACATGGCTCCCCCTGCTTGCCAGCGTACCGACCGAGACCTTCCCCCCTCCCCCCGGCGTGAACACCGGGAGAATGCGGCGGGCGGCTCCCTCCATACAGAATGTTCCTCAGCAGTGAAGTTGCGGCCGGCCCCCCTCCCCCCGGCGTGAACGATTAGAGAACGGCGAGTGGCTCCCTCCATACCAGAGGGAGTAAACGAGCAGGCAAACGTCCCCCCCCCCCTCCCCCAGCAGAGAACCCGGGAGAGGCGGCGGGCGGCTCCCTCCCCCCCTTGCACCAGCGTGCGCCCGGAGTACAGCAACCCCCCCCCCCCCCGCGTGAGCCTGGAAACAGACAGGGAGGAGGAGCGGACAGCCCTGTAAGCTGCTCACGGCTGCCCGCATAGGATAACAACGAGCGGGCGGGTGGCCCCCCTCCCAGAAGCCAGCATGAGCCCAGTTAACCAGATACATGAGCGGCGGCGCCACAGCTGCGGCCGACCGCCGCTCTGTAGGGACAAAACCTGACAACCTTGGCAACGTGGGTGGGTGGATGAACCTGAAGCTGCTGACCGCCCTCTGCAGGAAAAACCGGAAGTGACGTGGCCCCCAACCCAGAATCCAACGCCAACCCAGCCCTGACAGGGAGGGAGTCTTAAGTACTCTAAGACTCCTCCCACAAACTCAGGCCGGCCTGCGACCAGCCTTCTAACTTACATGCCCCAGCACTACAGATGTGACCAAAAGTTTTCAGAATGACACAAATATAAAATTGTACAAAGTATACTGCCAAAGTATTTATGATGACAATTTGCATATACTCCAGAATGTTATGAAGAGTGTTCAAATGAATTGCAATTAATTGCAAATCCCTCTTTGCCATAAAACTGAACTTAATCCCATAAAAAATAATATTTTCACTGCATTTGAGAAGAAGGCTTCAGAGCACCATAGAGAGTCCAGCAAGTGCCAGGGCTGTCTCCTACAGTTGATTCCGCTGCGGGATTGGGGTACCACCAGTGCAGAGCTTGCTCAGAAATGGCAGCAGACAGGTGTGAGTGCATCTGTGTGCACAGTAAGATAAAGACTTTTGGAGGATTGCCTGATGTCAAGAAGGGCAGCAAAGAAGCAACTTCTCTCTAGGAAACACATCATATACAGACTAATATTCTGCAAAAGGTACAGGGATTGGACTGCTGAGGACTGGGGTAAAGTCATTTTCTCTGACAAATCCCCTTTCCTATTGTTTGGGGCATCCAGAAAAATCCTTGTGCAGAGAAGAAAAGGCGCCAACATCAGTCCTGTGTTATGCCAAGAATAAAGCATCCTAAGACCATTCATGTGTGGGTTGCTTCTCAGCCAAAGGAGTGAGCTCACTCACAATTTTGCCTAAGAACACAGCCATAAATAATGGATGGTACAAAAACATCCTCCGAGAGCAACTTCTCCTGACCACCAACAGTTTGGTGAGGAACAAAGTGGCTTGGGGAAGAAAACATTGAAATTTTGGGTCCATGGCCAGGAAACTCAACCGACCTTAATCTCATTGAGAACTCAATCCTCAAGAGGCAGGTGAACAAAAAAAAAACACAAATTCTTACAAACTCCAAGCGTTGATTATTGTAAGAGGACTGTTGTGGTGCATCGAGGTCCACCAATGTGCATGTGCAAATGGATGAGCGCGTCCACAGTTTCCTTTATCGACAGACGGCCTATTTAAAAGGCTCTCTGACCCTTGCTCAACACTAACCGGTCTTCAGCTGTTTCCCTGTGACCTGCCTGTATTCTGTTAAATTGTCTGTTGCTGACCTGGCATGCCACTGACCTACCCTTTGGATTCTGATTATACTGCTGACTACTGTTTCCTGATTCTGGCTTATCCATGACGTTGCTTTTGTCCGATTCCCTGGTACTTTGGCTGCCCACTCGCTGCTGACTCTGGCTTATTCTCTGACTTCGCTCCGGTTTCCTGTCTGGCTCCAAGCCACCTCCGAGTACCCAAGCCGGCTTCCTCTTATCTATCCAAGCTCCACTGGACACAGTGCACTCCGGTCTCCTGTTTGCTGGCAGTCTTGGCAAGCCACATATTCCCAACCTGCAAACCTGGTGGAGTTCTACTTTAATCTTTTTTGATCTACCCAGCATCATCACAGTTCCTGACCTGATGTTCTGACTGAATCTCTGAGCCCACAACTTTTTCCAACTCTGCAACTAACATCTACAGGCACCCGCATTCCTCCTGTCCCCTGGCACCCTCTGTTGCACTCTCATTGGGTTTTCTGATATCAGAAAACAAACACTCCTGCGCACAAGTGGATTCCAGACAGTCTGTATGTCACGATGGTGCATATCACTGGCCTTGCTACCTCAGGGATAGGGGTATCCTAGCGATAAACGAGAAAAAAGAAAGAAAGAAAGGGCGCACCAGCCTAGTGCATTATCCTTTGGATGGATTTTATTAAAATTAGATAAAAAAATAAATTATACTTATACTTATACCATAGTAAAACCTGACAAAAAGATCTAACACTGAAGCAGCAGACTTTGTGAAAATTCACAAATTTGTGTTATTCTCAAAACATTTGGCCATGTCTGTACAGTGCCCAACCTAATGAGAGCCTTTGATGTCTATGGTTATATCTCAAATCAAAAAAAATAACTATTCTAAATAAGAAGCCCTTAACCCAGGGGTGCCCAACCTTTTGAAGAGCAGGGGCCACTTAAGCGACTTGGTAACCGGTCGCGGGCCACAATAAGTGGAGCGGGTGGATGGCACCCCATTCGGCTCTATAGAGCCCACTCTACTCTCTCTTTTTTTGGGGCGGATTGGATTGGAAGTAGGCGCTTGTAAACGGACACAAGTCCATTTACATCTTCCACTCCTTAAAGATGAATGGAGAGTGCGATTTGGTCAGACTGACCGTGTGAAAGGGGCCTAAGGCTGCTTTCACACGAATGCACAGTTGTTAACCCGCACCGCGAGTGCAGCACACTTTACCTGTGGCTTTCCTGCAGGTTAGCTGCACTTTGCCATAGACTTCTATTTAATCCTGTGGGTGTGGTGCACTTTCAGAAAGCACACAAAACTCGCAGGTAATAGAAGTCTATTGCTCAGTGCAGGTAACTCGCAGGTGCACTTCTCTGCATCTGTGGATCAGTTTGAAAGCAACCCAGTAAACACTGCAGAACAGATATGCCCATATATACACTGTGATTTTAGTAATAAACTTACCTTTAATAACAGTATTCTATTTTATTCCATCCCAGAGCAGGAGGTCATGGGCCACATCAGAGTGCTCTGCGGGCCACCCCTGCCTTATTCCCCACCCAACCACAGAAGACCATCACACTACTGTAGGCAAATTGTCCCTTCAAGTGGGAACCTAAGGCCTTGAAATATTTTTGTGTATGGCTAACCCCATCTCTAAGATTCTTATTTGACAGTAATTTTACACCTCTACTTAGAGCAGAATTTAAAAACAATTGAATTAAAAAACGTTTTTCCTGGTTCAGACAAGCAGTCATTCTTAAGATGACAATTCCCTCTAAAATTCTGTACCTGCTGCATGCTCTGCCAATTAAAATACCAAACCGTTTTTTTTTTTCCGCAAATTGCGTTCTCTACAAACCAAAAGACAGTGGTGGGATGGGATTATCTGATTTTCAACAATTTTGCTATACCTACTTAACCAAAATTATCAACTGGCACTGCCACAGTTCCACTAAGGACTGGATACAGTTGGAGTCTGACGTTGTCTCCATCCAGGTACAATTTTCTCAATGATTATCATTGGCTCCATGTACAGCTCCAGTGAAGCATCACCCACTTGTTGGGACCACGTTGGTGATTGTTCATAAAATTGCTGAATCATATGGTATTTCCAGCGTACCAGATCACCTAACACCCTTAGCCGCGAATCCTGAGTTCCCACCCGGCAGGGATAACCAATGGTTCACCAATCCTTCAGGAACTAAGCCTTTGCTTGCAACACAATTCTTCAACGATGGAAAAAGTAAACCACAAGCTAATCTCACTATAGGGACAACACAGTTCTCTCCTCTTTTTTCGACCTATTTACAAATATATAACTAACTATCTTACTAACCCGAAACGAAAATGAGAAGTTCAATAAGCAGTGGCAAAATACATGTATTTTAGCACAAAAATGTTTCATTAGCACAAGATTCCAAGACAATGCATATAAGCTTCCAAAATTCATAAGTGGTTTCCCAACTTATCTGACTTTTGCTGGAAATGTGGCCAATTAGTGGGCACATTGTTTTACATATAGTGGCAATGTTCTCACACTTCAACCTATTGGTCACAGATTATGGATCTTATTTATAAAATGACTGCTACACCAATAGAGCTGACACAGGAGTGTTGTCTCTTACACATATTAAATCTCTCATTACACAAAAGGTACCTTGGTGAAAAACCTCCTTAATGCAGCAAAGTCTCTGATTCCCATTCACTGGAAATCAACATACGTGCCAACAGTTAAGGAGTGGATCAACAATATCATATGAATACATTGCTATTGCAACCAACAACACAGACCACTTCCACAAAACCTGGGCAATGTGGTGCCTAGTCAGGTCCTTCATAAAACAGGTCCTCCATTTCTGCCTATATGACTCCAAGTAGATAGACCACCTAAGGTATTCATTATACAATGACCATGGGGGGGGGTTACGAAAGGGGAATCCACTTTGACACTTAAAATTGCACTGAAAGTGCACTTAGAAGTTCAGTTGTTGTAAATCTGAGGGGTAGCTCTGAAATAAGGGGAAGCTCTGCTGATTTTATTATCCAATCATGTGCAAGCTAAAATGCTGTTTTTTACTTTCCTTGCATGTCCCCCTCAGATCTACAGCGACTGCACTTCCAAGTGCACTTTCAGTGCAATTTCAAGTGCACTTTGCACTTGTAGTTTACACTTGTAGTGCAAAGTGGATTTGCCTTTTGTAAAAAAAAAACCCTATGTGTATCCCGCTAAAAGTGTCTCACTGCGAATTCCAACATTGTTCTTGTACTCTGAGCTTTTTTGAAGTGAATTACAACAATGGCCGGGATTCAGAAACCTTTTACGGCGGCGTATCTCCAGATACGCCGCCGTAATTTCAAATCTGCGCCGTCGCATCTTTACGGAGATTCAGAAAGGCAGTTACGCCAGCATTTTTCCAAGATACGCCCAACGTAAGTCTCTTACGCCGTCATATCTTGTGTGTATATTTAAGCTGGCCGCTAGGGGCACTTCCCTAGATCTATGCGTCGAATGTGCAAATGAGCTAGATACGCCGATTCAGGAACGGACTTCCACCCGGCGTATTACTATACGCCGTTTACGTAAGGCGCACGACTGGCGTAAAGTTACCCCTACTATATGAGACGCAGCCAATGTTAAGTATGGACGTCGGAACAGCCGTCAAATTTTACATTGTTTAAGTCGTTTGTGTAAGTCATATGCGAATAGGGCTGTGCGTAAGTTATGTTCACATTGTAGGCAGTGTTCGGCGTATCTTAGGCATTCTATCCGACGTGATTCTGAGCATGCGCACTGGGTTACATCCACGGACGGCGCATGTGCCGTTCGTTCGGCCATGCATCTACATCGGGTCACGCTTCATTATCATACAATGCGCCCCCTACCTGCCTACGCCGGCCCATTTACGCTACGCCGCCGTAACTTAGGGCGCAAGTTGTTTCTGAATACGGTACTTGCCTCTCTAAGTTACGGCGGCTTAGCGCATATGAGATGCGCTACGCCCGCCAAAATATGCACCAGTCTTTCTGAATCCCAGCCAATGTGTTTGTTTTAACCTTTCATACTTCTATTCAAATTCCACATAATATGTCTATATAGGCAAAAATGTTCTAACGCCACTTTTCTATGGCAACAGCTTTTCCCCAGAGTGTTAGTCTCTATGTTTAAACATAGAGATCAGAACTGTGTATTGAACTCATGGATATTTAGCAGGTATTACTGAAACTGGTTCTGTGGAAGATGAAAATATTCAGGGTCCAGTGCAATGATCTCTAGGTGTTGCGCCTTGCTTTTACATGATTTTCCTTTTAGCAATGATTGTTTTAAAAGTAGAATCCATTATCTCTCAAATAAAGTATAAATAAACAGTAAGGCCTCGTACACACGATCGGACATATCCGATGAAAACGGTCCGCGGACCATTTCCATCGGATATGTCCGATCGGGAGTTTGATCCGATGGCGTGTACACACCATCGGATCAAATTCCACGCCGCCGGACGGCGCGGTGACGCGGCGGTGACGTTGACGCCGCCACGTCACCGCCACATCACCGCACCAGGAAGTTAAACACTTCCGCGCATGCGCCGAATCCATTCGGCGGCGGCGCGGCGGTGGTGGGGGACGACATGTCTGCTGGTAAGTGTACTAACCAGCAGACATGTCGGGCGGACAGATTCCACCGGATAGATTTCAAAGCATGCTTTGAAATCTGTCGGGTGGAAAAATCTGTCCGCTAGCCCATACACACGAGCGGAGATGTCTGCTGAAACAGTCCATCGGACCGTTTTCAGCGGACATATCCCCTCGTGTGTACGAGGCCTAAAAGAGTGAGTCTGTTTAAGCAAACGGTAGGTAAGGGATTTCAACCTTCCAGCAGTAGGATGCACGATTCTTAGAAAAACAAACGTGCTCTTGTGCCCTCCACCACACACACTTCTCTTACTGGACTGTGTTGATCCCCAGTCACAGAGATCAAAAAAGCATAGCCACACATAGCCTAACTGTGTATTGCCCATTTATTTTGAAAGACACGGAGGAAAAGATGTCCTCACGAGATGTAATCTTGCCCGCCAAGTGCTAGCCAGTATAGTGTGTTATTTCCATGTGCTGATCTGCTGCAACATGTGTGTACCAGTTTATGTTTCTTTCAAAATAAATGTGCAATACAGAGTTACGCTATGTGGCCTTTGTTCATTTGCATAATATCCTACATGGGGTTACTTGGCCGAGTTGATTATTATTATTGGTGACATCTGGAAGTATAGGATTGCTGTCCATGTTGGTGTTTCAATGTAAGAAGCTGGAATCATCTAACTTACAACATGCTTTGTTGATCTCAATGATTGGGGATGTTGGGGATCAACACAATCCAGTAGGAGGCTTATGTGTGTGGTGGAGGGCACAAGAGAATGTTTGGGCCAGATTCAGGTAGATGAGAGCATCTTTGCTCCAGAGTAACGCTTCTCATTTACGCTACTCTGACGACCCTTTCAGCGCAAGTACTGTTATTCACATAGCAGTTGCGCGTAAACTTGCGCCAGAGTAACGATAATGCGCTGGCGTAACCCGACGCAAGGGGAAGTGGGTGTGATCATATGTAAATGATGGGCGGAGCCCAGCGCAGAGGCTTACGTTCAGCGCATCAACCACGGAGCATGCGCAGTGAGTGAGGCTCCACTCGCCCCCTTTGTGCGCATGCTCACAACTTCCGTCGGCACCACTTCACGGGAAACGTCAGCGCAATGCCTTCCGTTGGGCGTTTAAATGCGCCCGTAGAAGCGCCATTCCGGCACTAAAGTATATCCTGCTCCCCCTCCCCGCAGTGATGTTACTTTTGTTCTGAGATGGCTGCTCCCGTTCCCCGCAAACACACAGGAGAAAGCTGAACTTTAATGGCCAGGAGCTGTCAGCCGTCATCTCGGCTATGGAGACCTATGATGTCTTCCTCCATGGCTGTAAAATTTGACAGACAAGCATGGACAGAGGTGTTGTCCTGCAAGTGGGGGTGCTCAGCTAGCTCTTATCGTCGGTAACGCTGCTGTAGCTGCTCTCCTGCTGACCTGTGGCCATCTGGAGTAAAGATAAAGCAGCCTTTTGTAGAAATAACTTTGCGCCGGACGGACGAGATACGCGCGGCGCATGTAGCCAGCGTATGGTGCTAATCCGTTCGTGAATTGGGAAAAATCCCTCATTTGCATATTTGCAGGAGAAATCAATAGGCGCGACTGATGCGCCAAGCGAAATTAAGCGCTGACGATACTCTGGCGTCGGAACGTTCCGCCGGTCGCAAATGGCCCGTTATTGGGCGCATCTAGTTTGGTGGGTACGGGCACATAGAAACGACGGCGCATCTTCACAGTTACGCGGCGCATATCGAAATACTCCAGCGCAAGTGTTGCTGAATCTGGCCCTTTGTCTTTCCAAGGATCGTGCATCCTTCTGCTGGAAGGCTGAAATCCTATACCTACCTTTTGCTAAAACAGACTCGATCTTTTTCTGTTTATTTTCACTTTAAGGCCAGACCGTTTCAGCAGACAAATTCGATCGTATGTACGGGCGGACAGACAGATTTTGCCAGCAGACAGATTTTAAAGCATGCTTTAAAATCTGTCTGCTGGGAATCCGTCCGTCCGATATGTCTGCTGGTTAGTACGCTAACCAGCAGACATATCTGCCCGCACATGCGTCGCCCGGATTCGACGCATGCGCGGAAGTGTTTTACTTCCTGGTGCGGTGACTTTGGGGCGTCAACGTCATCGCCATGTCACCGCGCTGTCTGCCTGCGGGGATTTTGGTTTGATCGTGTGTACGGCGATCAAACCCAAATAGCCCAGCAGACAAATCTGATCAAATCGGTCTGTCAGACCGATTTGAACAGATTTATTTGGTCGTGTGTACGCGGCCTTAGAGTTTGTGGACTTTACTTTTATAGTGATGTTTTTGTCTGTATGCACACTTATTTTCTTGTGTAATATTTGATATCATCATGTATTCTGGGGGATGGTAGGTGTAGCTCTAAACACTTATAGGACCAGATTCATCATTAGTTACGCTGGCATATCAGTAGATATGCCGTCGTAACTAAGAATCTGCGCCGGAGTATATTTTAGCGTACTCTCAAAGTGATATACGCTTAAATATTGTTAGGTTACGACCTGTGGATCTTAACTGCATTTTACACTGGCCGTTAGGGGCGTTCCCGCTGATTTACGCCTAGAATATGTAAATCAGCAAGATACGCCTATTCACGAACGTACGCCCGGCCGACGCAGTGAGTTTACGCCGTTTACGTAAGGCATTTTCCGGCGTAAAGATAAAGCACCAAAAAGATGGCGCATCCTATGTTAAGTATGGACGGCGGGACCGCTTCAAATTTTTCAGATTTCACGTCGTTTGCGTAACTCGTCCGTGAATGGGGATTTACGTCAATTACGTTCACGTCGAAAACAATGCGTCGTAGCGTCATAATTTGGAGCATGCGCACTGGAATACGTCCAAGGTCAGCGTATGCGCAGTTAAAAAAAAATGTAAAAAACGTGGGGTCACAACACATTACCATAAAACACGTCCACCTCATTCACATTTGAATTACCCGGGCTTACGCCGGCCCATTTACGCTACCCCGCCGTAACTTAGCTTGGTGAATACAGCATTTGCCTAGCTAATTTACGGTGGCGTAGCGTAAACAAGATACGCTACGCCCACACAAACTTACGGCGGGCTACTTGAATCTGGCCCATAGTGTTTTGCACCAAGCACATTTTTTTCTTTTTTTCAAAGATTTACTATACAAGCATATGGGAAATATACAGTATCTCACAAAGTGAGTAGACCCCTTACATTTTTGGAAATAATTTAATATATCTTTTCATATGACAACACTGAATAAATTGCACTTTGCTACAATTTAAAGTAGCATGTGTACAGCGTGTGTAACAGTGTACATGTGCTGTCCCTTCAAATTACTTAGCCAATACACAGCCATTAATGTCTAAACTGCTGCCAACAAAAGTGGGTACAACCCTAAGTTAAACTGTCCTAATTCGGCCAAATTAATTATCTTCTCTCACCGGTGTCATGCAACTCGTTAGTGTTACAAGATCTTATGTGTGAATGGGGAGCAGGTGTATTAAATTTGGTAATGTCACTCTCTCATACTGGTCACTGGAAGTTCAACATGGCACCTCATGGCAAAGAACTCTTTGAGGATCTGTTGCTCAACATAAAGATGGCCTAGGCTATAAGAAGATTGCACAGTGGCCATACAGCAGTTTAAAAGGACAGGTTCCACTCAGCATCATATCCAGAGGTTGTCTTTGAGAAATAGACGTATGAGTGCTGCCAGCATTGCTGCAGAGGTTGAAAGGGTGGGGGTCAGCCTGTCGGTGCTCAGATCATATGCCCCACACTGCATCAAATTGGTCTGAATGGCTGTCATCCCAGAAGGAAGCCTCTGCTAAAGATGATGCACAAGAAAGCCCACAAACAGTTTGCTGAAGACAATCAGACTAAGGACATGGATTACTGGAACCATGTCCTGTGGTCTGATGAGACCAAGGTAAACTTATTTGGTTCAGTTGGTGTCAAGCATGTGTTCCAGTAACCAGATAAGGAGTACAAAGACAAGTTTGACTTGCCTAAAGGTCAAGCATGGTGGTGGGAGTGTCATGATCTGCGGCTACAGGAGTGCTGCCAGCACTGGGGATCTACAGTTCATTGAGGGAATCATGAATGCCAACATGTACTGTTACATACTGAAGCAGAACATGATCCCCTCCCTTCGTAGACTGATCCGCATGGCAGTATTTCAACATGATAATGACCCCAAACAGATCTCCAAGACTACCACTGTCTTGCTAAAGAAGCTGAGGGTATAGGTGATGGACTAGCCAACCAGATCGTAACCCTATTGACCATCTGGGGGTCATACTCAAATGGAAGATGGAGGAGCACAAGGTCTCCATCATCCACCAGCTCCATAATGTCATCATGGAGAAGTGGAAGAGAACTCCAATGGCAATCTGTGAAGCTCTGACAAACTCCATGCCCAAGAGGGTTAAGGTAGTGTTGGAAAATAATGGTGGTCACACAAAATATTGACACTTTGGGCAAAAGTTGGACATTTTCAATTAGGGGTGTACTCACTTTTGTTGCCATTGGTTAAGACATTAATGGCTGTGTGTTAAGTTATTTTGAAAGGACAGCAAATGTACACTGTTATACAAGCTGTACACTCACTACTTTACCTTGTAGCAAAGTGTATTTCTTCAGTGTTGTCACATGAAAAGGTATAATAAAACATTTACAAAAATGTGAGGTATGTACTCACTTTTTCCTGGTGGTGACCCTTTGCTAGACAACTGGTGGTGGAGGAGGAGGAGGCCAACCGGGGAGCTCCAGAGTAGGAATATAAAGGACCTCACAAAATGTACGTAGGTCTTCAGGGACTTAGAGGACCATTGATTTCCCATTGCTAGTGGCTCAAAGACTGAAGAAGAAACCCTAGCAGTAGATGATGTTAGCCTCATGTAGGAAATGAAGGAGTGGCTGGATTAATCTGCGTTTTTGATAGGTAATCCAAGATATGTCTGGCAACAGTTGAACAGGAGTAAGTTCACAAAGAATTGTTTATGGCTTTGGCTTTACGCATTATATCCTCTTTCAAAGTGTAGAATGCACCCTACAGATAACATCTTGGGGTCTTAATGACGGGCCTTTAGGTTTTTTAGCCTGATGGGCATTATCTAATTCAATGTGTTGAAAAGCAGGGTCTCCCAACAGACCATTAAACAAGGTCTGGAGAGTGTTTTTCAAGTCCTCTGAGTCCATCTCCTGCGGGAGGCCCCAATCTAAATGTTGTTGTGACGGTTGCAGTCATCCAAGTTCTCCAGGTGCCTCTGCATGCTACAGAGGATATAACAGTCATCTACCTGCTGAGATTGAACCTGGTGGACTGTAAGTTTTGTGGTTTGCAGGTCTTATTTCACATCCTCTACCCCAGCGGCCAGATAATGAAAGTCATTTTGAGGAGCTTTAATGTGACTTCGGCAAGCCTCTTTAACCTCTGTTATCAATAACTTAAAATCTTCTTTAATGGGCAGGGTCTGCAATTGTTTATGCCAGGAAGCCAGTTCCCCCACAGTTAATACAGGGGAGGCGCAAGAAAAAAGGTCAGGTGGGTTCGGCAGCCACGTCAGGAGGGTCCCAAGGCTCATACCAGGCCCGCTGCAGGTCCACTTGAGGGGGAGTCATTGGCTATATAAATGGTGGCAAATGGTCAATATCGGAACACAGTGGGGCTGCAGAGGTGCTAGAGGAGGGGCAAGGGGCGCCAGAGTCCCGTGAGCGGTGGGCCATTTGAGGCTTTGGGAGCTGGGGTAGGGGTCAATTCTGGAGGTGGCAGCCATAGTAGGGATTGCGAGTGGGCTGCAGGGGATGAGGGAGAGGGGCCAAGTCCCAGGGCAGACTGGAGCAGAGGCGGCATGCCCAGTGGTGACAAGATCGCCAGGTGGATGTTGGAGGACTAACCTACAGGGATCCCAGCTGCCATGCAGAGTCTTCCTGTTAAGATCGCCAACACAGCTCCATCTGGGCCAGGGGAGCCATCTCTAGCATTGTGGCAGCAGCTTGGAGAATCGGGGAGCACCCAGACAAATCCCAGGCAATAAGAGGGGCAGAGGGAGCATACCGCAGGTTAGCCCTCCACCGTCTTCCATCCAGGCTAGCTCTGAGGTCTCAGGAGACAGAGGAGACTGGCAGGGAGAGTGAAGCCACGTTGACCACCTATTTTAGTGGGGGCCCTGGAGAGCGACTTGACGAACAAGTGAATTGACTGACCCCTGAGGCGGGAGGCTGTGATCCTCCTTGCTTTTGGGATCAAGTAATGCGGAATTTGCCCATGGTTAGCTTTAAAAGTCCCCTTAAAGAAGCAAAAAGTTTACAGGGCTGTAAGGAACAGCAGGTTCAGGTAGCCATTTTGCTTGGCGTCCAGCCACTTCCCCCGCAATTTATTTATTTTATGGTCACTCTGCATTTTTTAAATAGTTGGGGCCTACTCACATACAATTTAAAAAACAGACTCTCTGCAGTCTCTAATGACTTGACATACACATAATACACAGCATGACTAAAAGACCATGTGATCTAGTCTGTCAAAGCCCAGATCTCATAAAGGAGCTTAGGAGCAGCAGTTTTTTGTTCATGATGTCTTTTTCAATGATGTGATACGGTAATAACGATATTGATTCATGGGGAAGTAAAAATTTTGATGTGTGCTCAAACAGAGAGAGAGGGGGAGAGAGGGGGGAGGGAGAGGGGGAGAGAGAGGGAGAGAGGGAGATAGGGAGAGAGGGAGAGAGGGAGAGAGAGAGGGAGAGAGGGAGAGGGAGAGAGGGAGAGAGGGAGAGGGAGAGGGGGAGAGAGAGAGAGGGAGAGAGATGGAGGG